>CAWUFW010011393.1:62500-617819 GCA_963921515.1 Calotriton arnoldi
GGTACTGGTCGTGGCCTGAGGAACCTTACAAAAATTGGCCCGACTCAAGCTCAAAGGGTGGAAGGCAGGGCGGAGGCGCTGGCGGCGGCTGGATCATTTCGTGAGGATAATTCCAAGATGGTGACGGACTCAGAGGACAGCACGATTCAATCCGACTCGGACCGCAGCATCACTCTGTTTCCCTCAGTAACGCCCCAGACTGTGGATGATTTACTTGATAATTGATTGTAAAGAGTTGACTTCTCGCACTATATACATGCACCGGCTGGGACAATTCAGCTGCACGAATGCTACACTAAGTCAACCAGTATCCCTTTCTAATGTAATTGGTGCACTAACAATTGTGTTGTATTTCTAAGTGCTACAATATGCTATGCAATGCTATACCTTAATTTTAGCTGTGTTTATGGGTAAACATTGCACATAACACCTACTACGGACTCTTAGATACTATCAAGTGTTCTCGTTACATACGGGGCATGGCCATATTTTAATGCATAAGGCGATTCTCTCCGTGATCTGTTTAGATAAATATGTTAAACTTTCCCCCGGGCTCTCTGTAGAGCTACCGGAGCACAGCAGCCAAGCAGAGTGTAGTATGGTTGGCAGCTTTAACGCCCCCAAAGCGAATGCACAGTTTTAAGGAATTTGTATGTTATGGTTATTTGTTTGGCACAGCAACGTTTAAGGGCTGCGCCGAGTATGTTTAGTTCTAAAGGGGAAGGGAATTCCTGGTCTGTGTTCATACATTGGCTCCAAATTGTACGGAGCATAGTTCATAATATATACCCATGCTTTGCAATAAAGTCACCGTAGGATCCTATAACTTGCTGACCTGGAATGTGCGAGGGCTTGGGGCAGTACATAAGCGGCACCGAGTCCATGCTTACCTCCTTAGGCGGAAGGCACACATTGTCTTTCTCCAGGAATCGCACCTGATGGAGTCAGAGGCAATGAAGACCCGTAAAAAATGGAGGGGCCACGTATTTACTACTGACTATTCGGCCTTTGCTAGAGGGGCGACCATATGGATCCGCCATGGGGTTCCATTTCTGGAATTAGAGCGTCGTACAGACGATCAGGGCCGATACATTCTGTTAAGGGGCACACTAGATGGCCTGCCCATAGTCTTAGGAAGTATCTACGCCCCGAATTATGATCAGGACAAATTCTTTCAAAGCCTAGGCAGAGCCCTGGTGGGGTGGGACACTATTCCATGGATCCTGGGAGGCGATTGCAATGCTGTCCTTGATGTAGACCTAGATAGATCCCATCCCCCACTACATAGCGCCGGTGCCCGCAAACAGGCTGAGCTTCTAAACTTATGGATACAGGGCTGGAGGCTTCAGGATGCATGGCGCAGGTTGCATCACACCCATAAGGAATACTCTTTTTATTCCCCGGTTCACCAGCTCCACACCAGAATTGATAGGTTCCTCTGCTCCCACAACATTGTCACACATATACAACAGTCCACCTACCTGGCCAAAACCTTCTCGGATCATAACCCCCTGGAACTTACACTAACGTGGGGTAGAGTCCCAACCCCAGTCCCGATCTGGAAATTATGGCCCCAACTCTTGGAGGATGCACCATTCCGGGCCACGATATCTACCACCATCAACAATTATCTAACTGAAAACTGGAACAGAGCCTCCTCCAACCTTGTAGATTGGGATGCGCTTAAGGTGGTGGTGCGGGGTTCTGCAATCGGTGCCACGGTAGGGGCTAGACAAGAGGCGCATAAACGCCTTATAGATGTAGAAACTCTGCTGACGGATCTAGAACAAGCCGCGGTGACAGACCCAGACAAACGGGAACCCCTACGTGAGGCTCGCATTAAACATGCGGAGACCCTAGAAACCCTCCGACTTATAGACCACCGGGCTTACACTCAGCGGAAACACACTGAGGCCGATAAGTCTGGTACACTACTGGCCCGGTTACTGAGGGACAGCCCAGAAGCGCCTCTAATCACTAGTGTACGCTCACCTCAACAGGGCCTAGTTTACACTCAACTGGAAATTAATGAGGCATTCTGTACTTACCTTAGTGACTTATACGCGGCACCCGCGCACACTAATGATGGACTAATGGACGATTTCTTAAAAGACCTGATAATCCCAGCAATCACGGAGGATGCACGAAAAGGCCTCTCAGGACCAATTACCCAACATGAAATAAGAATTGCAATCAAAGGGTTAAACCGTAACAAAGCCCCTGGTCTAGACGGCCTGCCCATTGAATTCTATGCCACATATTCAGATATCCTAGTCCCGAAATTGGAGGAACTCTATAAAACGGCGTGGGACACCGGCCACTTGCCCCAATCCACTTTGCAAGCACTAGTAGTGTCACTCCTCAAGCCGGGACGAGAAGGAACCGATTTATCTAATTACAGACCCCTGTCATTATTAGCAACCGAATATAAAATCCTAAGTAAGGCCCTCGCTAACCGATTATTACCTGCCCTTACCACCCTCATACATAGAGACCAATGCGGGTTTCTCCCTGCACGCAGCACTTCCCTAAACACTAGGAGACTTCATCATATCATGATGGCCACCCCTGCAGAATACGATAATGCGGGATGCTTGGCGCTGGACCTGCGTCAGGCCTTTGATTCGATAACATGGGGATACATGTTTGCGGCCCTACAGCGCTTTGGCCTCCCCCGGATTATCTCCAATGGGTACGTTTACTATACATTAATCCCACTGCTAGGGCACGTACTGGGAGCCATATCTCCCGCGAATATACTATACATAGAGGCACACGGCAGGGGTGCCCACTTTCCCCCTCCTATTTGTTCTAGCATTGGAGCCGCTCGCCATAGCCATAAGACAGGCGTCAGAACTCCTGGGGATTACAATAAGCGACACCACACACTTAATCTCAATATATGCGGATGACATCCTAATATACCTGCGAGATTTGACGGCGAGGGCCGAACCCCTTCCTGATATTTTCTCCTCTTTTGAGAGAATATCGGGTCTAGCTATTAACGCAGGGAAATCTAATGCCTTTTATTTCCGGGAAGGACTGCGCCCAGATGTGTTCCACTTCGGCGCATACCC
Source organism: Calotriton arnoldi (assembly GCA_963921515.1). Lineage (NCBI taxonomy): Eukaryota > Metazoa > Chordata > Amphibia > Caudata > Salamandridae > Calotriton > Calotriton arnoldi. Next base: position 65,578 of record CAWUFW010011393.1, read on the forward strand.
GCTACCCGTAGCACCTAATACATTCAAATATTTAGGAATTCACATATATAGGACGCAGGTGGACCAACTGGAGGGTAATCTCATGAAGGCCATTTCTAATCTACGCTCCAGCATTTCTTTCTGGACATCTTTGCCATTATCAGTAATGGGGCGGATTGCCATCTCTAAAATGGTAATGTTACCTCGCCTACTATACTTCTTTGTTAATTTGCCCCTGTTGGTGCCACAATCAACCTTTCGCATTATTGATACGCTCCTGCTGGAGCTTATTTGGGGGAAGGGAAGAAGGAGGGTTAGCCTTAGAAAGATGCAACTAGCGTCGCATAGGGGCGGGTTAGGGGTTCCCGATTTCCGAGCATATTACTATGCATGTCAGCTCCAATGGCTGTCTTACTGGACGGCAGGTAGGAACCTACAGGAAATAGGATATACCGCTCGTGACCTGGAACGCGGAACACTGAACAACCTATTGCTCCCTAAAACAAAAATACCCTCGGAGGGACCCCCATTATTAAAAACAGCACTACACTGTTGGAAAAAGGCCCTGCACTATACTTCCGGCATGATTCCGTACGCGAGCAATATCCCATTACTAGGAATACCAATCGCCGGGGGTAGGCTCACGATGAACAGACTGCATGACTGGGTGGAGGCTGGCTTGGAGGAGGTTGGATCCTTGTTTGGGGATGGCACCCTCTTAGATCATGACTCTTTTGTACGGGTTACTGGTGCACCAGACCGCCTTTATTTGTTACATGCAGCGGTAGCACACTACATTAGGACGACATGGGCGCCTCAACGAAATGAACCTCCACGACACGAATTAGTCCATCTACTTTATTATATGGGGCGGGGCGGCCACCTGGTCCACTGGCTATATACAGGCATCCGAGCACAAGCTTCCATAGCTCTTACAGACCTCCGCACGAAATGGGCTGAGACCACTGACACGGAACTCACGGATAAAGCATGGGAGAATATATTAGAACACCCTAAACGGGTCTCCCGTAATGTCAGACTTAAATTTATTCAAAACATGGTTCTCCATAGATCTTACTTAACCCCGAAGAGAATACGGCGCATGTTCCCTGAAGCCCAAAACTACTGTCCAAGATGTAAAGAGGAGGAGGCGGGCTTCATACATATGATATGGGCATGCCCCCATCTTCGAGATTATTGGAGAAAGATCCAGACTATCCTTGGGGAGATTACACACCTCACAATTACAGACAATATATTGGAATGTCTATTGGGTCTGCGCAAGCGTACTGGTGCCATGGAGGTTCAATTACGTTTCCTGGACCTTGCATTCATTTTGTCCATTAGAGCAATTACTATGCGATGGAAATCCCCTAGGAGCCCTTCACCACAAGTATGGAGGGACGAGGTAGCTCAGTGGGGCAGCGCCGAAAGCGCGGCACTCAGGCGCGAAGAAGCGCGAGGGCTACGAAAACACCCCATTGCTATGGAATGGGACATCATGCTAGAAGAACTCAAACGACTAGATCTCCTACCCAGACATGTTAATCCTACCCCATGAACAACCCTGACAAAAAGAGTATATAAACACCAAACACCCACACAGACTTTATTGATTAGGCTATGCACACCAGCGGCAATGGGGGCGCAGAGATGGCAGATTAGGTGTACCAGGAAGGACAGGTGGTGAAAGACGGGCAGACCAGGAAGTGGGTGGGGGAGGGAGGGAGGGGGACGGTTCAGTTTGCAACATAAAATTTAACGTACAAAATGCAATTTCTTCCTGTGATTATATTATATATTGTACATTGTGGTTATTTCCAATATCTACCACATGTAATGACTGTATGATGATATACTGCATGATGTGAAGTGATTCAAAGTCTGTGTAAAGTTGTTATCGGTAAAGATGGGATAACAAACAACAAAAACAAAAATACCATAAGTACTCGACAGGATATATTGCATTCACATTGTGGTTGTCAATAAAGTTTGTTTAAAAAAAAAAACCCTCATTGGTTCCAGCCGAGGGTCCAGGCGCTGGGGACAGGGGGTCCATCGGGGCCAGGGGAGGCTCTCCTCGGCCTGGCTAGGGTTCGGAAGCTGGGACGGGCCCGGGGCTTGAGCTCTGTCCGGCAGGCCCCGGGGTGCGGGAGCCCCCATCCTGCAAGCCAGCCGAGGGTCCGGGCGCTGGGGACGGGGGTTCATCGGGGCCCAGGGAGGCTCTCCCCGGCCTGGCTAGGGTTCGGAAGCTGGGACGTGCCCGGGGCTTGAGCTCCGTCCGGCGGGCCCCGGGGTACGGGAGCCCCCCATCCTGCAAGCCAGCCGAGGGTCCGGGTGCTGGGGACGGGGGTCCACCGGGGCCAGGGAGGCTGTCCCCGGCCTGGCTAGGATTTGGAAGCTGGGACCCAGCCCGAGGCTTGAGCTCCGTCCAGCGGGCCCCGAGGTGCGGGAGCCCCCCGGTCCTGCAAGCCATCCAAGGGTCCGGGCACTGGGGACGGGGGGCCATCGGGGCCAGGGCAGGTTCACCCGACCTGGCTGGGTTCAGAAGCAGGGACCGGGCCAGGGGGCGGGGGTGGCTGGCTAACTCCGCTCTGCTGGCGGAGCGGAGTTCTCTGCCCACCCCTAGTTCTGTCACCGACTAATTGTCTCAAATGTGTCACGGTGCAGTCTTCTGACACAGTCACGTGTGTACATTTAGTGTGTGCTGTGCATTGAGAACAACACCTCTAGGAATGTGGGACCACGTAATTGCCAGTTTGTCCGCCCCAAATGCCTCACTGTATCCTGGCTTTGAGCAAGTTTTTAAAGAGAAGTACAGCGGGAAACCGCTTCACCTGGTCCTCAAACACAGCATCCTCTCCAGGAAAACAGATGTCCAGTCTGCCATGCCTCTTTGCAAGTTGGTCAAGAGATAAAATGAGATAGCACTGTTTATGAGTAAGCTTGGTAACCTAAGCGTGTGATCACATTAATTATGAAACGTTATGTAGCGCACAACACAAAATGCATTGTTTTTTAACTCTTAATAGCAGATGCTAATTACCACCCATCTCAACGGTGCACATTCACTCAACCTTAGAAGAATGAAAGATTGAATCAGTGCCTGCACGGAATCAAATTTAATCCTTACAAGTTTTCCTGCAGCTTTTTGTAGCAGGGTTATAACCCATGGAGCTATTTTTTCAGGAGTGAATTTTGTGACCTTCAGTTTACTTACGGACCTCTGCAATAAACGCATCAACTGAGTGAGCTACCTTGCTAGGTTATGTTCAACGACTTTCAGATTACAGGCAGTGCTCTGCAGCAGGGGAGTTAAGTCTCCAAGCTCTTTTATGAGGGTTCAAACCTGTGACCAGCTGATTACATACACATCTCTGCAGAAAAAGCATTAACATTGCCTTGGCCTTTGACTACATGGACACCCATAGATCTCTGCAGCAGGTGCATTAACCACTCAAACTGTCTTAAAATGTGGTTTGTTTGTGAGCATTAAAGTAAGTCAAAACAGCTTTACTATAGCAAAGTATCCGTATCCATTTTTTTGGAAGCAGTGTTTATAGATCTAGCAGGTCATAAGATGACTGTCATTGACTCTGCCCTTCTGACTCCATCTGCTTTTATACACCCTCCCTAAATCTCTTCTCAAGAAAAGTGTGAGCTTCTGGAGTAATTGTTTCCATTTCAACCACTGCTTGGATGAATGTTTTTTGTATGCCACATACAACTGCCGTTTGTAGTAGCATTTTGTAACAGAGAGCAGCAATAGAGAGGTAAGCTCTGTCAGCATTGACTACATGGCAGGCAGCAGTGTGCTACAGTTGCTGACCACAGACTTAGGGCTGTTTGGGAGTGTAGAGGGGAAGGACTTGCAACCATGCTAAAAGCCACCGCTGCCTACCTTTGTTGGCCAGTGCGTTCAACACAAGTCCCAACAGGATGCATCATGCACTTTTTGTTATAGCAATCTTTTCAAAGACGAACACCTTGTAGGTAGACCTATCTTTAGGTGTAAATAAATGTATACATTGTCATTGACCTAGTGCAATATGAAACAGTATTGACTGTCAAACTTGTGTTGGGGACAGATTCAGAAAACAGACAAGGGTGACCATGGACTTGGTTATAAAGGAGAATATCCTTTACAGCAACAAGAAAAATTAAAAGTTTAGCATTTTAAGAAAGAGATTAGGCATGATCCATATTACTTTAATTGTAGGATTAAATACGTCAGTGCTGTTTACCATCGTTTCTTTCATATTGTTGTCAGCCTCAGCTTCCTTATTCATAAATGGTTTGATTGAACCAACTTACATAATGTAGCGCTCAAACATCCCTCAAGGTGATCCACTATATCTCTAAAGGAACTGGTTCGAGGAGAAACCATCTCCCTTGAGATATTATCTGCTCAAACCAATCTCGCACAAGATATTTTCTGTTTGAATCAATCCTTGCTGGAACAGAAGTGTGCTGAACTTCACACTAGTGTCATTTACTGAAATCTCAGAAATTTTGTGTAATGTGATTTTTCACGAATAGTACAGGAAACATTGTGCATGGGCCTAACCACAGTCCACATGGATGTGAAATGTAAGTTAATATAAACATGCAAATATTTTCATTCTTGATGGATTGCCTTCCAGAAGTGTTCCACTTTAGAGGGCCATTGGAGGATGACACTTGAGTTGTCATTCAGTCAGTCAGTTAATGTACTTTATTCGGCTCATTTGTGGCCATAAAAGGCACATAAATAACATATACATAAAATATATAGCAGTTTCATCAACAAATCAGCTTTTTAAATGAAACAATACGTTACAATTTCATACACAGAATAATAGTAAAAGCCGTGGTTCAGTGGCCCACTTTTCCAGACAATAAAAATAGATATTGAGCTAACGACCCTCCATTGACTTCCTGCATCTTACCGCCGCTTTCAGGAACAAGCACACGCCACAACAAACGTCATAGTCGTTTAAAAACTGAAGATACATCAAAGCATCCCTGTATTTCTTGAGCCTCAATGGTCTTAAAATTGGCTTTATAAATAATTGTGCATAACAATTGTAAAATTTGCAAAAAAACCATAAAATGGCTCGGAGTCTGGTCTAACAGATCGTTACAAGGACATGCTGAGGTTGACACCCCCAGGGACCGTTAAACGTGGAAAAGTTCATTAACCGCCACACAGTACCTGCCCTAAAACGAAATAGTAGGGATCTCGCCCAACGTGAAAAGGTAGTCTTTAAATACAATACTGGCTCCATGGGTACAAAAAACACAAGATAATCTTTAACAGAGCTTTTACATATTTCAGACGGCAGTCTCTGAGATTTACAATGCTCTAAAAAACAAAGCTTTACTAATAGCTTGTCTGATTTTTTTTTTAAAGTGCAAGGTGCATAAAAAACCCTAATAGACTCAAAACAGAAAGTCTCTTATGGGCATATGCTAACCAAGGAATTGAAATGTTGTAATGCAATTTAATACAGTATAAAATAATGTCCCAGTTTAGGGTCGTCTCAGTATGGACCCAGATGCAGACCCAGAGTAAGAGAGGGGCCAGCTTCACCTTGTCAGATATATACTGCAGATTGAGCTCAGAGTGAATAATAAAATGAGAGCTAGAGGGGGGGAAAGTGTAAGAGACGCCTACAAATCATTCAAATCAATGGTGGTAGTAATGAACAAAACCGGGAATGTTCACCGTATTTTGTTACAAATAATGTTTATACTCGGTTGAAATCAACAGTGCAAACAACCATCAGAAATATAAAACAAAAAAGGAGTTTGGCTAGTTAGCCAGGATGGCGGATGGGCTTTATTTAGCTTCCGCTCCAGTGCCTTTACAGTTGACATCTTCTGACTGACAGCAACAAGGTCTTGCCCCTTAAAAGAGACTGTGCCCTGTAGAAAGTGAGATATACCAGTTGGAAAATCTCTTCGTTGCTTAGTTGGCCTGGATGGGAGATGGCGGCTTGGAGGGCTCGGATGGCCTGGCCAGGTGGACATAGCAACACTGATACACTGCTACCAGAATGGCGTTCTGCTTGGTCTTAGGCAATTGGATCTGGCAGTGGCACAGAACAGAAATGTGAGGAGAAGGAGCAGCATCCCGATTTCGATGGACTTTGAAAAAACCTTCTATTCGGTTCACTCCCCCTTTATGATCCTGATATTGGAGAGGATGGACTTTGGACCTCTCTTTCTGAGACTTATGACAAACTTATATGTGTCACCATGGGCTCAGGTCTGTGTTAACGGAGTTTTCACTCCTACAATGGAAAGGGAGAGGGGCACATTGCAGTTGTGTCAGTTATTCCCCCCAGGCTGTTCGACCTAGTGATGGAAACCCTGGCCGAATTGCTTTGCAGGGAAGCTCAAATATGATGATTTTGTTGGCTGCACGGTCATGAGGACAGAGCCTCTCTATATGCCGATGATATGCTGTTATATATCCAGTGACTGGACTTGCAGATTTTATTGCAGATTGAGATTCTTGGAATCTCTTGCAAGCTACAGAAGCCTCCTAACTTGGATTGAACTGGGAGAAGTCCATTGACCCTCCACTGACTACTTCTCATGCGTGAACTCCCCAAGCTGTTAATCCGCTGTGGGAGACAGTCAAGTTTAAATACTTGGGTGTAGATGTCTCAAGGAATGTGAAGATTCACTCCGAGCTAAGTATCACCCCATTATTACTGCGCTTACAGAAGGACTTTAAAACTTGAGGAAGGTTCCACTCAACATAATGGGTAAAGGAGATCTGTTCAAGATGATTACCTTACCCCGACTTTTATATGTTTTATTAAATTACCCATACGTAATTCCTACTAGTTTCTGTTCGAGACTTCAGTCCTTCTAGACTGCTTATTTGTGGAACGAAGGAGGTGGGCAGTTCCAAGGACCTCCTTCTCTGAGTGAAAACAACTGCCGCACAATGGCAGATTGGGGATTGCTGATGTACAGCAATTGGGCAGCCTAGGTAATTCCAATTAACGATTGGCTATTTGGTAACGGAAACGATGAGGTGGTTAGACTGGAGGCTCGCCTATTAGCACGCTCCTAAGAGCTGAACTTACTCTATGGATCCCCTATAGTCGATGCACTCCCTGAAGTTACCGCTATTTTAGTAAAATGAAGGAAAAGGGCACTTGCGTGGATACACTGGAAGGGGTGGATCACACAGGAGACTCCACTGTGGCATGGGATCTGGTTGGACCAGGTCGCCAAACTGAATGGTTTTAATTCATGGGATCTTATTGGTATTTTGAAATTGCAGGACAAATGGGACTTGGAACACATGAAACCGTACGATCAACTCACTCAAAAAAGCAAACCCCAAAACATAGGGCCTGATTACAATATCAGGCGGTCGGACCGCCGTCCACTGTTGCGGTGGTCAGGAGACCGCCAGAGAAGCAGTCGGCGGTCCGACCGCCTAATTAAAATATGACCTCCATGGTGGCCGTCGGAAAGTGCTCATTTACACTGCGACTTGTGCTGCAGCCCAGGAAAAGGGCCGCAACACAACGCCGCAGTGTAAATGAGCACTTTGTGCACATCCATGGATGTGCACGGCCGTCAGACTGTTTGAGGCCCTCAAAGTCCTTTTCTCTTTCCCCCCGACTGCTGCAGTCTGACGGCGTGCATTGTAATGCGGCGGTCAGACTGATCGCCTGTCTGTTGGACAGACTGCCACCGAAGGCCTGGCGGTCTGCCTGACATCGTAATCAGGCCCATAGTTTTTTTTAAAAGTAATTACAATTATGCTACGCATTGAAAAAGTACATAATAGGCCTGACACTCCTTCCAAAATTCAACCCACTGGAGCCCAAAATTACATTAGGACAGTTGTGCAGAAAAGATATATATTGGTCACTTGTGTTAAACACACCTGATCCAGTAGCAGAATTGTGGCAGGCTGACCTGGGTGAAATAGAGGAGGAAGAATGGACAGCGGCTCGAATGGCCACATTATACCCGGCCATCTCATTGAGAGTACGACTTATACAATTTAAATACTTCCACAGGACTTATTTCTTCTTTGAAAGGCTGTGGAAAATGAATCGTAGTCCTGATGCAAACTGCCTCAGATATAAAACAATGGTAAGTGCTTACCTACCTACAGTTTGGTCATGTCCGGTTATTGTTATATACTGGATGTACATTCACACTACACTTGGAAAAGTAACAGGGCGTCCCTTTACTCCAGACGTCAGACTTGCAATACTTTGGATCCTGGATGTGCTGGTGAGACCTAGGTACACACTCATATTTTTATTGCCAGAGGAATGATTCTGGCTAATCACATCATATCAAGATACTGATGTTCAGAAGCAGCGCCCCTAATTGCAGTGTGGTTGAAAGGTTTGGATTACATGGTCAAAACTGAGAAAGTGGAATACACTAACAGGGGATGTAGGAATACATATTGAAACATGTGGGGCCCATGGATTCAATATTTCAATGAAGTTTTTTCCAACAGATAATCAGACAAAGTTTAAATGGATGTAATTCATATTGTATACCTATACTCTATTCAAAATGTGGGGGATGTCACTATAAATGTTTAATTGTTTAATCTTTTAAAATCAATAGGAAATTCTATAACAAAAAAAGAAGTATAAATCAAAACACCTATACATAAACTCTTTACGTGAAGAAGGAAAAATTGCAATATTCCAGCTATTTTATAATCTGGGTAGACATTCGTGATTTTACAAGTTATGATTTCCTAATATTATCATTCGACACTAAATGCTATATATTATAGACTTTGTCTCAGCCCTCTAAAGAATGTATGGTCAAGTAAAATATCTCACGTGTTTCGATAATGCCAGTTCAAAATTGACAATGTCTGTTTATCTGGAAGTTAGTATTCTGTATGCCTTCACTGATTATCGCCTGCCCCTTTTAGTGTCCCTCTTCCCTTTGCCTGTGACAGAGTGGAGAGTCAGGACAAGATGAGATGTGGTGGTCTAAGTTTGTTATTTGGGGAACGTATCCTTACAACCCTTCATCTCCTGTGGCCATAGATCTCGGATTTCAAAATGTCTGTGCTGTTCTGTGCAATGAAAATTATGATGGTATATACCAAAACTGTAGATCAGGATTAACATAATGCCACTTTTATTTACAGGCCCTTTTATTGCTACTGCTGTCTTTTCAATGAGACCTAAGGATCAAGAAAACGTGGATCCCATGGAGCATCAGGATATGGAGAGAAGACATAGAACCAGTCATTCCCCCGGTGAGTGAGAAAGTTATAACGCTTTGCTAGAGGTTGTGAAAGCGATGCCCTTATCAAACTTCTATGCAATTAATGCTCAGTTGGCACAGATGGTGAGCACAGCACTCATTTTTGGTGAGCAGCACTTATTTTTCGTCATCAGACTTTATTCAAGAGAAAGATAAACAAAGGCAGAAAAGGGAGAAAGATGGTGGAAGAGAAAAATAGGAAAACAGTAACAAAGGGAGAACGTAATGAAAAACAACCAGTGAGCGTGAGATGAAGAGACAGGAAGAGTAGGGTGGTGGAAGGAACAGTCATGAGGTGTCATCAAGACTAAGTAGCTGTGGTATTTTGTAACCCTTGCATTCAGCAGATAATGTAAGTGCCATACCTGCCCAGGGATTGTTTTAATAAGCCGAACTCCTGCCTTATTTGAGCTGGTGAGGTGTAGGTCGGGAGGCTAAACATGGTTCGGTATGCTTTAACTAGAGTGCTGTCCAGTAAGTTGGCGTCTCTACCCCACATTGCTTCGCTGCCATAAGTTATCGTAGGGAGTAGTTTGGCTTGTACTACCTTCAGGAGAGGGCTCAATGTAGGCCCCGTCAGTTTAGATGCAAGATTTTTCATCGATATTGCTATGACCAACCCTCTCCTTCTGATTTCTTCTTTCTGGCGGGCGAAGGCCCCTTCTTTGTCAATGATGACGCCTAGTACTTGTATTTTGTTGTTGGTTCAAGCTGTGTACCTCCCAAGTGCCATCTCCTCTGCTGTTTCCTTTTGTTGTTTACCGCCATTGTCCGTGTCTTCCTAAAGTTGATTTTTAGGTTATTCTCTATGGCATGTTTCTGCATTTCGATGAGTAGATGTTGGAGACCGACATAGGTATGCCTGAGCAGCACTACATCATCGGCATACATAAGATTGGTCAATATTTTGCCTCCTAGCCTGGGTGCATGTGAGTTGCAAGGGTTAAGAGCTTGCAGAAGGCCAGCCATGAATAGGTTGAACAGGGTGGGTGCAAGCACGCAACCCTGTTTCAAACCTTTGGTTGTATGGACTTTTTAAGAGAGGTGAGTCCCGCCGCCCAATTTCACCTGAACCCAGGTGTCTGTGTGGAGAAGTGACAAGGTGTTTAGGATGGCCTGTGGGATACCCCAGCGCGCCAGCTTCCTCCACAGTCTGCCCCTCTCAATGTTATCGAATGCAGCACTAAAGTCAGTTACATTATCTGCTGGAATAAGATCAGATCCTCCACCTCAAACACCTTAAACCAACTGCTATGGCAAGAACTCCAGCACAGGGAAACATCCCGCGCAAGAAGCTACCTACAGGAATCTCTGGAAACTGCCAGGCTCACCGAGCTCTGGAACACACAGCTTCATCACCTAACCTTCAAAAAATGTGCCTGGAAGTGCGTAAAACAACTCTCAGTGGTGGAGGACAAGGCACCCTTCTCAGCCAGATCCCATGCCTGGATGACCCTAAATTCTTATAAAACACTTGCACCTCAAAAATACTTCAATCAGGGTTATCCTAAACCAATAAAAATAAAATTCCTAAGGCATAGACTGGGCATTCTTCCATGCACTCAGCACCTCCCACCCTGGCTGAGGGCATCGATCCAAAGCAGTTGCAGGCTGTGCGATACGGAACAAGGAGACATTCTGCACTTAATCTGCACATGCAAGGAGCTGCAGCAAGAGAGGACACAGCTGCTAAAGGCCCCCTTCAAGCAGAAAGGAATTCGGACTAGGAGACAAGCGGTGCTGGCATGCTTTGACCAAGGGGCCACGCAACTGAACTGCAGAACGGTAACATTTCTTACGCTGGCCGAACAAAAAATGCCTAAAACGACAATCCAATATCAGCAATGTTAGTAATAAGTTGCCTGTGTAGACATTGGCTCACAAGCTGGTCGCTGCATCTCTCTGTTGCAATAAGAAAAGAGCATCTTTTTTATGTATAAAATATCAGCTGGTGTCATATTCATTAAGTGTCCATTACTAAATATGTATGCACTGTACGGCACCTTACCACTTGTATCTCTGGTTTTACCAATATATTTTTACGACTGCACTGCACTTAATTACGTGTATTATTGATGCACTCTAACGGCTTCACCGGCTATTTTAACCACAGTCATGTACGCACTGTACAGCATTTTATTATGTGTATTATTGGTTTTACGGGCGCATAACAACAGTTTTATTGGCTACTTTAAAACGTTGCAATGGTTTTCAGTAACTATGCAAATAAATAAATAAACTTGAAACTTGAAACTTCAGCAGCAACGCAGTGGGCTTATAAGAAAAACTTTGGGCCCCTGCACTTATACTTAACAAATTAAATACTGCAGTTTGTCATTATATGCTCAATCTTGTGCACATACTCACTGACAGAAAAAGATACATGCATATGCAGTAGTGTATCTTTAGAAAAGTAATGCTGATTTGGGTGGTGCGATTCCCCTCTTATACCCTCAGCACAAAATTAGCCTATTCTTCATGATGTTGGAATTTGCTGCTATAGAACTCAAGGTGTTTGACAGACAGGCAGAGAGTCAAGAGCAGACATGATCGAGCCTATTCACAAGGGTATTTTGGAGTATGAAAAGTAGTAATCCTGTAGTAGTTTTTTACGTCCTCTTACAAGCATTTGTGAATTGGTCCCATAAAATAAAAATGAAATGGAATATTCTGGGAATATTCGGTTAGTACAAATAGAAAGGACTGTGCCCTTTTTACTTTTCCTAATAGGGAGCTAGGCGTTTCAGGGCCAGTTTACAAAGGCATATAAGCATATGTAAAAGAGTACTTCTGGAATACTTCCTATAAGTAAAAATGTTTTTGTGAATCGTCCCAAAAGAGTTCAAAATGACCCTCAAAATACACACTGATGGCCTTTCTCTGTAGCTAATTTAACATTGTAAAATTGAGCTCTCTTAAGGCACAGCAACGTCTTTTTTCAGTTACATTTGAATCCCATATCGCATACGGTCACTATTCTTAAATAGCGGGAATCTACTATCTTGCCTGATATGCCTGCCAAAGACAATTCCAGCAAAGATCATTTATGATTGGAAAAAGGTGCTTCAGCAACCGTCACAGGGGCAGTATAATGAAAAATCATGTCATCAAGAATATTCATCATACCACCTGACATGGGAGAAGATGTAGGGGGAAGTAATATTCTTCACCACTTACCCGTCAATACTGCGGCTTGCAATAACCACAAACACCAGAAATTGGCATTTTAGGTTTAACCCTGTTTTTTATTTAGCAATAACATTCAGCTCATGACAATTTTCACAATATGTAGTATCCACCCGTGGTACTGCAGTGCTCAACTCAAGTTAAGTCCGGTTTTACAGGTATCGGCTCTTATGTCATATAGCATATACATCTTATATGTCTTATATGGAACAAGCATAACTCAAAGAAGAAGCTACAACTAAACCCAAACTTCAAACATTTCCCACCCCCTCCCATCTCACCCCCCACTGGTACCCATCTTTCTGCCGCTGTTGTGTGTCTAGCTACCATGGTTACTTCCCTCTCAGAGTTCAATGAGTTTCAGAGGGTTCCCCTATGTTTGTTATCCGGAGAAGGCGAAGATACCTTGGACAGGTGATCTCGTGAAATTCCGTTGACAATAGACCAATGAGCGGTTTCCACACCTCCTTGAATGCTTCTTTGGAATTTGTCAGGGAGGCGTGTATTCGCTCCATCCCCATGATATACCATACTCTGTGAAGCCAACCAAGATATGTAGGCATAGTCTGCGTTGCCCAGTATGACAGGATATTTTGGAGCGCCGCCCCCAAGGCCAAACCCATCTGCTTCCCTTTGCGAGATTTCAACGGGAACATTAAGGAGTTAGGTAATCCTAATAATATGTATGCCGAGAATTGTGGGATCTGCGTCTCGAATCTTGTGTCTATCTCATCTAGTATTGTAGGCCAATAAGATGACAAAAGGGGACAATCCCACAACAAGTGTAACAAAGTGCCCTCCTCTCCGCACCTACGCCAACAAGTAGGGCTTCGGTCCGGATTCCCTTTGTTAAGGCATGCAGGGGTTAGGTACCAATACGTGGCTATCTTAATAGCCATTTCCTTACTCGCTGTGTTCCTTGCCGTATGTTTGGCCCTATAATATATGTCGTCCCATTCCTTCCTCGACAAATCTCGCCCTAGTTCCCTTGACCAACGCTTCTGACTAGCGGTAGGTTGTTTAGGGGCCTTCTGACGTAGCATGTCATATAACTCAGATACTAGCTTCTTGTCATCCTGTTTAGTAACCAGCCATTTCTCATATTTTGTTAATTTCCGGCTAACGTGTGGATGAACATCGGGGTGAAGTAACCAATGCCTCATCTGCGTATAGCGGAAACGCTCTGTCTCGGGTAATGATCAGTCTTGTTGCTGCTGTAAGAATGGTATGATCCCTTCCAAATCGAATAAATGACCCGCCGCTTTGCAAGGCGCCTTGTGCCATTCTGCAAACGCCTTACAATCCAGCCCTGGTATAAATTCTCTGTTATCTAAAAGTGGTGTCATCGGAGAGGGGAATGTCATGAGGTTTGCCTTAGTAGCTACCCTGTCCCATACTTCCATCACCGATTTTGTGACGGGTGACCTCCAAAGACTCCGTGGTCTATCCGTTTTCTTAAAAAAGGGGACCTTCCATAAAGCAATTCCCGCCAGGGCTCTATCTTGGAAGAGCCATCTCTTTTCAGATTCCGCCCTATTCCACTCCATAAGGTACCTCAGTTGGGCTGCCCTGAAATAATCCAACAGGTTTGGAATCCCCAACCCCCCCTCCTCCGGTTTCAAGTATCCCAATTCTCTGCGCATTCGGGGGCGCGCACCCGCCCAGACGAAGTGGAGTATATCCTTCTGCAGTTTCTTGATAGTTCCCTCAGGCGGCGAGACCGGCAGTGTTTGAAATAAGTATAAGGCTTTAGGGAGGATGGACATTTTGACTGCCGCTACACGACCCAGTAGGGACAGCTGGTGGTGTCTCCAACTGTTCAGATCCTTCCCGATTTGTCAAGAGAGTTTCATATAATTGAGCTTAGTCGTTTGCACTACCGTTGGTGCTAGCTCCAGACCCAAATATTGTATAGACTCCGCTATTGGGATCTTCGAGGCACTTAGTCCCCCGTTACCGAGGTCCGGTGAGGTCCCGGGGAAAGGGAGGATCTGAGATTTTCCCACATTAACCTTGAATCCAGAAACCCGCCCGAAAGATTCCAATTCCTGCACAAAGGCAGGAAGCGATCTCCCCGGGAAATAGAGGGAAGCTAGTATATCATCGGCATAAAGGCTTATCACATGCTGCTCCCCTCCAAATGGGATACCTTCGATATCTGGGTTGTCTCTCACTCTTTGGGCTAGTGGCTCGATATACAAAGCAAACAGGAGGGCGACAGTTGGCACCCCTGCCTGGTGCCCCGTTGGATCGTAAATGGGCGTGAGGAGACCCCGTTAACCCGAATTGTAGCCGAAGGGTTACTATAGCATCCCGCCACCCAGGAGCGGAAACGGTTGCCTATGCCAAAGTGGAGTAAAGTTCTTTCTAGGTATCCCCAGTCAACCCGGTCGAACGCCTTCTCGATGTCAACTGTTAGTAATAGGGCATCCATATTCGTGCGGTGGGCTTTATCAATTAGGTGTAGGACCCTCTTGGTGTTATCACCGCCTTGCCTGGTTTGTACAAATCCAGCTTGGTCTGGTTCTATTATACCAGGCATCAGTGGACCTAGCCTCGCCGCCAATATGCCCGTGAAAAGTTTTAAGTCCATGTTGAGAAGGGACACTGGGCGATATGAGCCACACGTTGTTTTGTCTTTCCCAGGTTTGGGCAGCACCACTATGGATGCTGACAACATTCCAGGCGGGATCGATCCCGGTCCGTTGAATGTGTTGAAGAGTCTCGTCAGTACTGGGGCTAATATGTGACAGAAGGATTTGTAAAATCCTGCCGAGAAGCCATCCGGCCCCGGCGATTTAAGAAGCTTAAGACGGGAAATCGCCCTGATTACTTCCTCCAGTTGTATGGGGGAGTCCAGCGATGCTGCCTGATCTCTAGTTAACTTAGTTGTCTGCGCCCCCTCCAAATATGATATTATGAGCTGCTCTGACCTAGCTTCCCCTTTGTACAGATCCGCATAGAAGTCCCTGAATGTGTGGGCAATGTCTTCGTCTTCTATTAATTCTTCCCCCCTGTTATTCTTGATATTCTGGATCTTAGACTGTTGGCTCCTGGCCCTGAGTTTATTTGCCAACATTTGCCCTGCCTTATCCCCTCCAACGTAGTAAGAGTATTTTAATCGAAGTGCCGCATATTCCGCTCTATCGAGATCCAGCCCTGCCAATTGAGCCCTCGCTGCCTTAAGTTGTTTCCAAACTCTGGGCGCACCCGTACGCATGTGAGCCCGCTCCAGTTCTAAAACGTGTGCCCCTAGTTGATCCCTCTTATCCTTTCTCTCCCTATTCTCTGCTGCCTCAATGGCGATGAACTCGCCTCTCACCACAGCTTTCAGCGCCTCGCACAGCATAGCCACAGAGACGTCCGAAGTATCATTCACCTCCAGTGATCTGTTGTGTCACTACTTCCTTGTGGAGCATGCATTCCCTCAGTCTCCAGCACCCTGGCAATCTCTGCTGCGGTGGTAGCCGCAAGAAGATCAATACCGCATCGTGATCGGATATCGCCGCCGGCACGATGTCGGCAGTCTCTACCAATGTGTTGAATTCCGTCGTGCCTATCATGTAGTCCAATCTGGCATAAGTGCCGTGGGCGTGGGAGTAATATGAGTATTGTGAGGTTTGGGGGTGTTTGTCCTGCCAACAGTCCACCATCCCCATGGACCGGAGCCACTCCACCCCTGCTTGTGATAGTTCCCCAGCGTGCGTGTAACGGTTCCCGGATCTATCTTTAACTTCGTCCATCACAATATTTAAGTCTCCTCCCACCACTGTCAACCGTTCTTGCCTAGTCATGACCTCCGCCAAAACTGTCTGCAGAAAGCGCTCCTGTCCTGATTTGGGGGCGTACACCGAGCCCACCACCCACGAATGCCCCCCCACTTGTATCGTATATGCTAGGAGCCTCCCTTTGATTTCTGCAACCTTCTCCCGCACTTCCCCCCGGAAACATTTAGCAATCCGAATTGCCACTCCGCCTTTTTCTCCAAAGAAGAAGGAAAGAACTGCTGGGGGAAGGCGCGCGAATGCAGCCGATGCCAGTCTTTTGAAAGCAAGTGGGTCTCCTGTAGAAGACACACCTCTGCACCAGAGTTCTCCAAATAGGAGAGGATGGCCTTCCTCTTTACGGGATTATTGAGGCCTTTGACATTCAGCGTGAGAATCTTCAATGTGCCATGTGACATAATGAAAAAGTGACTACCTTGCTGTCTAAACTCATTTCAGGTTGTCTGTTACTCCCCCTGTCCTCTCTTGCCCTGAGGTACCCATGCTCCCAGGATGTACTTTGTGCCCATGTAGCCATTCCAACATACGTACCAGACCCTCTCACCCCCCTCCCTAACTGAACCCCAACGAAAACCCCATATTGTCCAGGACCCGCAGGTCTAGTTCGCGTGCCCTTGGGGAACCAAAGTGCCGGGAACATGGTGTGGCCAAGGAAAAGGTTCATACCTCCATATGGCCCCCCCGCCCCCAGTGAAGAGCCCCACCGCCAGTCCAGCCCTCTGTTTCAACTTATCTGTCCCTTGTCCCCTCAGGTGACTTCATGGGAGGTCTTCTCTTGGGACAGCGAGTCCAAAACTGCCTGTCGCTCCTGCGCTATCGTGGTGGGGTCCGGTTTCACCGATCGCTCCTTCTTGCGGCTGCTACCGACCCGCTGCCACCGGCCCGGGGATGCCACTTCTCTCCTTTCCTTCTCCTGATGTGGGTACTCAATACCTAGTATCCGGCATGTTTCTTGCAAGGATCTGAGCTGTTGCAGTTTGCCCAGTAGCTTGAAGATCAATCTGAAGGGGTGACCCCATGAATATGCAATTCCCTGCGCATGTAAATACGTTGTCACCGGTCGGAACTCCTGTCTCTTTTGCAAGATAATCGCAGCCAAATCGTGGTATAAAGCAATAGGATAGTCCTGGTATTTTAGTGGATGCTTATCCCTGGCTTTCCGCAATATCAGTTCTTTCAGCTGGAAGTCCGGGAGGAAGGCCAGGATATCTGGTGGTGGTGCTGGCGCTCGCCTCTGCATTCCCACCCTGTGTGCCCCGTCAATCTTAATTTCCAAGTCCGGAGTGTCATCCAGAATGCTACGAAAGAGCTCCTGTAGGTATTGGGTGATATCTGCACCTTCTTCTTTGGGAGGAACGCCTTTGATACGGATGTTATTTCGGCATGATCTGTTTTCCAGATCTTCGGCGTGTGCCTGGAGTTCCACTTGTTGTTCACGCAGCCTGATCACTTCCTGCTGTAGCTGCGCCACCTCTTCATCTCGTGCTTGATCCTGGTCCTCTATTGTAGCCCCTCGTTCCCCCACAGCATCTATGTCCCTGCGAACCTCCTTCATTTCCAAAGCAAATTCGCTCTTTAGCGACTGTAGATCTTCTCGTAACGTGTTGAACAGCATTTCCAGAAAGGATCGAGTGACCGGTGCTTCTGCGGACTCCAGATCCTGCCCTGATTGTGATGCTGGTGATGACCGCCCCTCGTCACTGCTTGTTGTGGGTAACTTGGTCAGTATATCTTTCAGGGTCCGGTCCTTTTTCCTTCGTACTGTAGACCTCATAGCCTCCAACGTCGACCAGGACTTCCTCACCCCTTGCTGTATCTGCTGCATATTACCCACTGGCTATATGGCTAGTTCGCCGATTAGTTGCTTCAAATCTTCCTTTCCAGCTGCGCAGCCGGGCCTTAAGTCTATCCTGCACAGCCCCTTTCGCCGATGGGCGCCTGTCGAGTGCCGTGCCCCCCCCCCCGCCACACAAAGCGCGGATGGGCGTATTCCTGTCGTGACCCTTATCGCCTCTTCCGGCCCTCGTGTATCGTGGGTTCCGTATGCTCTTTGGGGTGTTGCCCCCGGGAATGTATATGCACTACACACGCCAGATCACCATGTGGGTGCCCAGCGAAGGCTGTCCGACTGGGGGTTAATCAGGGCCCACGAGCCCTCAGAAGCTGTTGCCGCCTTCCCCCGTCGCTTTTTCCTTTATTCCTTTGTGACAACCGTATTATCCTTGGGTCCCCGCACTATCTGCTATGTTTCAAGCCCTGTGTAGGTCGGAGCCGTGGCTTCTGGGTCCTTATCCCTTTCTTTGCTCAATTCTGGGCCGCAGGTCACTGCCGATCGGTCCTCGCCACTGACTTTCATGTGCTGTCACCCTTGTGCTGCGCCGCTTCAGGCCCTGTAACAGGAGTGTGCGTTGGACCCGTGACTCTCTTGCTGCGCTCCCCGGGCCTTAGGGCGGTATCTGCCGGCCACCTCCGTCGCCCGCCTTCCACTACCGCCTCACGCCGCCTGCAAGCCCACCTCCCAGAGCGCCTACTGGAGTGACTGTAAGCCTCTCAGGCAACGCGGTCCCCTACTTGCTGTGGGGTAGCGCTCCGCCGCCTTGTCCTCTCCTTACTTGGCTTCAGTGTACGTCCGAGGGAAGACCTCTCCCTCTCTTCAATAGAGGTCCCAGCCGCTATGGTGCTCTCACTTGGCTTCCGCCTAGGGCTCGCAGTGCCCTGAGCTAGCGGAGCCCCCGGGTCTTGCCCCGGCGTACCTCTAGTGTGGTGCATCCCTCCTTTCCTTACGCCTCCGTCGGTCCCACCGCTGCGATGTGGAGTGGGGCGTCAGGCATCAATCCGCTGCAACGGGGCACCGCCATTTTGTCCTCTCGCCTCCGATGCGCTCTGGTCGGCAGCGATCGCAGTGCCTGTTCGCCTCGTTCGCTCTGCTGCTCTTTGAAGTCCCTCGACCCTCCTGACTCTTTTCGGCTCCGTCAACAGTAGCTAAACGGCTCGGCGGGCCGATGGGAGTGGGGAGACGATTGAGGCACGTCTTACCCGGTCACCATCTTGGCCACGCCCCCAGAAATTGGCATTTTGAGCCAAGGGGACACCCATAATTAGAACAGAGCAAGACCCTCTATGGCATATAAACAGAAACGCTCAGACTCTAAGTGAAAACATTTAGAACCTGAGCAGTTAATGCTAAGAACTTTAGTGTGGCATGCAGTTGACATTAGATTGTAGGTCTAGGAGATCATCCTCTGTATTTAGTCAGCCTAGAAGTTGGGTTCCTTAAATGGCTAGGTATGATTCACAGGATGCGCTCTCGATTGGTAAAGAGTTTCCAGGTCTTGATGCAAGTGTGTCTGCCCAGAAATTACATTTTGGTCTCATGAAGTAGCAATTTTGTGAATGACCACACCATTCCGCCTAGATACATGGGATACTTTTCTTTATGAGATATATTTCTCAAAACCTTGGTACCTTTAATTCCACTGAGACTGATAAAGCAGTTTGAATTTTGAGAGTGTGAGAAAAAATTAAACCCTACCCAGAAATTTGAGGTTCAGTTCACCATAATAGATGTCATTGGTCAACTATCCACAGAGAGGTATGGGAAGAAAAAGCTGGTGATACGAATAATAGAAAAACACGTATTTTGTTAAGAAAGAAAGGCTAGCAATGGGAACATGTTAGATTCTTTATGTATGAAATATGCCTCATGAAGGAATAAGCATTGCAAAACCTGAAAAATGGATACAAATAATGTCGTGTGTTGCTATGTGGGGTTGGCTTTAAAACAATGCATTCATTTTTTGTTTATAGAAATAATCGTTACCTACTAATTAATACAAGTAAATTAACTTTGAAAATGTTTGTTGGATCAGAATATGAGTAATCATTTAATTTCAGGGAGAATAATGCATCACAAATAGCTCTACATTAGGTACCATTGTGTCAATTGCCACTTGCTATCGATATAGTCTCAGTTGCCGCTTGTAGCACTCCAGAGCTCCAGCTTTACTGTGCTTGGTGTGTGTTTCCCTGTGTCTGTCTGTGTAGCTCTAGTCTCTGTGGAATATGATATAGCACAAGTCTTCTATGGGGATAATGTGTTAACTGAGGTAGATGAAAGCATCTAATGCACTTCGTGGGTGTTAGTACTTTGGTACCCGCTTGTAGGAAGCTGGGTTTCTGTTGCAGTAACCCCCCCACGCTTTGCCAGATCTCTGATGCACTTTGATTTGATGTGCCCTGGGTCCCTGCCAATCAGGTTCACAGGGCCTGTGTCCTTTCCCAAAACTGTACCTTTGTACCCCCAATTGGCACCTCTCTGGCCACATGCATGTCCCTTGTAAAAGGTACCATGGGTACCAAGGGCACTGTGACCAGGGAAGGCCTCTAAGGGCTGCAGCACATATTGTGCCACCCTTAGACGTCCTGTACCTTAAAACACATACACTGCCATTGCAGGCTGCGTGTTTTGGTGTAGAGAAAAGTGAAGAGTCGACACTGCACACATCCCTGTGTGCCATGCCTACAATTCACTGCCCTGGCATAGATAAGCCACCCCTCTAGCTGGGTGCACTACACCACTGGTGAGGGTACAGTTGCATGAGCACTGTACCCCTACAGTGTCTAAGTCCATTCTTAGACATTGTTAAGTGCAGTAAAGCCATAAAGAATATATCGTCTGTGAGTTTGTCATTACGAACTCCACAGCACCATAATGGCTTTACTGAATTCGGGGAAGTTTGGTATCAAACTTCTCAGCCTAATAAACCCACACTGATGCCAGTGTGGGATTTATTATACAATGCACTCAGAGGGCATCTTAGAGATGCCCCCTGAAAAACGACCAGCCTCTGGTGGGTTCCCTGACTGGTAAACACCAGCCTGCCACCTCGAGACATGTTTCTGGACCCCTGGGGTGGGAGCCTTCGCTCATTGAGCCCAGAAACAAAGCCTTTCCTGGGCGGAGGTGTTCACACCTCCCCCAGGTCAGGAAGAGCCATCTGTTGCAGGGGAGCTTCAAAGGCCTTGCTGCCTTTGTAACACAACCCCCAGCCTCTCCTGCTATCAGGAGCAGGCCCCCTTCCTGTCTCCCCTCCTTTTCGGCGGGAAGACAGGCAGGAAAAATTAGAGCAGCCCAGAAGGTGTGCCCACCTCTGCCAACCCCACCCCTCAGGTGGGGGAGGCGAGGTGAAGCCCACTCTTCAGTGCCCGCCATCTTGCAGATGGCCGGCACTCTTCAATCAGGATTAGGGATTGTGCCAACTCCCCCACGTGGAGTGAGCACACCAATGGTGTAGTCACCCTAAGGTCAGTAGCCCATTGGCTACTGACCTTGAGACCCTTAAATCGCCCCCTAAATACAGTATTTAGGGGGCAGCCCTGAACCAAGAAGGCAGATTCCCGCAACCTGCGTAGAAGGACAAAAGAAGACGCCCAGCAGAGGAGACTGCAGAGAAGAACTGACTTGGCCCCAGCCCTACTGGCCCGTCTGCAGTTTCCAGAGAACCTGCGCCAAAAATCGTCTTGTCCTGCAGCCAGCGACCTCCAGAGCCCTGGGAGAACTGACTGCCTTCAACAAAAACCGGATCTCCTGTGAACAGCAGCTCTGTTCAAAAGAAAATCCCAAAACAGACTCAGAGCCTGCTGAGGACAAAGAAACCCGACGCCTGGAACCACCACTGCACCCAATGCCTACGGCCCGAATCCAGGTGGCTCACCGGTCCCAGCGAGATTCCCCAGCGCTCCAGAGTCCGGGTCCACCGGAGACGCCTCCAACCACGAGTGGCCCGGTAAGGTGAAATCCGACCTCAAATGACACCCTTGCATCCAGCCACCCTGCACCCTGGAGAAGAGAACCCGAGGTGCACCTAAGTCCCCGAGCCCTCCAACTTACCTGCCCAGCTGTTGGTTCCTCTCGGAAGTCTTGCTGGACCGAGCCTGCAGCCAAAATCCAAAACCAGCAACTCCCATTGAAAACAACAGGGCAGCCGACAACAAAACAGCACCCTGCACCCGGCCACACCTGTGCCGCTGTGGGTGCACCTTGTTTGCTAAACTGGATCTTAAGTCCAGGAGCTTTGCTCCCACAACCTTGTGCCCTGCTCGTGAGCAGCCACCAACCGGAGGCCCCCTATACCCCATTGGATAACATTGAGCCTCTGCACTCTGCACCCGGCCACCCTAGTGCTGCTGAGGGTGCTTTGAGAGAGTGCATCCTTGACCCTGGGTGAATCTTTGTTCTAACCCCAGAAAAACAACTCCCAAAACAAAGTACCTACCTTTAAACCGATAGCTTCATTTCTTCCCATAGGATTGCATTGACTGTTTTTCTTTAAAAATTCTTCTAAGTGTGGAGTTGGTTGTATGAAACCTTGAAAAACTGCAAATGTACAAAAACTGAATTACTTACCTTTTCTCTAGGAAATGTCCCAGTCTAGGTATATAACACTGAGTAGAAAAATTAACTTAAAAGTAATCTGAAAACTAATGTACAAAGTAATCTCAAAAGTAACTGTAAAGTAATTTTGACTGTTGACTTACCTGTAAACAAACCAATTGCACCCAACTGCATTTCAATTGTATTTCAACTGCAAAGTATTATTTTACTTACCTGCACCAGGCCTGGCTTGGTTCTAGAAATAAAAAAACGAAATAATATTTTTATACAAACAAATTGGTCTGAGTTCAGTCTTTGAGTGTGTGACATCATTTCTTGCCTGAGTGTGTACAATAAATGCTTAACACTACCCTCTGATAAAGCCTTACTGCTCGCCCTCACTACCACAAATAGAGAGTAAGGTATTATCTACTTTTACCTCTGCCAACCTTTGAGGTTCCACTGGACTCTGTACCTTACTTTGGTATAATATATACAGAGCCAGCTTCCTATACCGCTTGAATAAAGAAACCTTCACATCACAGGATTGTGCCCTTCTTCATCTTCATGGTACACCTTAGAGGTCACTTAACGACAAGAAAGTTTTGGCAATGAGCATGGGATGTACTACATGTGCTTATAGGAAGAGAGAAGCTGGAATAAAGATATCTTTTTGGTGCCCCACCAGTGCTTTGCGTCTTTCGTACATCCTTTTGTGACAAAGTTCCTGGGCTGCTGATTGACAAGGCGAACTTCTTCCACGCTACTCTTCTTAGCCACATCAAGAAACAGAGCAAGGTCTTCAGCAGGAGATGAAAGAGATGGAAGATGTTGCAAAACTGCTGCTGCACTGAAACCTTGTAGTTGCTCTGACTGAGAGAAGGTGATATAGAGATGACGTTGCTCTGTTGGAGACTTCAAAGAAAAGAGAGAAACTCATCAAAACGCTAGGGGACTGGGTTGAACCAACCACAAGTCACCAGAAGATTCCCCTTACAAGACCTTAAAGAAACAATCTATTTACATCCAGTCTCCACAATCAACCACATTTGCTACCACGGGACCTTATGAAAACACATAAACAAAATGTTATCAAAATATTTGATAAAACATATTTGTGCACTGTTGTGCGGGTGTCTGTAAGATGTTGTGTCAAATGTCTTCCCTTGGATTTTTGTGTGTGTTTAACATTATTGAAACTTGCTATTGTGAGACAAGTGATTGGCTATATAAATGGCACCTGAGCTGTGCTGGGGTGCGTGAATGATCTGTCAAGTGTTTTCTGTTGGGAGGTTTGTGTATGTTGGTAATTTGTGTCAGTTCTAGTAAGCGCCATTGTGCCTATATAAAAGCATCAAACTTGGACCTACTTACACTAAGGAATTCACTGGAGTCATCATAGTATTGTCTGTTTTAGAGTAAGCTAACAAGTACACTGACCAGATGGGCCGGATAAACTATATCTGTTGTTAAATGTTCTGGATTTCTCTGAAAGAAATGGAAATTAATAAGAAATCTCCCAAATGATTCGGTCATGCCTCCTGTCAGTGGCAACGTATGTAAACTGATTAAACAATAGAGGTTTTCAAATTGTTATCTTTATTGAACAGTATTATTGGTTTGAAATTGCATTTTTTTTACTTTGCATAACGTCAAAACTAATCAATTTATTCTGAAATGAATGTCTCTCAGCAGGTGTTCAGTTTGTCAGCACTGAATTTTGTTTGAAGAACGAAGATGTATTATCTGTGGATCTCTCAGATGGACACCATACAGAAGAAGAGGAGGAAGGCATAACATACCCCAGCTCAGGTACCTTAGGAATGCTTTTTGAGTTGTTGAATCATTGAAGTTGGTTATGTAGTTAACATCTTATTAAGTTATATTCTTCCGAGTTGATGCACTGGTGTCAATTGGCACACACTTCTTCTTAGCTATTTCTATGTTCTAGGGATTTTAACAAACCCACACAAGCACACAATGTAATACTTTCTAGGCAATAATTTCACCTCAATAGTACCAATTCAACATCTGAGTAAAGCTACCAGCAAGTGAACTGTTAACATTTATTACAAAGGATGGCAGCCCTCTGCAGATTTTTAGCACACGACATGGGTGTGTCTGCCAATTGTGAGTTTCTGGGAGGAGGTGGTCGAATCTTGTCACACGTTGTAGGGCTGGGGCTGTAAGGGTCTATAAAGATGTGCTTGATGGGTATAGTGCCAACACGAAAACATCTTAAAATAAAAGCTTGAAAGGTACCTCTAGGAATGGTGCTGGCTAGATTCTCGATAACCCTTCGTTGGGTAGCATCTCGGGCCCCAGATGTTAAGGCTTGGAAAAAGATTTAGTGGACTGGGCACTCGCTGATGAGCGACACGTGACACTTAGCCAGAGGGGATGGCAAATTTGCAGATGATTTAGTGACCTGGGGAGACATACTCACCAAAATCACAGATCTCCTCAGTGAATGACCTCCCTGAATTACTATTGACAGAGACCTTTGCAATGACCCAGCAAGATGAGGGTTGTGGATTGGAATTGCAGTCTACTGCTGCTAGGCGAGCCACTCAATAATATTAGTAAGTCATGTTGACTGAATTGTCTGGGAATGCAGCTTTTGATTGCTCATGTAAATTTGATACATGCTGTTGTATATGCTTGAAACATTTTCAATAACAATTTAAGAAAAAACATTGCATTGGGTCTGCCACTGCTCAGCATATGACACCTTTGTTTTATTTTGTATATTATGGCAAGTGCGTAAAATCCATGATTATGCGGAACGTACTGCAGCTGCCCAATCACGTCATTCATTTGCCCTAATTGGCATGTTGTACGTAGTGTACAGAGTTAGTCATTGCTCCAGTTTGATAAAAGTCAAACGAGTGTGGATTTTTGACCGAAAGCTGTTTCGGGAATGCTGTTGGGGCAAGGTTTAAACTAATTTTCTGTGCCTGTTTTAAACATGTACAAAATGTGTATTTCAGAATTTACTATACACCAGACAAGGAGAAGTGTGGCTCAATGGTTAGAGCGGCAGACCCTGATGCAGAGATCTGGCCCGGGACCAGGTTCAATTCCCGCCTCGGCGGGTCTTGGGCTCAATTTCCTCGGACCTGATAATTCTCGCCTCGGTGCCTATTCTAATCATGGGTCCCACTCTGCAACTCTGGGCAATAGCTTGCTTAATCTCACAGCACGGCCCCACCAGCGCTGGGATGCCTGGCTTCACCTTGGGGGTGCCCAGGAGTGGACATTTCACAGGGAAAAGCCAGGAAGGGTTCAACAGCGGTATGCGTACAGCGCCAGGAAACCCCAGGGTATCAGTGCGCTTTACAAGTACAAATTCATTTAATTTCATTTCATTTCATTTCATTTCAAGCCTTTGTGTAGAAAATGAGGTCCTGCAGGTAAACCCCAAATAAGTTGTGTGGAAAAAAACAGACAAGACTTAAGTAGAAGGTAGCAGCACAGTAGTAGTTGGAAGGTTTTGTGGTACACACATCGATGGTGTTAAAGCAACAACGATGTTCCATGTAAGTGTAGAATGCTTGGCAAAGACATGAAGATACCACACAGTGTCATCTTGGAATGTCCCTTCCCATACATACACATGACAGTTTGAACAGTATCCTTCCCTTGCCCACCCTGGAAATGCACTTACATTTTACAGGGGCACATTTGTATGTTTTAAAGCTGCAAACTGTGAATGCCATCAAACGTATGGATTTCTTTCCTTTTCAGTCAGGCAGGGGACAGTGCTCGCATGCGAAGCTGCGTATAAAATGGACCATGATTGTTAAGAGAAGGACCAGTGCAAGTAGAGGAAGAGGGAGCTGATATCTTCCCCATCTTTTAGTGGGGGTGCGCAGGCACCAGTGTCGGTGCTAGTGGACAGAGCAATGCAAGGGTTTTGCTGCCAGGGCAGGGATTTTGAAAAGACCCTGCGTATGGAAAGTAAACAGTGTGGCGTGTGCTATGAAACACCAGTATTGTTTTGTATGACGTAAAGGAATCCGGGAGCTCAAAGCTAACATAAAACCTCCGGACTACATGCAGGTGGCAAAAATACGGCCATTTAAATATTAAGTGTAGCCAAACTTCTGAGTCATGGACTATTTTCTTGTATTTTTTATTGTTTTCAGATGAATTCAAAGATAAAAGAATATTCTTTTTCTTCTTCATGTATACATGAGTATGTCGCCATTTAACTCAAAAACTGGCAGCCCCAAATTTGATAATTTTTCCTTAATATTTCCCCATTCTATTAATCACCCAACAAACGTGCAGTGTGATGTCATGCCCCCATTTCTATTAAGAGCCTGTAAACTGAACATGTTTGAATTTCACTTATTGTTATAAACAGATGTTGTATGTCCATAACAGGTCCGGCAGTCAAACCATCTGTTGTTCCATTCTGCATAAAAGAAGAAGAAAAAGAAGAAACCTATGCTATGGATCATCATGACCATGAGAGGACAGAATCTGCCAGGAATCTAACAAGTGAGTAAAAAGGGTTCATCCTTCTCAGATTCAAAGGGATATAATATCTACCTTTCTATAACTCCACCCAACTGGGTATGCCTGAGTTCTGTATAACATGTATTGTGCCTGTACTCTAAAGATTTGCTTAACCACTGCTATCAAGTCATAAGTTTTTTGATTAACTGTGATTACACATAAATGGATCTTATGATTGTGAGACACACTGTGTGTTGCTAATAGCCGTTGGCCACCACTTCTTTATGTAACCTTACAGCCTTAAGAACAGGTGCTTATGGAGGAGAGTAGGTGGTGAATATGCAAACCGGGAAATTGCTTCATAACAATGTTTCAAGTGTTGGATAGCACTGGGCTTTTGCTGCTCAGTAGGCCTCAACATAGACCTTTCTGTGGGGCTTCAAATGCAAAAACTGAAGAACACAGTCGGCGCTGGGTTATTGAACCACCATAAGAGACCATCCCTTTAGCTAGATGAATCTGATCAGAGTTCAAGGGAAATACACAGACACCCTCCATTATTTATATATTTGTGGTGTTTTGTGTTGGACTAACCACCACAGACACTGTTGCAGAATTATGATGTTTGCTCGTCGTAAGGGCCGGACAACTAATTCTCACTAATTACAATACATATTTTCAATTGTGAGGGAATGCAGTACTGTTTTTGCTTTGAGATAATTTAAATACGGTTTTAAAAGTTGTATCTGCCCTGCCAAATGTTCACCCTTTTCCATGCATCTTTTTTTAGGGCTCATTCCATACCCTCATTTCTTTTCTTAACCATTTCTCTGCCCTTCTTCTGTCTAGCTGGTCTCTTTGCCTCTTTTTCCGCTTCAATGTTAAAAACACATTTCCTAACTGGGATTCGCTGTGGGGTCTAAAAGGATTTTTCCTTTGAAAACCCTTTTTTTAAATACCTTTCATTGGGGGTTTTCCTAATATTTTGCACCAGAGTATTCCTATTATTTTTGTTTCTGCTGAACGGATTTTTGATTTTTTGGTGTCTCAGATATGGTCTTTTATTTTCTTTGATTTTTCTATGAATTTACATATTATAGTACAATATCCTGTACAGTCCTGCATGGAAGATACAGAAGTTCATTTTAATGGTCTAAAATATGGTTACCTTTATTGGTAGCATTTTAATCGACTAATATATGCCCACAAGGACTCATGTGGCCCTAGTTCTGACAGGTTACATTGACTCTCCATTAATGAACAGATTATGGTCAAAAGTCTATGCATTACTTGAGAGCCCTTGCACAGCAAGGCCCTGAGTATTTACAAACTAAACTTGTTCACAGTTGTTCATCTCTGAGCCTCCACTCCTCTGCTGAGCATCTAGCCAAAGTACCCTGCTTCAGAAAGTGCAGGTTAGGTCGCTGCTCATTCAGTGTTCTTACAATAAAGCGATGCAACTCGCTTTTCACAAGTTTAAGAGCTGAAATAATTAATCCCCTTGCATTTATAAAGGGACTTAAGACCTGGCTCTTTCCCAAATACTGTTTTTAGTTTAATCCGACGAGTCCCCATGCTTCTTCTAGTTTAACTCAGTCTAGTATCTGGCTAAGCAGTGCTAGGACACATTCGGGTAGCAATGTGCTCTGTAAGACTCTTTAACAATGTACAGACTCGAACTTGTGAAGTTGCTTATGGGAAATATCACTTCTATCTAGACCGGCCCTACGTACACAATCCAACAGGAGAGTATTTAACAGGTTCTGATACACCTGATCTGAAACACAGGTCCCTTTTAAAATTAATAACATTTAGAGTGTTTCCAGACTACTCCACTCGCACCCTGTTAAAGACACTTCCATTGAAATGGACTCAGTCCAGACATCAGTGACTTGTACGCAGCGGAGAGATGACCAGTGCCATGTGGCAACATTAAGATGAATCGCTGGATGCTCGGTGGGCATCTGGAGGGTATCGAGGAGTTCCAGAAGCTGATTAAGTAGCTTCCATTCTCTCAATACAATCTTTCAGTGCTGTGAATCAATCTGCGAAGCAGCGTGAACGATATAGAGAAACACAATAAAACAGGTAGGTTATTAATTATGACGCAAAACAAAAGGCATCATAGCAGTATAATTAAGATGTCCGTTGAGAGCGAATCAAGGAGGAAGGAAATTGCTCTTTATTTTGGTTTAAAATAGTGTTTTCCTTCACACACTCGAGGAATAGTTTTAATTTTGAACAATGCTGAACCAGAATGTAGCCCATCCTGCTTGATCCAGGCGAATTAGGGAATAAGGGAAAGGAAACCTCAAAATGCAATGACAGAAGGAAGACTTCATGCTCTGTAACTCGAAGATGAATGAGTGCTATAGGTCATTCAATATACAAAAAATGCTACTTAAAATGCAAATCACAAATAATTCGAAGAATAGAGATAAGAAACCTATTTGGTCTCACAGTTCTTAGGAACATGCATAATTCGAATGTGAAGCAATGAGCAGAAGACTAAAGAATTGTAAACTGTCCTTCCTGCAATAGAGTAAAGGCAACAATTAATTCAGAAGACCCAATCCATAAAGAAACAACCAGGATAGGCAGAAAGTGGCTCCCTAGGCATAATCCTGCACAAGAGTAGTTTCTAGGACTAAACACATACATACCATTTACCCTTGAAGCATTTCCACTCTTTGGAAAAATTTGGATTTTGAAATGTGAAGCAAGCATGAGTTTTTCTCCCTTCTAATAAACTCCCATTAAATTTGAGTGTGATTCCTCCCCGTTCCCACCCTGGAAATGCTTATAATCCTGTCCTGACATAATTACATTTTCAGGGTGGAAAACATCCTGCAAGTACCACCAGACATAGGAGGTTTTCCCATATGTTTGCAGGTAAGACCTCACTGGATTTCTCACAAACCTGGCCTTCACTTTAAATGTGCAAACATAGAAACCCCAGATTCTTGTGGAATTTCCATGATTTATAATCCTATTTGCGAGGGTAAAATTCCACCAGTGTTGATTTTGTAAATCAGGATTGGAATTTAATAATCTAAATGCATTAATTTCTGCATCCATAATTATGTGTCCAAAAGGTTTAGAGAATTTAACCTGTGAAAGTAAAAAAAGTTACAGTCTCAAAATGTTGCAGAAAAAAGCATACTTATTTTGCAAGTGCACAAAGCAATTGTAAACATTTACCAATGTAGCAACATTCAAATTGGTGCGCTACCACAAAAGCCAAAAATTTCCTCTAGTATTTCAAAGGAATTGCCCAGCTGAGACAGAGGTTACTGAAAATAAGGAAAAACCTATCTAACAGCCAAGTTCAAAAGCACGAACCATTAAAAGGCATATTCAATTCATCAGTTTAAAAGTTTGGTCCAGGTTCCTTACAGGCATGAGGCCTTGCCATAGCCACTCCAATTATACTGACCTATAAATGGAAATCTATGGATATACCGACAATACAGGGCTGGGCCAATAAGCTGTGGGAACAGTTGGCGGTGGAAAACTAAGTTGCGACTTGAATGATAATGGGTTCTAAATTCGAAGCCACTTTGCGACTATTGGTGGATTACTTGTCTGTGTGAGGATTGCTTTGCACATGCCCAAGATCATTGCAATCATTAAAGCTGACTCATTGCTAAAATCGAAGTCAGCTCAAAATTGTGATTGTCCTAATAATAATGTCTGATATGTAAGCGAAAGATACATACATTTCTTTGTATATTTGGATGACTTTCATGCTCATTCTTGTGGGTGGGGTGGCGGTATTTTGAGACGTGGAAGGGAGACCTGTTAAGGTTAAATAGTTGTTGCAAGATGCTTACGACTACAACCCAATAAAATATAGTTGGAAAAATGCTTGTCAAAAGAGTTATCAATGAAAAATTCAAAACAGAAGAGTACAAGGAAATGCACTGGTCTGCATTCTAATAAAAACATAAATACTAGGCAGTATTAACACCATATTGATTGTAAGCTTAAGGTATATTTATGACAGCATAATTGTTCCAAGTTTTCTTTACACAGTAACACCACTGAATGGTCAGTGGATGCATTATGCACTGTAAACCACTCACTTGCATTGGAAAAAAAGAACAGTTATTGTCTGACCCAAAGTTATCACGGTGATGAATAACAATGTATTTTATAGGACTTATCTCCTTGTCGTGGCCCACAACGATTGGGAGGGAGAATGGGAAGCACATGATTTTCATATCAGTCCTTGGTGAAGCAGAGAGTTTATCTCCTTAAACGTAACCAACTAAAGTTAGATCCAAAAAACAAGCACAAATCAACAAGTGTAATCAGTACAATATTTTGTCTGTCGGATGAGGGGGATCTTATCTTTATTTTATAAATGCAATCTCACCCAGCACTGTCTCTGCTGGTAACCAGTGTCCTTTTGCTGGTTGAATGATAAATTCTCATAGTGGAAAGAAGTTTTGGTTTTAAAACCATATTGCCTTATTCAATTGAAATTCCAAGATGACCCTTGAGAGATTTCCCCAAAAGAATTAATCCATCCGGTACTATTCCCCTAAAATACCATTGAAGAGGAAAATAATGTTCTGCATCTGGAGACGTTTCTATGACTGCCTGGTGCTCTTCATTCTGAACATCGGCTATTGACACACTTTACTGTTGACTGCACTACCTCATCCAAGTGTGTTCTCCCATAGACTAAAGTTTATCAGATCATGGTTTGACATTTTTTATACATCTTAATTGTAATCTGACTTTGAAACCTAAAATTGAAAACTATTTTCTTATCACCTTTTATTAGTGAACTGTAGTTATATTGTGAAAGGATATATTTTATTTTCTCCTACCACTAGCTGGTCCCGACGTCACCTCTGTGTTTCCACTAGACATCAACCATAAAGAAGACATACATTTCATGGAT
The DNA here is from genome assembly GCA_963921515.1 of Calotriton arnoldi. NCBI lineage: Eukaryota > Metazoa > Chordata > Amphibia > Caudata > Salamandridae > Calotriton > Calotriton arnoldi. Next base: position 97,538 of record CAWUFW010011393.1, read on the forward strand.
CAGATGGAGCCTGAAGAAAGAACCACGGGTGAGCATACAAGCACTATAAAACTGCTCCAGATGGAGTATGTGGTCACTGTGCAATGAGTAGAAGTTTTATTGATAACCTTTGCTATATTTATGTACGCAGTTTGGACAAGGCACAAATGGAAGATCTTAGGTAGAGGGCAGATATACGGCTTAGGGAGATTGAGCTCACATACATATTGGTTGGGGAAAGGGTTTTGCTGTTGCTTTAAACCTTTAAAAACATAACATTCCTCATGTGATGTTACTTTCAGGGGCATAGTCATAACACAGAGGTTAAGGAGACATTACAGAAATCCAGTACTATGTCGGACAAAGAGATTAAAGGGCTTGTGTTCTATGGTGTAAGACATTGAGTACCTCAGTGCATGCTACTTTGCTGTGTTTGGACTTTAGAGCTCACAAGCCTTTCCCAGATGAAGTCACGGTTTAAAGTTAAATACAGATACAGTGCCCAAATTTGGCAATGACGAGAATCCTCTGATAAATCTTTGATGAACATTTTTAGTTTAGGGCCAAACATTGCATACAATGCTAAAATTACTACAGGGTGCCAGGCATCTCCAGACGTTTATTGCTATATATTTGAAAGAAAAGGATGTTGCCTATTGCTTATTACTATGCATTTATTTGAGAATCATCCCAATCATAAAAGCTGTACAAAACGATCGGCTTACAGTGTGTGCTGTCAGTGCTACACAGGATTTTTTTAGGTAGTTGGTGACATGAATCCTTGGGAATAGGAGTGATTTGTTTAGAGATAGCTATGAAGCATTATTATAGCATCCAAGAGTCAGTGTTCATTTGATCTTTGTTGTGCGAGTAGTTGTGACGGGCTCAATTAGTTTTTTTTCCAAACCACCATACATCCCTCAGTTCAGTATTTTTTTAGAGCACATTTTATTAGTTATAACAAAGACATCGCGATAGACTATGAATCCACCATTGTATAAACATGTCTGCCGCTAAAGTCCCCTAGTCTCCCCACCTCCCCCCCATGAGTCTCAGACATGCATAAACTAGCTAGCAATAGTAACCCCTTTTTCCTCCCATCCGCCCTCCTGCAGCTAAGGAATTCACTCATCCCAAAATATCCTGATGTCTACATCACTGGAGGGGGATCTAGCCTCCAGTTTCACCAGGGGGAACCCTCTGTATTGTGCCCAAGTTGCCCATTGTTGGAAATGGCCCTTTTTGCAGGGTCACCCCTAAACTTTTTGCCTGCCTCCTGTATTTTTGCTGACCTGTTTCTGTTGGTTTTATGACTCTGGGCACTTTACCACTGCTGTTCAGTGCTAAAGTGCATATGCTCTCCCTTTGTAAATATGTCTATGTGAATTGGTATATCCCTGATTGGCTTATTTGGTTTACCTGTTAGTCCCTAGTAGTGTGGCCTGTGTGTGCCCAGGGCTGGTAAACCAAATGCTGCTGGTGGGCATGCAGCGCTGGTTTGCGCCACCCACAGAAGCAGCTTGTAAAGTGTGTCTCAGACCTGCCACTGCAGTGTCTGTGTGCAGTCCAGAACTGCCATCTTGGCTGTGAAGTGCACCCACTTCCCAGCCCCTGAACCTTCCCTTGGCATCCTGTAAGTCGCCCCTAGGGTAGGGTGCATTGTATGTGTAAGGTAGGACATGCCTTGGTGTGTAGAGCATGTCCTGGTAGTGAATTACACCCCATTTCGTTTTTCACTACTGTAAGGCTACCTGTTCCTCATAGGCTAGAATGGGCAGTTTGACTATTACATTCTATAGTCCTAACTGGCCCCAGGAACATTGTAGAAAAACGAATTTAGTATGCCCGAGCTCAGAATATTAAAATACATCTTTTAGTGAAGTTTATTTTTATATTCTGTGTTTGAAAATACCACTTTTAGAAAGTAGGTATTTTCTTGCCTAAGCCTTCCAGTGTGCTCTGCTGTTATGTGTATTGGCTGTCTGGTTTTAGAGGGGCAGGGCAGGCTGAGTCAGACCTGGGTTGAATAGAGAGATCTGCATTTAGAGTGTGGGGAGGGGTGGCTCCTTGACCTGAATAGGGCTGTGCCCGGCAAGGTGAATGCTGGCTCCACCTCCTACTGTGTGTCTGCTAGCAGACCCCCTCTTTCTGAAAGGAAGGATGCAGCCTGGTAAACAAAGTGCTCCAGGCCTGAGCAGAACTGGTTCTGGCTAGGTTCAGTGACTTGTAGCTTCTGAGAACAAAGACTTTTGGGGTATAAATATCTGTGCTCAAACCCCTACAATTTGTATTGCTTTTGGATCTGGAGAGGAAACTCTGTCCGTGCCACTGGAGGAATCTGCAGGAAGTGACTGTCCTTGTGTTTGTGTGTTGTTTCTTGCACTGGCCTGCAGCAGTGACCACTGGACCTTGAAGAAGAGGAAAAGGAACTTTTGAGAGAACTTTTATTTTTGTTACAGCAATTACCCAAGGGCTAGGAAAAGAGCTAGCCTCCTGCTGGAGTCTCAGGCACATCTGACTCCACCACCAACCTCCTGCTTCCTCCCTGCGATGATTGCTATCTGCTGAGGAGGCCCCTGTGAGTTCCAGGGCCTCTAGTTTTGCTTCAGAGAAAAGAGTGCTGGAAATCGTCGCTAACGCCCGTTTGCGAGCCGCTGCAGCCGAGAGCGCTGGAAAAATCATCGCGCTGCTGCCGCTGGGTGCTCGCAACACGAAACCATCGCTAACGCCCCTTTGCGAGCCGCTGCAGCTGAGACGCGCTGGAAAAATCATCGCGCTGCTGTCGCCGAGCGCTCGCAACCCCTAAAGAAATCATCGCTTCAAGACATTGCTTTGCGGACGCCGTGCGTCCGCCATTTTCATCGCATCGCACCGGATTTCGTCGCTCCCTCGCGGAGCGCTCATCTCTTCGCATCGCAACACAATCGCACAGCGCAACAGGATCGTCGCATCGACTTCTCCCTCGCGGCAAGAAAGTCATCGCATCGGCGGCCTAGCGTGCAGAAGTTGGTCGCAGTGTCTCCGCACGCATCACGCAGATCGGCGCATCATCCTCCCTTGCGGCAAGGATTTCAACGCATCGCCGGCCTCGCGTGCCGAGAATCATCGCTACCACTTCTTTGCGACATTTTGTTGGTTTTGCTACTAAACCCAGGTACTTTGTGAGAGAAAGGGTCGCAGAGACCACTGCTTTGAATTTGAACCTTATTTTTGCAACCTTTGAACTATTTTTTTGACAGTCCTTCAACAGCCATCCTATTTTTGACAGTCTTATGAGAGAAAGGGTCGCAGAGACCACTGCCTTGAATTTGAACCTTATTTTTGCAACCTCTGAACGAGAAAGGGCACAGAGACCCCTGCCTAGAATTTGAACCTTATTCTTGCAACCTTTGAACTATCTTTGACAGCCCTTCAACAGCTATCCTATTTTTGACAGTATTGTGGCTTTTACAGTTATTGGTCTTGTGATAAATCTGCCTTTATATAAAGATACTTATTTTTATAACTACTTGTGTGGTGTCCCTCTGTAGTGTTCCTCACTGTGTTACTGTGTATGGTCATAAATGCTTCACACCCTGCCTCTGAGATAAGCCTACCTGCTCGTGCTACGTTACCACAGGGTTGAGCAGGGGTATCAAGGAGGGTAGCCCTCTTACTCTGACTTAGGAAGAAGGGTCCCTACTTGGACAGTGGCCAGCCATTGCCAACTAGAGACCCCCATTTCTAACATTGGTGGTCAGCGGTGAGGATCTGGACTTGCATTTATGATCGCATACAATAATTATAGTGTACACTACTAGTGAGTGCAGGCCATAACGCAACCACATACATTTTTGAAGTTTTTTTAAATTCTATTTTTGATTGATATTGCCCGTGATTGTTACAATGGGCAAGCCTATTTTTATTGATATTGCCGGTGATAGTACCGCATACATTTTTGAGAATTGTTGGATCCTATATTGTAATTGATATTGCCGGTGATTTTTTACCAGCATACATTTTCTTGAGAAGTTTTCTTCTATCTTTTATTGATATTGCCCGTGATTGTTACAATGGGCAAGCCTATGTTTTATTGATATTGCCAGGTGATAGTACCCGCATACATTTTTGAGAATTGTTGGATCCTATATTGTAATTGATATTGCCGGTGATTTTTTACCCGCATACATTTTCTTGAGAAGTTTTCTTCTATCTTTTATTGATATTGCCCGTGATTGTTACAATGGGCAAGCCTATGTTTTATTGATATTGCCGGTGATTTTTTACCCGCATACATTTTTTTGAGAAGTTTCTTCTATCTTTTATTGATATTGCCCGTGATTGTTACAACGGGCAAGCCTATTTTTTTATTATTGATATTGCCAGTTATTGCTACAATGGGTCTTACTGAAATGAGACCTACCTTTTATATAGATGATCTGTTAACCTACAGTCTAGAGGAGCTAAGGGGGTTCTGTGAGGAGAGGGGCTTAGCAGTGAGTAGGAAGGAGACTCAGCTATCCCTGCAGACATCCCTGAGACTTTGGCAACAAGACAGATGGAGATTCTTGGAGTCCCAGTACACCTACCAAGAGGGTAGTTGGTCTGAGGGTGGCTCTGGAGAGTCTGAAGAGGAGGAAGAAAGTGTTTTGGAATATCTCATAGGTGGGGAGTTCCTTGATGAGTCTAGTGCCTATGGTAGTGCCAGATTCCCCTCAGGGTCCCCAGAGGAGTTGGTGGACAGGCGGGAAGGTCCCATAGGTAGGGAGTCCCTTGCTGGATCTAGTGCACAGGGTAGCACCCAATCCCCTTCATGGTCCCCAGAGGAGTTGGGCCGACAGAGGGAGAGGGAGTACCAGCTGGAAGTGGAGAGGCTCCAAATAGAGATTGCCCAGCTGGAGGCGCACCTAGCGCAGATAGCAGAAAAGGAGAAGTTAGCTCAAGAGGGTAGGTTACCCCTGGAGCGCAGTTTTAATTGTCTGGATTCCCCAGAGAGGGTGGGGTCCAGTGGTGGCAGCAAAATTGAAGTATATAGTGATGACAGTTTAGTACACCCACCCAGAGATGTAGCACCTGACTTGAAGGAGGGGTTGATCTACACCAGGGGATTCAAGGATATGAGGTAGCTCCATTAATATGCAGTGTCCCTGAGGTGGATTGGGGAACTAGCGCAGGGGCCCATAGTCCTAGTGAAAGGAGGGATACTCTACCGACTCTGGATGAGAGGTGCAGGGAGAGGGTTCCCCCGTGGTTGAAGTCCTGGTGTATGAGTGTGAGGACCGCCCAGAAGAGTGTGGGTTGAGTGATAGAGACAGTCAGTTAATGTCTCGCCCATTTCAAGAGAGTGGTGTGGGGTACGTGTGTGAGACACTGGATTGTGAGGTAAAGGTTAGCACCTGCGTGGAACTGTGTAATCCAATTGTGGGAGAGCATATTGTGAGTTCCTATTTTCCAGAGCTAAACTAACATGTGTTAGAGTGCGAGTTCTCTGATCCTAGGGAACTTGCGCAGGAGGCAGACCTCTGGGTGAGTACCAGAGGCTCTGTAGAGGCATTAGGGAATGACCCTAAGAGAAGTGGTTCAGAAGTTTTCCAACCCAGAGTGCTGGGAAAGGTTAGGAGTGTTACAGCTGGGTCCCCTTGTTGTGAGGAGGTTGTAGGGCCTCACATCCTGTCTCGTGGGAGCAGGAGTGAGACTGGGATAGGTCCCGAAGTGCCCCAGCCTCAGTCCCCAGGACTGGATGGTTCCATGAGGGAACACCAGGTGGGGAGCCTAGTCTGTCTGGATGGACCGTCCATTGTGGGGGTACCCCAGTGTTAGGTGAGCTGGGAGTGCCTGTAGTCAGGCGTCCATCAGTTCTTGTGCCTGGCAGTGCCACTCCTAGGGGAGGGTACGGAAGTCCAGTCTGAGGGATGAAAGGGGAAGGAGTCCCCAGTGGGAGAGCCAGTGGGTCAGGGGCCAGTCAGAAGGGCTGAGCCCCTAGGAGTGACCATGGTGACACCACTTCAGTCCTGGTTGGCCAGGCAGTTGTTCAGCCACAGGGGTTGGTCCCTGGGTTGGTAAGTCAGATACAGGAGTTGTCTGCCCTGGAGGGAGGGACAACTGTAAGCAGTGTCCCGACCATTTTTTCTAAGAGCACCACTCCAGGTGGGAGGGTGCAGTATGCTGGAAGGGGTGCAGAGGGAGGAGTCCTCGCCTCTGACCCCGGTGCAACCTGAGGGTTTTTCAGGTTGGTAGGTCAGTTGCAGGGTCCAGGCCCTGAACTGGTGGAGGGGTGTGTTTCCCTTGAGGGGGCCTGTGTGCTCCCCAGGAAGTCCTGGTTGGCCAGGCAAGTGTTCAACCACAGGGGTTGGTCCCTGGGATGGTAAGTCAGGTCCAGGTGTTGTCTGACCTGGAGGGAGGGACAACTGTAAGCAGTGTCCCGACCATTTTCTTTTCTAAAAGCACCACTCCAGGTGGGAGGGTGCAGTATGCTGGAAGGGGGTGCAGAGGGAGGAGTCCTCGCCTCTGACCCCAGTACCCCCTGAGGGTTTTCCAGGTTGATGGATCAGTTGCAGGGACAAGGCCCTGAACTAGTGGAAGAGTGTATTTTCCTTGGGGGACTTGGTGTACGCCCCCAGAAGTCCTGGGTTGCCAGGCACAGGCCCAGCCCAAGGGTACAGACCCTAGGTTGGGGGCCAGGTTCAGGGTGTCCCCCTGATCTGGAGGAAGGGGCAACTGCTAACAGTGCCCCTCCCGGTTTGTGTTATGGGGGCACCTCTCCAGATGGGAGGGTGCCAGGCCCCAGTAAAGGGGGCGGGGAGAGGGCAGCCTCACCCCTGACCTCCGCCCAGTCTAAGGGTACAGACCCTAGGCTGGGTACCAGTTGCAGGATAGAACCCCTGAACTGGTGGGTAAGTTGTGCAGGGCCCCTGCCACAGGTGCCCTGACAATTCGGGAAGGGGGTATCGCTCCAGGTGGGAGGGTACCGAGCCCCAAATAGGAGGACCGGGTGTGGGAGAGCCCACCCCAGTCTCTGGCCCAGCCGCTGGGTACAGGCCCAGGGCTGGTGGGTCAGTGTCTGGGTGCTTTGCCTGACCTGACAGGAGGGAGAGTGTACAAAAGGTGCCAGGCACCTGGGGTTACTGCCCCTCACTCTCTGATGCCACAAAAGTTTGAGAGCCCTGAGCGGTATAGGGCTTGGATTTCATCACTGACTACTGTCAGTGATTACTGGGGCTTGTTGTTTATCTATTGGGACACACCTGGGGGCCAGTTAAGGTTAGATGCTGCACAGGTGGTGTCCACAGGTGAGGGGAAGAGTTCCCCATGGGGTATCTTAGTGGGCCCTAGGAGTGTGGACAGAGGGATCCACCAGGGTTCAGATTGGAGTAGAGCTGGCATATGCCCCTGCAGTTGCGGGCCAGTTCCGTGTTCAATCGCCCGAAGCAGGGAAGCCCATCAAAGTAGTGATTGGTCTACCCTGCGTTTTGGCTGGAAGGGGGTTGTGTTGGAAATGGCCCTTTTTGCAGGGTCACCCCTAAACTTTTTGCCTGCCTCCTGTATTTTTGCTGACCTGTTTCTGTTGGTTTTATGACTCTGGGCACTTTACCACTGCTGTTCAGTGCTAAAGTGCATATGCTCTCCCTTTGTAAATATGTCTATGTGAATTGGTATATCCCTGATTGGCTTATTTGGTTTACCTGTTAGTCCCTAGTAGTGTGGCCTGTGTGTGCCCAGGGCTGGTAAACCAAATGCTGCTGGTGGGCATGCAGCGCTGGTTTGCGCCACCCACAGAAGCAGCTTGTAAAGTGTGTCTCAGACCTGCCACTGCAGTGTCTGTGTGCAGTCCAGAACTGCCATCTTGGCTGTGAAGTGCACCCACTTCCCAGCCCCTGAACCTTCCCTTGGCATCCTGTAAGTCGCCCCTAGGGTAGGGTGCATTGTATGTGTAAGGTAGGACATGCCTTGGTGTGTGTAGCATGTCCTGGTAGTGAATTACACCCCATTTCGTTTTTCACTACTGTAAGGCTACCTGTTCCTCATAGGCTAGAATGGGCAGTTTGACTATTACATTCTATAGTCCTAACTGGCCCCAGGAACATGGTAGAAAAACGAATTTAGTATGCCCGAGCTCAGAATATTAAAATACATCTTTTAGTGAAGTTTATTTTTATATTCTGTGTTTGAAAATACCACTTTTAGAAAGTAGGTATTTTCTTGCCTAAGCCTTCCAGTGTGCTCTGCTGTTATGTGTATTGGCTGTCTGGTTTTAGAGGGGCAGGGCAGGCTGAGTCAGACCTGGGTTGAATAGAGAGATCTGCATTTAGAGTGTGGGGAGGGGTGGCTCCTTGACCTGAATAGGGCTGTGCCCGGCAAGGTGAATGCTGGCTCCACCTCCTACTTGTGGGCTGCTAGCAGACCCCCTCTTTCTGAAAGGAAGGATGCAGCCTGGTAAACAAAGTGCTCCAGGCCTGAGCAGAACTGGTTCTGGCTAGGTTCAGTGACTTGTAGCTTCTGAGAACAAAGACGTTTGGGGTGTAAATATCTGTGCTCAAACCCCTACAATTTGTATTGCTTTTGGATCTGGAGAGGAAACTCTGTCCGTGCCACTGGAGGAATCTGCAGGAAGTGACTGTCCTTGTGTGTTGTTTCTTGCACTGGCCTGCAGCAGTGACCACTGGACCTTGAAGAAGAGGAAAAGGAACTTTTGAGAGAACTTTTATTTTTGTTACAGCAATTACCCAAGGGCTAGGAAAAGAGCTAGCCTCCTGCTGGAGTCTCAGGCACATCTGACTCCACCACCAACCTCCTGCTTCCTCCCTGCGAGGATTGCTATCTGCTGAGGAGGCCCCTGTGAGTTCCAGGGCCTCTAGTTTTGCTTCAGAGAAAAGAGTGCTGGAAATCGTCGCTAACGCCCGTTTGCGAGCCGCTGCAGCCGAGAGCGCTGGAAAAATCATCGCGCTGCTGCCGCTGGGTGCTCGCAACACGAAACCATCGCTAACGCCCCTTTGCGAGCCGCTGCAGCTGAGACGCGCTGGAAAAATCATCGCGCTGCTGTCGCCGGCGCTCGCAACCCCTAAAGAAATCATCGCTTCAAGACATCGCTTTGCGGACGCCGTGCGTCCGCCATTTTCATCGCATCGCACCGGATTTCGTCGCTCCCTCGCGAGGCGTCATCTCTTCGCATCGCAACACAATCGCACAGCGCAACAGGATCGTCGCATCGACTTCTCCCTCGCGGCAAGAAAGTCATCGCATCGGCGGCCTAGCGTGCAGAAGTTGGTCGCAGTGTCTCCGCACGCATCACGCAGATCGGCGCATCATCCTCCCTTGCGGCAAGGATTTCAACGCATCGCCGGCCTCGCGTGCCGATAATCATCGCTACCACTTCTTTGCGACATTTTGTTGGTTTTGCTACTAAACCCAGGTACTTTGTGAGAGAAAGGGTCGCAGAGACCACTGCCTTGAATTTGAACCTTATTTTTGCAACCTCTGAACGAGAAAGGGGCGCAGAGACCCCTGCCTTGAATTTGAACCTTATTCTTGCAACCTTTGAACTATCTTTGACAGCCCTTCAACAGCTATCCTATTTTTGACAGTATTGTGGCTTTTACAGTTATTGGTCTTGTGATACTTATTTTTTATAACTACTTGTATGGTGTCCCTCTGTAGTGTTCCTCACTGTGTTACTGTGTATGGTCATAAATGCTTCACACCCTGCCTCTGAGATAAGCCTACCTGCTCGTGCTACGTTACCACAGGGTTGAGCAGGGGTATCAAGGAGGGTAGCCCTCTTACTCTGACTTAGGAAGAAGGGTCCCTACTTGGACAGTGGCCAGCCATTGCCAACTAGAGACCCCCATTTCTAACACCCATATTCTTTGGTGTTTCTGTGGGAAGCCTTGAGCGGTGTAAATGAGAATTTCCAGACTCATGCATTTGTCTAGACTCGCCTTCCAGGTCTCTAAGCTCCCCAGTTCAGTTCTTGAAGATAACTTCTTGCAACACCATCCAACTTAATTTAAGATTGATCCAAAGCTGCTTACAGAGAACTTCTAGTAGTAAGTGGACTTTGATGCTAAAGTTCTTGGGGCCAGATGTACGACCACCAAAAATAGCGAGTCGCTAATAGCGAAAAATAGCAAGTCGCTATTAAATAGTCGCTATTCGTTACCTACCAACACGTCCGCCAACAAAATTGCGAGTCGCTATTGACTCGCAACGCTATTTGGGACAATCACTAATAGCGAGTCGCAATCGTCTCGCAAATAGCGATACCCATATAAACATCGTTTTTGCATGCGCTATTTGCGAGTGTGCGTGAAAATCGCAATAAAGCACTCGCAAACAGCTAAGATTGAAGAAAAAAAAGTTCAACTTCCTGGTTGTGTTGAAGGACCTCCCAAACAGGAAGTGGTGCCCAAATCAACTCCTGATCACAAACAAGCACATGTACTTGTGCAGCAGCATTGTGAGACACTGTGAGAGAGCAAAGATGACCAGCAAGGATACCAACAAGGGAACCAAGCAGAGGCTGCGCAAGCTGAAGTTCGCAGAAAAATAACTAGACATAATAACAGAAGAATGCTGCAATCATCACGAGGAACATCCCACCGTCTGGCTGAAAGTGAGAAAAAGAAGATCTGGCGCAGCTTGCAGAGAAGGATTAATGCCCTGGGAGTAGCACACCGCACCATCGATGATATTAAGAAAAGATGGTATGACCTTCGCTCCAGGGCAAAAGAGAGAGGTGGCAGAGCACCTTGAAGCAGCAAAACAGACAGGAGGTGGACCATCCACATCAGCAGACCCAACACCAGCAGAGGCAATGGTGGAAGCCACCCTGGAGAGGGCAGCTGTAGCAGGCTTTGGGACCCTGGATACATCCCAGCCATCCATAACTCCTGGTAAGTGAAAACTGTGCATGTGACGTGTGCATACCCACTAACGCCTGTACTGTGCATGCATACCAATCAAACACAAGCATACATCCATGTACAAACAACACTAGTGTTGCATCATGGGAGATGTAGTCTGTGTCAAAATAAGTGTAGTGAGGGAATGACTTGAGCTGATAAACATAGTCATAACACTGATACAGTGAAACACATCTTTTATTATCATCTGTCATCTCTTTTGTCACATAGACACACCATTTGAAGCAGAGGACACCGATGGGGACACATCGAGTAGCCACAAGCCAGAGGAAATTGAGGAAGGGCAGGATGCTGGGGATACGAGTGGGGATAGGCCCACTGACAACCCATCCACTGCGGCTGCAACCACTCCCTTGTCAACACCAACTGTCACCTCTGCAGCGCAGTACGACATCACACCACCAGGCCCTCAGTCCACCCGTTTGCGTCGTGCACCGAGAACCCAACAGTCTCGGCATCGGTCCCAAGGCATGTCCACAACTGGGTCATTCAGTCAGGCAATGTCAGCTCCCATTGACAGAGAAATGCTGCAGATACAGCGCCTGCATAACCAGATACAAAAACAGAGAAATCTGAGAATGACCCAGGGCTTCTGCATGGTGACAACAAAACTGGCACAAAACCAGTCCAGAATAGAGGCAAAACTGGATGCCCTCACCAGCACCGCGGCAGACTTGGCCAAGGAGTATGCAGCGGAAAGAGAGAACCAGAGGCGCATTGAGCGCAGCAGGGGACAGAAAATGGACAGTCTCACAAGGGCAATCAACAGGCTGGCACATGCCACCAATAGACAGAGTCAGCGCACACTTGGCCTACAAGTGGAAATGGGCCACTACAGCGGCGATGTGGCGCGAGGTTTGGAGAAAATCACAGCTGCAGTTGAAACACTACAGACAAACCAGTTACTTGGGGATGTTGGACTTGGTGGCACTGATAGTGAGTTATCTAGCAGGAGCAGCATGTCAGCCACAGATGCACCTATGTTGCGCAGAAGCAGCAGCCGCAACCTTGGGATGGCTAGTGGCACCTCTGTCCAGGCCATGCGCAGGGGCAGGAAATGACATTTCACTGTTACCCCAACATCTTTCATGTACATTTGAGTTATTTACTATTGGTGACGAAACCCATTTATTTTCCCATAGGTGTCATTATACTAAGGTTACTGATGAACATGTTGTCCTACTTTACAAATGGATGTGTGAAAATTAAACTCCCATTGGCATTCACAATTACTCATGTCTTTTGTACAGCTGAGTGACTAGCTGGTGTGTACATACCTTTCAAAAATAGTTGTTTGCTATGTGGTCCCTGCACCTTCTCCCCTCTGCTGCAGCGCTGCCATCCCTTAGTTGTTGGGCAGGTGGTCCCGGCCCATCATCCACAGAATCTGTGTCAGACACATCCATGGGCAGTCCACCCCTGCAGGCCATGTTGTGCAGCCACAATTTTACAGACTGTCTCTGGCGCATACTGCAGAGCTTCACCACTCTTATGTAGGCATCTAAAGCGTGACTTCAGTATTCCGAAAGTACGCTCAATCACTGTCCTTGTACGCCTGTGTGCAGTGTTGTACCGCCTTTCATGGATGTTGGTGGGCGAAAGGTACGGTGTGAGGATCCACGGACGCACTGTCACCTGTTGTGAGACATTTGATGTTGAATGCTTACAGACATGCTATGATATTAGCAAAAGTCTGGGAACAGGTGATAGCATTACCTAGGAGGTATCCATCATCAAAGTCACCTCTTTCTAACCTTTGATGTAGGCCACTGTGCCGGAAAATAAATGCATCATGGGTGCTTCCTGGGTATTTGGCTACAATATCTGTTATGATGTTCTTTGCGTTACACACTACTTGTATATTGAGGGAATGTGTACATTTTCTATTACGAAAAATATATTCGATGCGGGATGGTGGACATATGGGCACATGTGTACCATCTATGCACCCTATTTCCTGTGGGAATCTTGCTAACCTGTAGAAATCCAGTTTTGTCTGGTCTAATTCCTGATTGTCACGGGGCATGTATATGTGTTGATGTATGTGGTGTAGCATTGCGTCTAGGAAGTAATGGAAGAAACGCGAAAGCGCACTTTGAGATACACCACCAGCCACTGCTATGACATCCTGGTAACTACCACTGGCCAAGAGGTGGAGGGAGCACAAAACCTGCACATGTGTGGGAATAGCATTGTTGCGCATGGTACTACTCTCAAGTTGTGGCTTCAAGATGTCAATGAGCTCTAGTATGACCCTGCTGCTTAGCCTGTACTGATCATAAATCTCCTCTTCAGTCTTATCCAACAATGTCAGCCTGACTCTGAATATCCTCTCCTGTCTTCTTCTCCTCTGCCATACCGCCATTATCCGCCTCCTCCTTGCTAACCAATACAGGGCAGCCATTGTGGAAAGGTCTGTGATGCATTCTTGGTTGGACCTGATTACCACCTGTTGCTGTTTAGTGGTAAATTGCATGTGCAAAATGGCCTTTTAGTGAGTTTTCGCAATTTGCGACTGTTATGTACATGCAATTTTGCGACTCGCAAATTGCGATACGCAATTTGGTAGTCGCAAATTGCATGAGCTATTTTTGCGTGTCGGTATTTACTCGCAAATTGTTTGAGGCTATTGCGAGTGGCTTTTGTACATAGTAAACGGCCATTTTAGCATGCGCAAATCATTTTGCGACCGGTTTTGCGCATGCAAAATGGTCGTACATCTGGCCCTTGAAGATGTAGTGTCTTCGTAAGTTTATGGGTGGCTTCTACTGAGCTCGAACATGTATACGGTGAAGAGGATCTCCATGTTAGAAACACTGAAATCCTGCTTTCAGTCTTTTTTTCTCATGATTTTTCAATGTTTTTCATATTTTGATATGTTTTTGTGTAATTGGCGACCCAAGGGTGGATTGCCTTGGTCTAGAAAGACTACTGCCTCCCTCCGTGAAAATATAATTAGGGCCTTAGTGCAGGGATTGTAGGAGAAAGAAATACTTTTCATGCAACTGCATTCTCCATTTAGAGAAAAATTAAACAAAAAAGATAATTTCAAAATGCTTCTACCATTCCAGTCCTGTAATTGCACCGATATTATTTCATTTCAGAGGAGGTTTACGAATGTGTGACCAGGTAAAAGCATAATATTCCTCTAGTTTTATTCCACAGGCAGTGGTCTTAACACAGAGGTGTAAGAAATTCTCGATATTGTGTGAGTATTGACCATGAACATTATAGTTAGGGGTTTGGTGGCTTCCATTTATTGCAGATTCTAGGGCTGTGTGCCAAATAGATTTGCCATTACTGTCAACCCCATTCCCACAGTCAAAGCGAATCTTGTAGCTCCCCCCTGACAATCACAACTCTGCATTGCCATTGTCCCCTCATCAGAGGCAAGTGACTACTGTTGCGCTCACCTCTAAAATGCAGATTCTGCTTTCTCTGTACGCCAACCCCACAGAGGCCCATTCCCACCAGCCCATCTGGAAGAAATGCCCGATTCGATTGCTGATACAGCAGTCTTTGAGCAACAGAGACAGGCATCCTTCTTACAAGCGCTTTATAGCTCTGACAAGCTGGTAGAGGGAAATAAACCCTTGCCACTGACATCTTCTGTGACACGCATACCAATCCTGGAAAGGTCAACCCAGCCTTCAATCTTCTGAGGTTGTTAAACTGAGTACCGTTATGTAATAAAAGAAATATCAATCATTTACAATACCCAAGGACACAAGAACTGTGATATGAAGCAGAAAGTAAGTTATCATTTTTATGATAACTATTATTATCATTGTTATTACTATATCATCTCATAGTAGAGTCTTTTTGTTGGATAGCAAGATCAGGTCACAGTGCGCTTTTGACAAGAATGGGGATAAAAGCGCCATCTCTAAGATGTTGGACATTTTCACATTTTTGGAGAGTCTTGTTTACCGTAGTAGCTGGAGGGAAAAAAAGGAGTAATTTGTTGATCAACACAGGAGAAGAGACATGCCCTGCCGTCTCCTACTACTGTGAAAAATTGCACAGTTTAGGCTCAATTCCTGCATTGATATTGTATTTCACTTGCAGATAAAAAAACATAGGACAGGTGTTATGCATTGCACTGTTCTTTAGATGAACAGTCAGTTTGCAAAGAAAGTGTGCCTTTGCTCCACGCTGTTTGTTCATATAGAACATGGTTGCTTTGTTGTCTTTAAGGATTGTGACACTTCCCCCTCCAGGTGGGGAAGAAATGTTTTCAGTCCCTGAAACATGTGTTGTTTTGTCCAAATGAGCCATATGGAGCTTCATTTCCTGGTCGGACCAAAGACTGTGCATTCAAGTTGTGTCAGTGAGGGGCGGCGGTTGTCATCATTCATTTAACAGTAGATGGTGGAAAAGTTCGACCTTTTAGATGATTTTCTTCCTGCCAGTACTGTGGGAGAGGTGATTCTCAATTTTATTTGGTATGAGAATTAAAATGAGGCTTTTCCTGGACAACAACTCTCAAAGTTGGTCCTATACAGGGCTGTATATCTGTCCTTTTCAGACAAGCGAGGGGAACTAGATAGCTGCATGAGTCTATGAGGCGTAGCAGCTTCTGAAACTACAATACCAAAGTCTTAGGTCTTAACGCCAGGTAGGCAATTGTTTCAGCAACTCCTCACTTTGACAGCAAATAGACCATTCCCAAGGAAGTATTTAGAAGAGTCTATAAACTATAACCTTTTGGCAAGAACCGGCTCTGTCTTTTTGGTCTTTATGGAACATCCTAAGTTGTGAAAGATGTTGGACACCATCGGGAAAATTCCAGACCATTTTTCCAGAGATTGGGCCCTTGTTAGCCATTTGTTAAGGTAAGGTTATAGGGGAACTTCCAGGAGGCGAAGATGGGAGGCTATACAGAAAGAGTGTTTGTGAACACCCTACGAACTGAACTGAGAGCAAATGGGAGGCATCTCTACTGCTGTTGGAGACCACTTTTTTACAATCATCAGGTATTGCTAATATCTTTTTTTGAAGGGGCAACGCAAGAAGGCAGGTATCCAGTTGCTCATCTGTCCCGTTTTATGTATTTATTTAACAGATGTCTATAGTACAGCTGTACCTAAATCCTTTAGTGTTTTTACAATGAACAACAGAAATGGCACAAAATATGAAAAACGAGGCGTAGATATTATGGAGACGTAGTCATCTTTTAACAGATGCCGGCTTGTTCAAAATAGATGGAAGAGATGAATCTTTAGATGATTTTTGAAAGACACGGTCTTTGATCTCTGATTTAGCACCTTCAGGATTTGCCTGAATGTAACCTGGAAAAATCTCAGTTCATACATATCAATAATAGGACTGATACCCTGGTCATTTTGGAAATTATGAAATTTCTGGAGTGCAACCCAAGGTCCTTCTCCTGACGTCACATATCTCTTAGAAGTAGAGCCTTTTCAATCTCCTAGGAAAACTCTGGATATAATTCTTGAAAATTTGGAGGGCAGGTAGGTGGACCTGGAAGGTGGTTCAAAAAGTGAATTTACAGAATTACTTTCAGAACCCATTGGTCTTGCATGATGGAATGAAAGGAGAAAGTCACCCTCCCACTGCGTGCACCACTTCTGGTACAGAAAGGAGAGACACTCTTCGAAAGAAGTAACAGAGATGTTTTTAAGGGTCCTGAACGGTATCCTTCCAGAATATTGAATCCTAAATATTGTGTTACAAAAATATCTTAGCAATCATTTAGACAGCAGAAATATATACAGGTAGATATAGATTTATTATAATTAACTCCACCTATATGTATCGTGTCAAGATATATATCTTCGAGGTACATGGATGTGGAGTTAAGAATAGTAAATTCATACTTACTGATAAATAGCTACCTTCACAATATTTTTATAGCATGATATTTTATGGTCAGTTACATAATATAGAACCATCATGTTGCAGTGGGAGACTAATCAATAGTCTTGTGCTTGGTGTCAGATCTACTCTTACTCGAAGTTCCCAGTAAAGTAGATGTTTACTTTCCTTTAGGAGCTTTTATTACCTTTCTTGGAAGGCTTGTAAACTCTCATTTATTAGTTTGAAATAGTGAAGGATTTAGGTAACGCTACTTTTTTCATTTCGTAAGGGCCTCCTCAGTAAGACATTATGAATAAACTATCAAAAGATAAATCCATTCACTTATTGTGGAAGTCCCTTGGAGTGTACTAAGGTGTGAGTCATGGACGCCTGCTGAGCTGGTCATAGTTTAGTCTTTGGTGTCTACCCTGACATGCTGTAAGACAGCCTCTGTGGCATCTCTGGACCAAAATAGGAGCCAGACCTTTACTCTTTGCAATGCTGGTCCTTCACTAGAAACATGCTTATGATGTTATTGTACTGCTGAGTGATTGTTTGTTTCTCGGCCATCTAGTGCAGAACTACTGGACCCATTTAACAATGGGACAAAAGTATCGGGACCCATGAGGGAATGAGTACTCTGGACCTTGGGCAGAAGCACTCTCCACAATACCCTACTGTCCTAATCTGGTTTGTGTAGGACATCGGGGGCCATATTACAGATAGTGCCCCTAGGGTGCAAAGGTGTGTGCATTCTCTTAGTGCACCCCTGGGGCACTTTGGTTTTACAGAAGGGGCCACAGATGCTTGTGCGCCCTCTTCCATAATACCGATACTGCTAGTGCACAGGGAGGCGCACTGATAGTGCACCATAAAAAGGTGGTGCTCTGTCAGTGCACCCCCTGAGGACAGTCCTCTAGAGTGGTGAAAGGGGGTCCCAAGGACACATCCCCCTGCAGGTGGGTGCAGTCACTCACTTTCTAATCCCTCTTGAAAGTGTAATTGGGTTGCTGCCTGTACTGTGAAACACATAGCCGCTTTCATGGAGCCGCTCCGTAATTCACTTGAATGCGTTGCCCCCAGGGCAGCGTGAGTTCGGGCTGCCCTGAGGGCAGCGCATTCATCACAATAGGGTAATATTTCCCTGTTTGCACCTTGCACACCTGTTTAAAGGTGCGTCATGGTGCAAAGATTAGGTCTTGTGACTTGGCACTTTCCCACTCAGTATGGCGAGCGCCTGGATGGTTTAACTCTTGAATGAGGAGTTGAAGGTCTTCCAATAAGAACTTCAGTCACATCACAGGTTTAAAAGCTTAAATTAAAAGGTAAGTCCCTCTTAAGAAGGGGAAACCCCAAAGCAGGAAACAACACTCAAAAATGGTGGAGCATCAGGTAAAGCATTTCCTGCTTATTCTGATAAAAGAAATGAACAGTAACTGGGCAGGGACAGACAGTGAAGCATGGGTTGGGGAGCAGGGTGGGTGCATGACCTGTTGTTATGTATCCATTTTTAGATAATTCTTTGTGTATAAGCTGTTTTCTGTTCCTGCTTATGGTGCAGGCATTCACTGTTATTCTGGAATGGGAGAGGAACACAAAAGACATAGTTATTTGAGTTTATTTTCCACCTGTTGATATTCTGAGCTTTTCACAATAACCAGAAGCAGCTATGGCACTAATGGATTTATTGACGTCCTTATAAATTAATTCAGGGTTTGTGGTGCCAATGGCATTGATTGTTACTGTTCAGACCTGGCCCTTTCCTGATGCATCCCACCACTTATGATGTAAAGACAGATCCCACTG
Organism: Calotriton arnoldi; assembly: GCA_963921515.1. Classification (NCBI taxonomy): domain Eukaryota; kingdom Metazoa; phylum Chordata; class Amphibia; order Caudata; family Salamandridae; genus Calotriton; species Calotriton arnoldi. Next base: position 116,041 of record CAWUFW010011393.1, read on the forward strand.
GAGCCCACTGCTTCAAAGGCCTGTGGCATGCCCAGTTATCTCCATCTGCTGCTGAGTTCACTTTGTAAAGTCATATGGCAGGAGGTGATAGCCAGAGTCTCCCTATTGCCCACCCAAAGCTTCTTCTGTACCAAGCAGAGGAACAAGAGGCAGAACTGAGAGCAGGCAATTTTTAAGACTGCCAGTGGACAAGTGTTGTTGGGTTGCAAACACATGTTTTGATCGAACTCCAACGCGTTTGGTAAATTACACTCTCCTGATCAGTTGGCATGGAGTTGCAAATTCTTTCCAGTTTTAAGGCCTTGAACCCTTTTTTCTGGAGGCTACCCTCTACAAGAAAAGAATATAGAATTATTCTAAGCACAGCCTGCACCTTCAACCACTTGTATAATCTATAGAAAATGTAGAACCAGTAGTCCCCAGTCTGTTCAGGGACTACTTCAGGATTTGTAATAATGGCCTAGGGAGCAAGCCACAGTACAGTCAGGAACCAGCAACAAGGTCACTAACAGATACTGTCAAGGGTGTCAGCAGCACATGGAAACTACCAAAAAAAGGCTAAGCAGAAAAGATATGGCGACAATAGACCTCTGTTTGGTCTTGTGTACCCCAATGCTGGTAAAAGATTGAGACAATGAGTACTCATAGCACTGAGCATGTTAATCTAGCCCCTGCTACTCAGCACACAGAGTCAGTGAGGAGTGGCTCTCTTTGAACCTGCTTATAGTTTTATAAACAGGTATGCCGATTTCATGACATCAACACTTCAACCTTATTTAGTTATTTGGTTAGCTAGCAACAGATGCGGTGTTCAGAGATTATATTAGAAGAGACTCTCTAGTCTACAGGAACCAATTACATGAAATAGGACGTGGGGCTTAGCGTTAATAGTGAAGCACTCATATTACATTGAATGTGGGGACAACATTGGCAATTGAGGGTGAGGTGGAGAGTTTCTGATTCACAGTGGGGCACCAGGCAGTGTGCCTTTGGAAAGCAGCGCTGGGGTAAGGTAAACATTGTAGAAGACAAAGGCTTCAGCATGTATGGGGCTGTGGATTTGTACATTAGTGGGAAGAACATGTGGATGGACCCATTGTTTGTAGTGAACCAGCTTGCTTGATGTCTGCAGTGATGAGAAAAAGGGGTACATGAGTAAATATCTAGGAATCTTTGAACAGGGAACAGTTTGCAAACTTAACTGCTAATCTTAAATTTGCCAGCTGTTAATCAGGATCAGTCAGAGTGGAAGGTTGGGGGTACATCCTTTTGATGTTGAATAGGTGGTATCAAGTGGAGGTGGCAGCCGATGTGATTTTATTGTTGAAATGAGCTCCAAGAGTTTAGGAATCAGAGGATTGGAAAAGAGTCAGGACGGAAAGACAGTGGTGATGTATGGATTTTGGGTGCATCAGAGTGAATAATGGGAACTAAATGCTTTTAGCTTCGTCCACATTAGGGAGCAAGTGTCCATCTGGCATGTTTTGAGAAGCCATGTGTTGATCATTCTTGCTTGCAGCTTCAACTCTTTGTCATTGCTTGTGGCCCTAATAGGCTCTGGAGCCTGCCATGAATCCCTGTAAGAACTACCCAAGACATCTCCTGAGCCCTGGCACTCTGACCACTTGACCTTCCCCACTCAGCTTTGATGCTTTTGCCACCAGGTGCACTCTCTGTCCAGTCTTTAACACTGAACATGCTCACAGCCATATAACTCCATGACAAGGAGGTAAGAGCCATACCTGTCTGAATATAATTTGACTATACTATGACCTGGGCTCCTGGTGCAACTGCACTGGTCATCCGTCTGGGAAGATATCTTCGTTATATCAATGTGGATTTTGTTTTTAATAGCTGTGTACCGCTGCACACAGCAGTTGTTAAAAAATCATGTTGGGTGCAAGTGCACTTAGGATGCATGTTAGTTAGAGGTGGTAGTACATAAGAGGGGTATGCTCTAAAAGTGTCTTTGGCATCAGTACCCTATTTTGCATATTTCCAGCTCTGCTCGACTACTAATATTAATCTACCACTTGTCTATAGAGACTGCATATATCTACAGGCCTCACTGTAACAAAACAGTAGTTATTGTATAAGGGGCTTAAGTTTGTTAATTCTTTGATAGATTTATAACATGTAGAAAATTAATGACCCATTTCATTCAGTTGTAACAGAAGCTGGAGGACTGCGAAGACCAAGAACAGCGGTGGATTCTATGAAATGTTCTGAAGACAGACTGCTTGGCAGAGCTTCAGAAGTTAAAGTGAATGTGCACCGAGGTTTCCACAGAGGAATGGACTCTAGAAATCAGCCAATAACAGAAAACAATTGGGAGTTTCAAGGAGAGAATACTGCACTTTTCCAGTTGGGTTTCAATAACCCTACCTGTTTCATTTTGCACCAGGGAACTCCTACAGCAGAGTTACCAAATACATATAATGAATGTCAAAGTAATCGAAGGAATACAAAATGTCTTACTCGTATTCCAAACCTTCAGCGAAACCAGCGACCATACACATGCACTGAATGTAACAAAAGCTTCAGTCAAAAAGGAAATCTAAGTGCACACAGGAGAATACATACAGGTGAAAAACCATACACTTGTGCTGACTGTCAAAAAAGGTTCAGCCGGAGAAGCAATCTTAATGAGCACCGTTTACTCTTACACACTATAGTAAGACCATTCAAATGTACTGAATGTGACAGAAGCTTCACTCGGAAAAGCCGTCTTGATAAACACAGAAGACTTCATTCTTGAATTCAGCCTACATGGAAATCATTGCCATCAAGTGAATCTGCTAATTGACAAAAGAATAATGTTATCGAAAACCAAAAAATGTCAAAAGAGAGACAAAAAGAATGCCAAGAGACAGCAAACCCCAGAAGGGAGCACAGTCAGTATAAGACTACATCCCAGCCACAGAAGAGTTTCTTGATGCTGGTGTCAATAAGAAGTTTATGATTTCTGAAAAGAAAATGTTGAAGAGGAGTAGAAAGAAAGACCAAAAGAAACAGATGGGTAGTGTTTCATAGGAGTATTGTAAGTGATGGGAACAGTAGGGCAGAGATCGAGTATACATTGTATGAACATATTATATGAGCAAGAGTGAAACTACTTTGTAAATTAATGCTATTGCTTCAGTGCCAAAATCGAATTTGAGTATAGCAAAACCGACATTAGAAAAGTACTGTTTACTGCCTCACAGAATATTGTGTAATGCTCACTTTACATAACATAACAGTTAATTAGATATTTAGAGCAACTATACTAATAAATGCACATCGACATTTAATACTAAAGTACAAAGTTCAAATTTGAGTTTATTACCACAGTACAGCAAAATCTACACTGGAAAAACAGTTGTTACTGCCTCACAGATTGCAAGCAGCTATTAATTTACAAGGCAATCAACTCTCCTAATAGTCATAGAGACTTCTCAATATGATTTTACCATACTGCACAAATGTAACCTCTTGCATCCTGGTTTATAATTAAATACCCTTTGTTGAAACAAATATACATAAAAAAATGTCTTTGCATAAACCATATATGTAGATGCGCATAGTGTAATTTTTATTTATTTATTACCGTTGTTTAGGGAGGGGAAGAGCACGACTCATGGCCCCTAAACACTGTTAGCAATGGTAATAATAGCATATTTAATTCTTTGTGTTTAAATATATAATCAAGTTTGAGTGCTTTTATTGCACAACAAGCAGTGGCATAAACTCTACATTTCACAGGGAACCTTAAAATATGGGAAATGTGTAATGTTTTCCAGTGAAATACTGATCGCATCATCATAGTGACTGCCTCAAACCACTCTGCAGAGCTTTATACCATTATCAGAGCCCCAGGGATAATGCAGTAAGATTATCCAGACTATACAGTAAAGTTATTTGAATTATTGTGAAAACACAAATTATACAGCCTTTTCTCTAGCCATGTTATTTCATCAATTTGGGCTAGAAACAACCTTTTTTTGTGAAATCTACAATTTTAGCAAATTTAGGCAACTGTAATAAGTCCATAATTATGTGGTAAAAACTGCAGCCACAGAATGGCATGAATCTACTGACTCTCAGGAGAGACAATTGTTTTATCAACAATAATTTCATGAAATTAACACTTAAACATTCTATTTCCAATTCATGCCCATTGTTAGCTGCATTTGAAGAAAATAGCTTTATATTTCTATTGAGGGTTTTAACCACTTTTAATACCTTGAGCAGAAGACAGAAATGCTTCACAAGATGTGATCCTGAAACCAAATGTTCCACAGAATGTGATTTCTTTTTTTCATATATCAAAATGTATCATCCTTAGTTTTTAATACAATACATGCAAAACAGTAATTTCTCAGAAAAAAATGGCCCCTGCTGTTTCATGATCTGGGGGTAGGTGTATTTGGATAATGTGGCAAATTGTTTGTCAGCCTCCAAGTGGAAAAGAGCTACTTTTAATATAAATTATTTTATAGCTGTAAATAATGAATGTGCAAAATGGTAAATAAATAAAAGTTACAAAAAAGTGTTTCGTGTGCAAGCTTATAATTTGCCCAGCAAATGGTTATAGTATTGATTGGCCAATTGCAACTGCCTATGCTTGGTAAATTGTGACAGTATTAATTTGCTTAGTGGACTGTCATATTTCTATTTGCAGTAGGAAAGTCCTCAAAGCTCTGAATTTATTTAATTGATTGTCTTTTGTCAAGTTGTTTGCTGGCCATGAAAATATGGTAAGACTGAATGCAGATAAGTCATGAGTAACTAGCAATGTGCCAATGATGATGCTAAGTGTTTAACCAGTCTGTATGAATTAATGTTTTCCACACTACTTACATGGTGCCCCACTAGTAACATCAAGGTTTAGCGTATTAATATAACTTATACATTTGGATAGGTTTACAAAAGCTGATAGTAATGTATTTATCTTGTTTCAATTCAACAGGAAATGAAGACCTATGACTTAATACTTTTTTTGTAAAGGTGATTTGTGATCTTTAATGGTTTTGCTTTATTTTTCGTCTTCCTCTTGCATTTGTTTGCTTAGTCTTCTCTTTATTTCCAGTATCAATCTCTTACGCATGCTTTGCTTGTTCTTCTTGTCTTTTACTATTTTTCCCAAGGTTTGCTGATTTTTGTCGCTTCTGCAATGGTTTTCAGTCCTTTACCACTCTATTTTGTTGCCATTTGAAGTCACTCATGTGTGTGTTGTGCATAGTCATTTTGCTGTTTTGATTTTTGCCATAATATTTGGTCTTTTTTTAATATTTGCCACCTTTATCTGCTATGGTTTCAATTTTGTTTGCATTATTTCTTCATTAGCTCAGTCCTCCTACACATAACCACAGCAGCCTCTCCCGACAAGTGTAATAAATTATAAGAAAAGCAAATAATGTTTGTGGACCGGGTCCGCACAAGAAAATCTTAATTTAAACACCGACGCTGCTGCTGGTGCAGTGCCACACACCAAGAGGCTCGTTAGGCGGGCCAAGCTACGCCATAGGCTGGGGGCGGGCGGACAGTAACGACGGTGCGTTTATGGCTACTGCTAGCCTATTTACTATAATACTGCTATAGTACTTACTTGCGGTTACATGGTGGGCTGGGCCTTTATTAACTGATCTATAAATAAACTGGGCCTGGTGCTGCTTCCTGCCCTCAACGTCGTCGCCTTGAATGCTGAGGACTCGGTGCGGGTGAGCGGCAATCTGAATAAAATCTGCACACGCTGGCGCACAGCCCCTACCCCCGAAGAACCAAATCCAGCCCAATCTCAGTGTCCCGCCCACCTCCCGGCAACACTGAACTAAGGGCCTGCCAATGAATGCTATCATATCGGAAATTAACCTTCTTGGCTGAATCTTGACTCAGGCTATCACTGCCGCGGCGCAACACCAGTACTGCGCAAGTTTGCAACACTCTTCTTCACCGTGACTCCAGAGCAGTCGAGGTTCGAGAACAACACTACTCTGCGCTGAGGACAGTAATCAACTATATTATCATAATCATACCATGTGAATAATGCTGCTTCAGAGGCGTAGACCCGGCCCTGATAAGTAAGTGCCGGTGCTAAGCACCGGAAAGCACCGGCACAAATTAAGCACTGCGTAGATGGCATTTTATGGAGTAAGCTGCAACACCACATCCTGTGTTCAGACACTGTTTCAGATCCACAAACATGTCTTCATTCAGATCACATTGTGTTCATGAGGCCCTTTGCCAGAAAAATGGGGCTTTTAGACTGTCCATCAGCTCCACATGGATCTTCAAGCCATTTTATCCTTTCAAGATGGCAATCCATACCTGGATACCAACAACTACAAAGACATGTACTGCTTCAACTGGTAGACAGACTGGTACCTTCATGTTTCCAATTCCATTCAAGAGATCTCTCACAATCACACATTTGGGCAGTATACCGCACTTTGCTGTAAAATCTCAGTATTTTGACATGAATGCACATTTTACTTCCACTGGTTGTTTTATTTACAGGTACATGAAAATCTGACATATACTTTATTGACACAGCACTGAGTTTTATACTCTTCAGTCGAATGGAGGGATTTGATATGATGCTTGGAATAGGGCTGTTTCATTAGAATGGGTACTGAATGTTGGCATCTTCAGCGATCATAGCCTCGTTTTCCTGCATCTGCCAGACATCATTTTTCTCAAACACAGATTCCAACTGACAGGGCCGGCTTTAGCGCTGGTGACGCCCGGTGCGACGATCACTTTTGGCGCCCCCACATCCCATGACCACCTCCTCGGATTCTCTCCCTACCACCTGCAAAAGTGCTCCTCACCTCTCCTATCATAAGATATTGCTAAACACAGCGCCCCCCTCAACAGGTCAGCACCCAGTGTGGCCGCACCAGTTGCACTGCCATAAAGCCGGCCCTGCATTGTCTTTGCTACACTCACAAATCTCCAGAATTATTTAGCTCTATGACAGGAGTACTCACATTTCCCACATTGTCTCTTCATCTGAATTTTGTACTTTACTAGACCATAATACTTTGAGTATTTTAACATACGCTTAATAGCATTAGCGTTGTGAGCGATTCAGGCAAATATGGATATTTATATTTTTCTTCCAGGCCCTACACATTTGATCAAACAAAAACAAGACATCTTAGCCATTACGGGAGCCCATTTTTCCAAGTCAGCCTACTGGCATGAAGAGACACCCAAATGTATTTAGGACATTGATACCAACAAACACAAAAGCTGCTCTCAAATCAGTAGACAACAATTTGTAGATATTGACTGACAAGATATATTCAGTGCCTGAATTCACTCCCTCTGCTCTTACATTAGTCAGTGAATACTTAGAAACTTTCGAACATGAGCAGAAACTTACCACAGCCATTTTGAATCTCCAGTGGGCTCTACAAGCTTTGAAATTACTTAGTGCTTTGGTCTTTTGCCATTGTTCTTTCCGCCATATGGTATGGATGCTCGACAAAGGGCTTACAGTAGACAAAAGTATGCCTCACTGTACCACTGTCGGAAGGAACCTGTTCATGGACCTATGGGAACCACCCCCTTACCTGGAACGGTAGTCGGAATCCCCTGGGACAGAGTCCGATCAGTTGAGGAGCCGGATAACTTTTGGTTCGGGACCTCTTTCCCACAGGAACCAGGAAGTGCGCCAAAATCCAACAACCAATCAGGATGGGGGCGGCCAGATGAAAAGGCGGAGCAGGAAGAGGTGCGGCACGTCGTCAAGGAACCCGGAAGGCGGAAGGAGGAGGAGTCGCGAGGAACCGAGGAGACGGAGCCGGAGAGGACGCTGAACGGAGGCGAGGAGTCCGGGACAGTCACGAACGACGCGGAGGAAGAAGAGGAGTGGTCGGAGGAGTGGTGGAGTCCCCCCTTCAGGAAGGACGTGCATGCCGCCGTAACTCAGGAGAGTTGCGGCTAGGACGGTGAGTGAAACCGTATGCGAGTCTAGGACTCATAGTCAAGTGGGAGTAGGGTGGGAGTACGAAGGAGCGGGGAGGAAGGGTGGGAAGGAACGGCTAGGGTAAACACGAAAGGGATGGGGGGGTCACTTACCGGGCACTTGTGTGAGGAGATTTGAGCACGGCCTTGAGGTCAGTAACGTCTTTACCACTCTCCACTTGGTGTTCTATCCCCTCACCTCCCCTTCCCACCACACTGGCTCATTGGAGTCACAAAAGGAAGAAGTCTACCAACAGCTGGGTTGAGGCGGCTCATGGTGGATGCTCCCTGGCATTTCCTGACCACGTTTTCCTGCACAGGGTGTGGTGACGGTCTCCAGCCCTTGGCTATACTAAATGAGCGAGGCAGGCAGAGTACTTACCGTCCTCTCATTTCTCTTTCCTCGAGCTTCCTGGGGGGTCGGTGGACTGCGAGAACAACAACGACCAGGATCACAGAGAAGACGCACCGAGGGTCGGCCATCAACCAACAAGGACCTGCACAGAGGACGCTTAATTCGCCATAGACTCTGAATAAAAACATCATTGCCAAACCACTTAAGCCTCCTAGATTCTGTTTCCGCCCATCCCTCTTACAGGTGTTGTCAGAAGTGGGATCGGTGGAAATGGAGGCGGTTATGAAGAAGATGGCGGACAATCAGGAACAGCTGGGGAAAATTATGGAGAAGTTCCTGGCGGTTGCAGAGGAAGACCGGGAGAAGCTCCATCGAACACTCACTGAACAAAGCACCACACAGGAAACGGTGATAGGGAGGTTGGCGGAAAGATTGGGCCAACCAAGGGCCCATACCGCTCTTCCCTCCGTCGTGATGCAGAAATATGTTGCCGGAGAAGATCCTGATTACTATTTCTCCAACTTTGAAAGAATGGCCAGAGTGGCAGCCTGGCCGCAGGACAAGTGGGGACAGTATTTGGGACCATTGCTGTCTGGGGACTTACAAGCGGCCTACCAAGCAGCCAACCCCTTAGGTCTCACTCCTTACGAGGACGTAAAAAGGAGCATCTTGGAACGTATGGGAATCAACACTGAAACCTATAGGACCCGTCTGCGGCAGATTCGCGAGGGACCCCAAGAAACCCAGAGAGCTTTGTACTACAGAGTGCGAGACTTGGCAGACCGTTGGCTACAACCCGCCAGTGCCACCAAGGACGAGATAATGGAAAAGGTATACTTAGAGCAATATCTGTCGGCCTTACACCCACCCATCCAAAAATGGGTTCGACAACACACACAGCTTACCCTAGACAGAGCGGTGGAAATAGCCAGTGCCTTCAGCAGGGCCCAAGACAGTCAAAAAGGGAGAGAGGACGTCCCGTGGAGACACCACGACAGAGGGGTACCCCCCAGGATGGTTAGGCCCCCTCCGTCCAGAAAACCGGAGACTGTCACACTCCTACCTGGACCCCTACCTGTCATCCCAAGGCCTACATTTCCACAGGGTCCCCAGTGTTTTCATTGCGGAATGTACGGACATATCGCCAGAGTATGTCCGCAAAAGGAAGAACCGATGGAGGTGGGGCTGACTCGATCATATCTATGTAGATCGGGAGACTGAGGGTCCCTCCCTTATCATCGTCAGGTGTCTGTCAATGGAGAGCCCAGGGAGGCCCTAATAGACACAGGGTGTCTACAAAGCGTCATGCAACCACAAGCCGTCCCCGGAGGGGTACAAGACACCCACGGTATGGTAAACATTCTCTGTGTACACGGGGACCAAAAACCATATCAAACCACTGAAGTGGCCGTGCTACATGACCCCGCAGTTGAACCGATAACACTCAATGTGGGTCTCATCCCCAAATTGCCCGAACCCCTAGTATAGAAGACCTGCTACAAAAGACTAAAACCAGTGAGGATGAATGGAGAGAAACCGCACCATTTGCTTTTCTCACAGATCAAGAGTGGCCTCCGACTAAACAGAAGAAAAGCAAAGGACAGAAACGAAAAGACAAACGAGAATGGACACAAGTATCCCTAACACGAACCACCGATGAATGTCTTTGGGAACACGATCAACAGTTCCGTATAGCGCAGAGAGAAGACCCTACACTGAGGGAAGCCTGGAGCAAGGCAGTAGACGTAGAGGACGAACAACACGTAGGTCCCCAGTTCCTAAAGATAAAAGAGTTGTTGTATCGAAAAGGGGGGAGAGACCAAAAGCCCCAGCTGTTGGTACCGGGGGGATTCAGGGAAAAGGTCCTCTTTCTTGCCCACAGCCATCTCCTAGGGGGTCACTTTGGGGAGGAGAAAACAGAGAAAACCATCCTTGCCCGCTTCTATTGGCCTGGTATTTACCACCAAGTGAGGAAGTACTGTCAAGAGTGCCCTACGTGCCAAAAGAACAGTAGATACAAACCCCCACCAGTACCCTTAAGGCCCCTTCCCGTAATTGAGGAGCCCTTTTCCCGGGTGGGGATGGATCTCATCGGCCCCCTGTTGCCCTCTCGTAGCGGGTGTCGATATGTTCTAGTTATTGTTGACTATGCCACACGGTTCCCGGAAGCGATAGCGTTACGTCAACCCAATACAACACAAATAGCAAGAGCCATGATTGCTTTCTTTTCGAGGGTGGGATTCCCCAAAGAGATTATCACAGATCAGGGAACACCTTTTGTCTCCCGCATCATGAAACAGGTATGTCAACACCTACGGATAAAACAGATCCGCACTGCTGCCTACCATCCCCAAACAGATGGCCTCGTAGAGAGGTACAACGCCACCCTTAAGACCACTCTAAAGAAATTATTGGACTTGGAATCACGCAAATGGGAGGACATGTTGCCTCTGGCCCTCTTTGCCATAAGATGTCAACAACAAAAAAGTACTGGGTATTCTCCTTTTGAGCTTTTATATGGGAGACAGCCCCGTACTTTGTTGGATATGACGAAGGAGGAGTGGGAGGAGGAAGAGAACGGGGGCAAGCCTCTCCCTGAATATGTCTGGAATTTAAAGTCCCATCTAGCCCACATTAGAAGTATTGTGAGGGCCCATGTGGAGCAAGCACAGGAGTCCCAGAAGAAACAATACGATAAAAAAACCACAGAGAGAACCCTGAGTGTGGGTGACATGGTCTTGTTAATGATTCCTAGTTCGGACCATAAATTAATAGGGCAGTGGCAGGGCCCCTTCAAAATAACAGACAAGGTAACCCCTGTTACGTACCGCCTAGAACTAGATCCTCATAACAAAAAGAAAACACAGATATACCATGTGAATCTGCTCAAAAAAGTGGTACGGTAATAGGCCTTCTTTGGTAGGCATGGCGGAAGAAACAACCCCCTTGTTTCATCAGAGTATCGACTGTGAATTGCAGCCAATCCTTAGACAGGACCTTTGTACAAAACTGTCCCCTTTACGGGAAGTGTTTTCTAGGAGCCCAGGGAGAACCACACTGGTACAACATGAGATCCATACAACCCCCGGAAAAAAGGTACGGCTACGTCCTTATAGGCTACCCGAGTCCCGAAGAGGGGCCATAGGAAAAGAGATACAGCAGATGTTACACATGGGGATCATCGAACCCTCACACAGTGAGTGGAGTTCTCCTATTGTTATAGTACCCAAGCCTGACAGATCAATCAGGTTCTGCATAGACTTTAGAGAGATCAATAAAATATCCCATTTCGATGCTTACCCCTTACCCAGGGTTGACGCAATGGTAGAGAAATTAGGTAAAGCCCAATATATCAGCACCCTGGACCTATGCAAAGGCTATTGGCAGGTGCCTCTCCGTGAGAAGGACAGAGAGAAAACGGCTTTCTCTACACCCGGGGGTCTATATCACTTCCTCGTACTGCCGTTTGGTTTGCACGGAGCCCCTGCCACCTTTCAGAGGCTAATGAACCACATACTGAAACCCTGCGAGGACTACGCAGCGGCATACATTGATGACATCATTATTTATAGCGACTCGTGGGAGCAGCATGTGGCCCATTTATGCAAGGCAATCCCGCCAAAAGCCATCTAGCAGGACGCTCGGTCAAATATCTGGGGCATCTGTTAGGAGAGGGATATATCAAGCCGCAAGAGGAAAAGGTTGCCGCAATATCACGACTAGCATTCCCTCACACGAAAAAGGACCTGCGGGCTTTTCTTGGGATCCTAGGATATTACAGGAGGTTCATACCCTCCTTCTCACAGATAGCAGCCCCCCTAACCGACCTCCTTAGAAAAGATATAAAAACAGATGTGGAATTCAAAAACCCGTCAACCCCTGTACAACAGGCGTTCCTTAGTCTAAAGAGGACCCTAATAACTAAACCTGTGCTGCTCAGTCCCGACTACACCAAACCATTTGTACTACAGACGGATGCCTCAGAATACAGCCTAGGAGCTGTCCTGTCACAAAACGATGTGCAGGGACAGGAGAGACCAGTAATGTATATAAGCCGCAAGCTCTACCCAAGAGAAAGAAACTACGCAGTGATCGAAAAGAGGCTTTAGCCATCAAATGGGCTGTGGAATCCCTCAAGTATTATCTGGATGGTCGTGACTTTATGTTATTCACTGACCATGCACCCCTCGAATGGCTTGCACGTAACAAGGGACACAATGACAGGATTTTACGTTGGTTCCTGGCGTTGCAACCGTTCCGGTTCACCGTTGCACACCGCAAAGGAAGGGCACAAACCAATGCGGACTTCCTGTCTAGATACCCGCTTGAGCCTCTCCTCGTAAACAAGGATGTTAGGGAAAGGGGATGTCGGAAGGAACCTGTTCATGGACCTATGGGAACCACCCCCTTACCTGGAACGGTAGTCGGAATCCCCTGGGACAGAAGATCAGTTGAGGAGCCGGATAACTTTTGGTTCGGGACCTCTTTCCCACAGGAACCAGGAAGTGCGCCAAAATCCAACAACCAATCAGGATGGGGGCGGCCAGATGAAAAGGCGGAGCAGGAAGAAGTGCGGCACGTCGTCAAGGAACCCGGAAGGCGGAAGGAGGAGGAGTCGCGAGGAACCGAGGAGACGGAGCCGGAGAGGACGCTGAACGGAGGCGAGGAGTCCGGGACAGTCACGAACGACGCGGAGGAAGAAGAGGAGTGGTCGGAGGAGTGGTGGAGTCCCCCCCTTCAGGAAGGACGTGCATGCCGCCGTAACTCAGGAGAGTTGCGGCTAGGACGGTGAGTGAAACCGTATGCGAGTCTAGGACTCATAGTCAAGTGGGAGTAGGGTGGGAGTACGAGGGAGCGGGGAGGACGGGTGGGAAGGAACGGCTAGGGTAAACACGAAAGGGGTGGGGGGGTCACTTACCGGGCACTTGTGTGAGGAGATTTGAGCACGGCCTTGAGGTCAGTAAGGTCTTTACCACTCTCCACTTGGTGTTCTATCCCCTCACCTCCCCTTCCCACAACACTGGCTCATTGGAGTCACAAAAGGAAGAAGTCTACCAACAGCTGGGTTGAGGCGGCTCATGGTGGATGCTCCCTGGCATTTCCTGACCACGTTTTCCTGCACAGGGTGTGGTGACGGTCTCCAGCCCTTGGCTATACTAAATGAGCGAGGCAGGCAGAGTACTTACCGTCCTCTCATTTCTCTTTCCTCGAGCTTCCTGGGGGTCGGTGGACTGCGAGAACAACAACGACCAGGATCACAGAGAAGACGCACCGAGGGTCGGCCATCAACCAACAAGGACCTGCACAGAGGACGCTTAATTCGCCATAGACTCTGAATAAATAACATCATTGCCAAACCACTTAAGCCTCCTAGATTCTGTTTCCGCCCATCCCTCTTACAACCACAAATGTAACTTGAGCCACTTACTCCATTTGATACACCTCTTTGACTATATTTGAATCATTGAATTAATTAATTTCTGGTTACCAGTTGCCATTTTGAATGTTGTTCAGCAATAGACTCTTTAGGGTGGTTTGTTTGTACATTTAGCTAACACTTTTATGCATTATTAATGGGGAAACTCCATAATCTTAAAGTTGCCTCCTTAATTATATCCCCCTTAGCACTACTTTATTCACTAACCCTTTAGGTCACGCACTTTGTGTAAACACGTTATCATACACCCTCCGGGCAGCATTTCAGTTAGAGAGAGACTTACCCTCTGAAAGTGCCCCCTAGGCCCCTCATCCCACAAAACGGTTCCCTGTTACAAAATGGTTATTTGGTTTACTTCCCTAACCTATGTGGTGTTCTGAACCCTGTGGTTCTTCATCTTGTCACAATCTTGCCACAAGTACAGTGTCACATTCTTCGCACCACCATACAAAGTCGTCACTCTCTTACAGAGGTCTTCTCACCAACTAACGCAATTGTACGTGGAGAAACTGGCTACTACTTGTGAGAAGTTGGCCTGGTATATGCTGTCCACTAATTAAAGTGGGCACCTTGCACCAGTCCAAACGACCCTTATTGATGATTAGGTTAAAGACACCCTTTATAGAAAGCTATCCTAGTGGTAGCTGTGGAGAGCAGCCTTCAGGCTAAGTCTCGAAGGAATGTAAAGCAGCTTGTTTTACCAGTATATAACCTCCTGAATGACCAAATGAAAGGAGAACCACACAAGGTATATATAAAATATATGTATTTATTACTAAACACTCTCTACTAACCTCTTTATGAGATTAGAGAACAAGGCACACGGGGGTCGCGCGCACGCGGCAATCCAAGATGGCCGCCTGACTTCGGAGCTCCGCGGACCGCCGGAGATCGAGGGTGATTATGAGCGTTTTCACGGCTCATTCCTTACTTCAAATGCCACATTCCTGAATCGGAGGATTGGCTGTCCTGGAGGCTGCGTTTATTTTTGAAAACCATACCATAAAAAAGGGGAGTTTATGCAGTGGAAGTTTTCAGTCAGGTAACGGCCGCCATTTTAGGTGTTTTACCTGCTGTTTCTCCCCTCAACTTTTTCCTTCACGCAAGCTTCGGAGAGCCTTTCTACACACCTTATCTGGCATATTTTTGATGCCTAATTCCCTACTATGCCGACAATATTTCTCTACTGATTTTTTTCCTGCTTTGGAAGTCAACTGGATATAATGCAATTCGATACTGTGATGGAGTCGTCCAGTACACGCAGCGCTATTTTTGGAGTTTCAAGTTGTCTCCTCTGCCATCATTGCCTTGCATTCACTATGCTTTTGCTTGAATTGTGAGCATGTTTTAAAGACTGCGCTCCTTGTTTACTGTGAGGGATATATGAGACGTGGCTGACGAATATTACTGGGCTCTCTCTTGACCACTTGGGTTTTACTATCCTGCATATCAACTCTGCATAGTCTCCACGCAGACCCGGTGTTGTTCATAGAGCGCCTCCTCTATTGAAAGAGTATTTCCTCCATTGATGTCCCTCTTGCTATCTCTCAAGCATATCTTCTTGTGTTGGCGCGGCTGTGGGATACTGTGCTTACACTTGATGTAGTTGACCTGAGACTTTTGTTTCATGGGCAGGAGTAAACGAGCACTACGTCACACTAGTAATTTGAAAGTGAATGCCTCTAATCTCCCTGGAACCCACGGTACTGTTTCCAATAGATTCTCGTGTCTATCGGAGTCCTCGTGCACGACAGATTCGTTTACAGATATGGCTTCCAAAGTTTCGTTAGCTTCAACTACCGGCAAGAGACTAAAGCAGGATCCTCCTTCGCCTCCCAAGTCTACTTCCCCGGTATCCTTGGACATGGTCCTTGAGGAGATTCGTGCTATCAGACCGTTTGTGGAGGAAACTAATACTCGTCTGCAGTCAATGGATGCCAAGTGGGCCTCTATGGACTCCCGTGTAACTGTGGTGGAGCAGCAACTTGCTCAGGTACAGGACGCACCCACAAGAATTTCTTCTTTGGAGAGGGAAGTCTCACAGCTTCGAAAGGCCTCTGAAGACTTGGAAAACAGGAATCGCCGTAATAATCTACGAGTGTATGGTTTGCCTGAAGGTCTTGAGGGTGAAGACCCTGTTGCTTTTTTCGCCTCCTTTCTCCCACAACTCTTGAATCTTCCATCTTCAGTTAACCTGAACTTACAACGAGCTCATAGACTGGGCCCTCGTCTCTCTTCCACCTCTGCACCATCCAGACCTCGAGGAGTGATTATCCTTTTTCTACAATTTACTGATCTTCTGATGGTTCTTACCGCCGCTAAATCTAAGAAAGGTTTATCCTGGCAAGGCTCCAAAATTTTTATATCCCAAGATCTTTCTTCAGCCACAGCTAAACGGCGCAAGGAGTTTTTGGACCTTCGACCATCGCTACGTTCCATGGGAGCTAGATATGGATTGTTTCATCCCTGTATTTTCAAAGTTACTTTCCTTAACAAAACTTCTACCTTCGAAAGCCCTGTGGATCTTAGAAGATTTATCCAGTCTCATACTCACGTCTCAATGGAGGCTTCTCCATCTACTTCTGCGCCGTGACTGTTGTGCTTGTTCTCTTGTATCTTTTGCAGTGATGACATTGTTATAACTAATCTCTTTACTCTCCTTATAGAAATAGTTTGTCTTGGTGGCGCTTAATTGTTATTTTTCTTTGCAGGTTTCAATGATGTTTCCCCCTTTTTTCTTTTTGACTATCAATGCCCTACCGCTCCTTCTCTTTTGTGATGTTGGGTATGTCTGGTGGGTTGCGGTACCTCCCCCGTTGGGCGTGCTGTCCTCTGTTGTCCGTCGTCGTCTCACCCTTTTGTGTTCCCCGTAAGGTACGTATTACAGTCGTCATTTCGACATGCACTGTCTACTTTTGCTGTTATTTTTCCTTTCCCTTTTTTCTCTTTTCCTTCTCGTTTCTTTCCCTTGCTCTTTCCTAGAATTTCTCTTTTTTCTTATCGTTAATTGGTTCCTTTTAGCTATTTTCTTCTTATGTCTTAGCTCTTTATCATGTTCCCTTTTTTGTCTCATCAATGGTGTTGCATATTTAACTTGTTATGTAATGTTGATAGCTCAAAGTTCAAAGTTATTTCATGGAATGTGAAAGGTGTTAATAGCCCAATTAAGAGACAGAGAATTCTCTCTCACTTGGCCTCTTACAACCCAGATTTGGTTTTTTTACAGGAGACTCATCTTTCAGAAGATGAGGCGTTGAAGTTGAAAAGGGGTTGGGTGGGTGGGGTTTTGGTATCACCCACCTCTAACAAGAAAAATGGTGTGATTGTTTTATGGCACAGGAGATTGAAATGTAAAGTAATTTCCCAAGAAACTGACTCTGAAGGTAGATGGGTGCTGGCTAAGCTATTAATTAACAATACTTCTTTAACTATTTTTAATGTATATGGTCCGACACATCCTGACTGCTCCTTTTGGCCCCTGATTACCCAGAAATGCATACAATATAGGGATGACCTGTTTATTTTAGGAGGAGATTGCAACCAGGTTGCTGACCCCTTTCTAGATCGTAAATCGCAAACACGTTTTGTGCCCCATAAGACACATAAGCACTTTCTTAACACTATCTCTCAGGTTCACTTAGTAGACGCATGGAGACTCACACATCCTGACTCTCTAGACTTCTCTTTTTCTCTCCTCCTCATAACTCTCTTTCTCGTATAGACTATCTTTTCCTTTCTAAATCTCTTTCTCAAAATTTGCTATCCTCCTCTATCGAACCTATAGTTATATCGGATCATGCCCCAATTCTCATAAACCTGGATTTGCTCCCCTCTCATCCTATTTCATCCCGCTGGCGCTTTAATAATTCTCTCCTTCTTGACTCTAATTTTTCTTCCTCTTTCACGACTTTTGCTGAGGAATTTTTCAACTTGAATAATACCCCCGATATTTTACCACATATACTATGGGATTCATTTAAAGCTACAGCACGAGGATTCATAATAGATTTTGTAGCCAAGAGAAAGAAACGTTTTCGTCAACAAAGTAAAGATGCCCTACTAAAGATTAAATCACTGGAACACCAGTTTTACACCTCATCGGCAGATTCTATTTTGCCAACACTTATTCGTGCCAAGTTAGATTTTAATAAAACCACAACTGATAATGCTTCTTCGATACTGTTGCGCAGCAGTGCTAGATATTACGGAGGTCGGAATAAAATGGGCAAACTCTTGGCAAATTATCTTAAATCCCGCAAAGAGCGCACTATCATAGATATGATTTACTCCCCGGACGGCTCTTTTGTTCATAAAAATGAGGATATTCTTAACGAATTTATGCTTTTTTATAAAGATCTCTATACATCTGACTCTCCACCTTCTTCTTCCCTTACACAGTCTTATCTAGACGCTCTTCCGATTCCGTCCAATGATCATCTTAATCTCTCACAATTGGAGACAGATCTTTCTCTTCAGGAATTATCCCACGCTTTATCCTCTTTAAAGAAGGGTAAATCGCCTGGTCCGGATGGCTTTTCCGTTGAATTTTACTTGCACTTTTCTAATCTTTTACTTCCTAGACTTTTGCATCTTTTTCATTCTTTCCCCCTTGCTGAAGGGAATTTGGGAACTTTTCAGGAGGCCACAATTTGTCTCATTCACAAAGAAGGACGCGACCCTAAATTCTGCAAGAACTACCGGCCGATCTCATTACTGAATGTAGACTATAAATTATTTGCCAAATCACTTGCTTTGCGCTTGGACTCTCTTATGCCACATTTGGTGGGTAAGGAACAATGTGGCTTTGTGAAGGGCAGGTTAACCTCAGATAACTCTCGCCTTTTGCTAAATGTTCTTAATAAAATTCCTGCTTCTTCCTCTTCCTTGGCTGCTATCTCTGTTGATGCAGAGAAAGCTTTTGATAGAGTTGATTGGTCTTTCTTACTAGCTTCTCTGAAATGGCATGGATTCGGCCCTAAGTTAATCTCGCTTATCTCTTTGCTGTACACTGCCCCTAGAGCCTCTGTTTTAGTCAACGGTTCTATTTCCTCTTATTTTCCTCTTCGCCGTGGGGTCCGTCAGGGCTGTCCGCTCTCCCCTCTTCTTTTCATTTTGGCCCTTGAACCCTTTTTATCCTCAATTCGTAGTAATGACTTAATTTCTGGGTTTTCCTATGGTGATCACAATTTAAAAATTTCCGCTTATGCTGACGATATTCTTCTTTTTATCTCCAATCCGCAGACCTCTATTCCCCCTTATTACATGAATTTAATGCTTTTTCTCTTGTTTCCGGATATAAAATCAATTCTGATAAAACAGAAATTTTACCTCTCACGAAATCCTGTCTTCCACACTTCTTTTCGGCCACGGGATTTGCTTGGTCCCCTGTTAAAATTAAATATCTAGGTATACTATTTTCTAATTCCATCTCCTCTTCTGTTAAATTAAATATGAATGCGGTTATTGCTCGGATAGATAATTTACTTTCCTCTTGGAATCCTTTATTCCTTTCTTGGTGGGGTTGGCTGGACTCCATCAAGATGATGATAACTCCTATCTTAATATATACTCTCTCCATGCTCCCAGTTCATATTCCTGTTTCTTATTTTAAAAAAATTGACTCCCTTCTCTCTAGATTTCTTTGGAAGGGCAAGAGATCCAGGATTTCCTTATTTGCTCTTCGAAAGACCAAAACTAATGGAGGTGTTAATTTCCCTGATTTTCGTCTCTATCACAAGGCCTTTTGCCTTCGTCAGGCTGCGAAATGGCTCCTAGTGGATCAATCTCCCTTTACTCCTTTATGGTGTAATATTGAACGTATTCTAATTTCTCCCTTCTCCTTTAAGGAGATTTTGGCTTTTTCGGTTAAGATATCTCTTACCTCTCTCCCTTTATTTAAACACACTTGTGCTATTCTAAAACCTTTATTTCATAAGAATACCTTCTCCAGGGAGGCCTTTTTAGATTCCCCATTATGGCACAATTCTCATATTACCATTAATAATAGATCTATCTTCTGGAAGTCCTGGAGACTTAGGGGCATAATATGGGTTAAAGATCTTTTTGATGGTTTAGAGCCATGCTCATTTCCCCAATTTCAACTCAGGTTTTATTGCCCTCGTTCCTTTCTTCAGAGGTTTTCCACTCTCATGGCTATTATTCTTGAGTCATTTTATTTGCTTCCCTCTGTACCTTCGTCTTTGGCTCAAAACCCTCTTTGTAAAATTCTTCTTTCCTTCCCTAAAGCCTCCCTTATTTACAAATTCTTTCTTTCTCCCTCACCTGAACGCCCTAAATCCAAGGTGGAAATTGCCTGGGAATCTGATCTCACATGTGAATGGACAATTAATTTCTGGGATAAACTTTGGTCCCGCTCCCTAAAAATTTCTCGCTCTGCCTCTCTCACTCAATCTATGTTTTTTCTATATCACAGACTCTATCTCTCCCCTATCTCTATTGCTAAGTTTGCCCATTCCACTGCTACTAATTGCTGGTCCTGTGGATCACCTAATGCTGACCTCTGTCATCTTCTTTTTCTATGCCCTTCTGTTGCTATCTTCTGGGAAAAAGTTTGGACCTACATCTCTCGCATGTTTGATACACGTATTCCCTTGTCTCTCCCTCTCATTTTTGCAGGCAGTTTATTCGAGTCCTTAGATATTCCCTTATATACGCATGGCCTCTTTGATCTTATGATAGCCTTAGCTTTCCAACACATAACACTCAACTGGAAATCATTTTCACAGCTCTCTGTTCAGCACTGGTGGAATAGCCTATGTCATTTTCATCGACTAGATGTTGCCTTTGCTTCGTCCTGTAAGCCAATAATTGACAGAGAACTTTTCTGGAACCCACTTACTATCTATTTAGACAAATTAGCAATGTTAAAAAAATCTTGTGTAAATGCTGAAAACTTCAAGCCTCCTTAGACATAATATTTTCTCTGTTTCTTATTTTTATTTCAATTACTATGTTGTCTCCTATTCACACATCATGATTGTTTAATTGTCTTCTTTTCTAGTTCAGTATGCAACTTTATAAAATATTTGCCATATGAAAGAGTTTTTTCCCTTACCTTCCACCTACTTCCCTCCCTCTTTCCTCCTTCCCCCCCCCTTCCTTTTGCCCTCTCTCCCTCCCCATCTTCCTCTCTTTTCCTTTTTCTACCCTTCTACTTCCTTCCTTCCCCTCATATACAAATAACTTTAAACAGCTTTCTCCTTTGAATTTACTGTTAGCTCTTGCTTCTTGCATATATTATTTTGTTGGTCACTTTTGTTTGGCTGACCTCTGTATTGTTATGAAATATTTAAATAAAGCTTTTCAAACACAAAAAAAGAGAACAAGGCACACAATATTACAGTACTAGAACGACAGTAAATAGCACAATACACAGTGGGCTCCAGGGGGAGACCAAACCATATATTAAGAAAGTGGTATAACAACCACGACTTGACTAGACACAGTGCCTAGAGCACTTAGAATCGCTGGGACCCCAAGGAACCACCCAAGGTAGTGACACAGGGGACCCACGGAGGATGGGTGCAGTGTGGGAACACAGACGCGAGCTCCGTACAACTCTATGGGAAAGTCGCGGTTGGCAATTTAGAGTTTAAGGACACTTTGGAGAGGACTTCAAGCAAACCCAGTTAAACTTAGAAGGTTCTAAGGCTAGCACCCTTGTGAGTACCAAGGTACCCGTGTTACCTAGCCCAGGGAAACCGGGTGCATAGGGGTCAAGTGGTGTCGGAAACCCTCGTTGTTTTCAATGGCGTGAGGCGAAGAAGTACTGCTGCCGTGGAGAAGAAAAGTGTCCGGAGTGATCCAAGCCTGGATCGGAGATGTGAAGAACCTGAAAGCAGAGGGGACAAAGTCTGGGTCACTTCATGTGACCAGGAGCGGAGCAATTGAATGCCCACCGATGTCGGGTGCGAAGAGGTGCGAAGAGGTGAAGCTTGACTCTGCAGTCACGGGGACCAGGAGACGTCGACGACGACCAGATTCCGCAGGCGAGCTGTCCCACGAAGGATGTCGAGTGCTGAGGGGTCAGTTTCCGGATTGGAGACCAGCAAGCCTTGGCAACTGCAACCCACGCGGTCAGAGAAAAGATGCTTCAGTGAGGACCAGGAAGGTCCTGGGGACTCCCCAAGCGATGGAGAGTCAAGGTACGTCTGGAGTAACCAGGAAAGCCAACTGAAAGTTAAAGTTGCCTTCTCAGGGACCCACAGGTCAACGGACCAGGGATCGCGAAGGGACCTCGAGAGGAATCGCACAATACCAGCCCACGGAACACTCGTGGAGTGTAGGCCAGTAATCTTCGGTGGAAACACTGCTCGGGGCTTGGACTACAAGTAGCCCAAAGCACAGCCTCAGGGATCGTCTAGAAGCATATGCTGGGTTCGGGTTGCACGGTCCCCACGAGGGCTGCGGGTCTCAGGTTTGCTGAGAGCACTAGTCGGCCTCGGGGAAGCTTGGAAACCCACCTCCTGTGTTGAAAAATCTTTGGAGTCCGTCGGGAGCGGCGTAGTTGCAAACCGGTCAGATGCGTTGAGGTGCCTGCCTTGCAGGGGAGTAACTCCTTTACTCCAAGGGAGATTCTTCAGTCGTCCAGCAAAGCGTAGATCGTCGAAGGTTACTTGGTTTCTTTAGCAGAGTTTAGTCCAGGTAAAATCTAAAGTCCTGTAGCCAGGGGTTCCTACTTTATACCCAAGGAAGGGGTGGGACAAACTCTGGGGACCCACCTATGGGAGGGTCAGGACAGAGGGGTGGCTACACCCATGTCCTTTGTCCAGTTTCGCGCCAAAGCAGGGGCTGATAGCCCCTGCAACCGGTTTGAGCTGAACTATGCACAGGGACACCAAATGTGCCCCCAGTGCAGACATCAAAGCACTCAGAGAGTGCACCCACCCAGCCCCAATACACTAAAGCCTGTCTGGGAGGTGGTCACACCTCCCTGTGACAGGAAACCTATTGTCCAGCCTCCCCTGCCGGAGTTTCGTCCAGCAGCAGGAGGGCAGACTCGTGTCTGTGGCTGGCAGCATCCATTTTGTGATGCCAGGGTTCTGTGAAGCTGGTACCGGGTTCACCGGTGTTGTCATATTTCTCCCTCTAGGAGGGAGGAATCATACCTCCCACACCAGTGACTGGTGTGGAGGTATGATTCCAAGGTGTTTGACACCAAACACGACATAATTCCTTGCAGCCGTTTTAAAGTTAGCATTTACCGCGAGGTTATAATGCACTTAAGAGTATATGGTTGGCTGCATCACAGACAACCCCGGAATAGTGGTTCCGAAGGCTGCAGAGGGGCTCTGCTCGTGCATGGGCACCCTCTCACATAAAATCCAGCACCCTGCCTTCAGGATTGATAAGGCCTGCCATATGGGGTGACTGATAGGTTTACATGTGCAGTGATTAGGATAGATATAGTGAACCTATATCTAAGTAAGGGGTGCATGCACCACCTTACACAGGCTGCAGTAGCAGACCTGTGGTGTCATTTTGAATGGCCTCTCAGGGGTGGCATAATACATGCTGCAGCCCCTGGGAGGCCTCTGGGGTACCTATGCCCTGGGTACATAGTATACCATATACTAGGGACTCATAAGGGTACCCCAGAATCCAATCTGGAGTGTACCTAAAGTACATGCAATCAATTTAAAGGGGAAAGCAGATAGGCTGGGGTCCTGAATAGCAGGATCCCAGCCAAACTAAGTCGAAAACCAGCAAAACACCAGGAAAAAAGTGGGGGCAACCATGCAGTCAGATTCCACCTTCCTACACTACTGTGTTATCCTTCTGCAGCAGGAGTGTATATCCCCATATAGCATAGACTGCTTAACAGGTTAAAAAGTTACAAAAGATGGATTACCTCCCTTGAATTTATTGGTATATTTTAACTATTTTTTCTCCATTCAGTATGGCTGGCTCGGCAGTCTGGTTAAAAACCTCAAGCTCTGAGCCCCTCATGCGCATAAATTTGCTCTTGGGGTGTGTCTAATGTGGCTTCTTCAATTGTTCTTGTTTGTTGGGTTCAACCCCTTTTTCATCACTGGAGCAGCTGTTTTTCATTCAGATGTGGCCTAACAGCCAGATGTGGATATGTGGCCTAACGGCCAGAACTTCTTACTTTGGAATAGGGAACGAGGTTCGAGCCTAAAAAAAGAAAACAAAATGAATCCGCCGTCGTGTAATGTAATCTGGTGCTCGTGTAAATCACTTTAATGCCCTTGGGCCAAGTTGGTGCAATATAAAACTGCAAAAAAACACACACGAAAAACCTCGCAAACTCGCCATATCTATCCTTCTGTGCACCTCACCTCTGCTGACTGTCTATTGCTAACTCATTCATTGCACCGTAGCTGCAGAATCTCCTTAGATTCTACAGTCTGTCTTGTTGTCAATGTCCACCCGGATGGGCAAAGCCCCTCAAATTACATTGCACAGTAATAAATAGAATAATAAATATGTAACCGTTAAAAACTTTAAAAAACAAACAGCAGCCCTCATTCTATGAATCACCAGTTTCCATAGTTCACACTACATGTTCAGCCCTGTAAAAAGGCATTAAAGGAATAAAAAGACAAGGTTTTCATGGGGGTAGGGGGGGAGCGGGGTAACACTCTATGAGACAATAGACATTCTTAGTGCAAGGGAAATTTCAGCCTATTAGAACATTAGCTAGGGCCTAGACTGTGAAATGACTTCTTGTGACTGTCCAAGCAGCCTGGCTATAAGCAGGGTCACTGGAATTATGCGGCAAAGGAGGGCCAAATTATGTGCAGGGTTGAGTAAATTATGCGGCAAGAAAAAACAAATGATGCAGCGTAATGCAGCATATTTCCTGATAGCATTACTTTAGTATTTTTCAATTTTTACACTTGTTAACACTGTCTGGGAATGTGTTGTACCTTATTAGTACCAATTAAACACCTTAATATAGCAGTAAGCAACAGAAATTTGACCAGTCAACCTTTGCCAAGGGCCTCCCACTGCACAGCAACATGTGTCACTGCGTTTTTTGTAACTTTTGAACCATTTAAGCTAGAAACTATTTTTTTTGGTTAAAATCAGCAGATTATGAGGCAGATGATGGATTATGAGGCAAATGCGGCAAATCTCTAATTTAGCAAAAATTGCAGCGGCTGCACAGTCGCATAATTCCAGTTGCCCTGGCACTGCCATGTAGATCGTTGGATTATACTTTCTATAGCAAAGTGCAAGTGATTTAGTGCAAGTTGCAACCAAGAACTGCTTGAACAGTGGTGCAAGCGATTTACATTTAAGGTGCTTTGTTTTTGTGCAAAATAGCATAAAGTATATTAACGTCTCCTGCCCTCCAAAGTTACAATCGCAGCAATTTGTCCCAAAACAGTTAACAGCAAACATAGCTAGATATGCTCTTGTAGGTAAAATACTGAAGCAAAAGTTTTTTTAAAAGAGTACGGTGTGTATCAGGGACAATTTCATTTAAATATTTTTCAATGGCCAATGTCTGTTTTACTTGCAGATAGTGAACAGTCAGGCTTGAGGAACGAGCCTGTCCAATACGAAGCTTCAGTTTCCAGATCCTGAAGATGTCTTTTACCAAACCAGTCGTGGTACCATCTATGAGAGCTGGATTGGACCAAAGATGACAAAGTCCAAGTTCCTTCAGACACCTTTTAACATAGACCGGCCAGGGATTATACTGGAGATTGCGTGGGATTGATGCTTCCATAATCACTGTCAGATATGACCCCGTGTGGCGATTGCGATTTAAACTTAGGCAGTACGACACTAGGGCGATAGTATCCACAACGAGGTATGCGAGCGTTGTTTTTGGGTATTGTTGTAATATATGTGTGTTTTCTGTTAAATTTGTTTTCTTTTTTTGTTTGCAGGCTTTGCGACTTTCAGCCCCTTTGATGGAAGCAGGTAGGAGTGCGTGTTTTCGGCACGATGTTTTGCCTTTCAGCTCCTTTGATGGAAGCAGAGAGCATGGAGGAGTGTCTGTTTTCGGCGCGATGTTTCGACCCCCAGCCCGTTTGATGGAAGCAGAGAGCAGCTGCTGTATGAGTCTGTGTTTTAGGCGCAATGTTTCAGGTCTTCGCCGATGGCAGTACAGACGTGCTCGGAGCAAGTGCACAATAAGGTAACAGTGTTTATTTTTACCGTAGTATGTGTGCGTTTTGTTATTGTTGTATCTTATCTGCGTTTGTTTTTGCTTTTTAGTTGCGGTGGACCAGCTGTTTGCCGAAGCCAGCATATTAGAGGGTGGAGCGCGTGCACAGCAAGGGGAGTGTTTTTTTTTCTTTTGTATCAAATGTGCGCTTTTTTCAATTTTTTAATTCTATGTTTATTTTTTTCAGGTTGTTGCGACCCCCTGCCCCTTTGCACCCGGAGTTGCGAGCACGGAGGAGTGCGTTGTTTTAGCTTTCTGCCGTTGCAGCAGGCAAGCGTTAGAATGGCGTGCCCAATAAGGTAAGCTTTTTTTTAGAGTAACATATGTGCGTTTTGTACAATTGTATCCTTTGTGCTTTTTTTTCCCTTTTCCGTTGCGGTGCCCCAGCTGTTTGCCGATGGCAGTGTAGAAGAGGGAGGAGCGCGTGCTCAACAAGGTAAGTTGAGTCTTTTTGGGTCTTGTAATTTATAAGCGGATTTTATGTTTTTTTAATTTTGTGCTTTTTCTTTGCAGATTGTTGCGACCTTTAGTCACTTTGTGACGGGAGCAGGGAGGAGTGCGTTGTTGTAGCTCTTCGCCGTTGCATTAGACAAGCGGTAGAATGGTATGCCCAATAAGGTAAGAGTATTTATTTTTTAGTAGCATATGTGCCTTTTGAGCATTGTATCCTTTGTGTTTTTTTTCATATTTCCGTTGCGGTGGCACAGGTACTATGTGCGCGTTTTGTTATTGTTCTATATTATGTGCGTTTTTTTTTTGCTTTTCAGTTGCGGCGGATCAGCTGTTTGCCGAAGCCAGCATATTAGAGGGAGGAGTGCGTGCACAGCAAAGTAAGTTTCACAACGAGGTATGCAAGTGTTTTTTAGGGGTATTGTTGTAATATAGGTGCGTTTCATTTTAAATATTTTTTTTTGTTTGCAGGCTTTGCGACCCCCAGCCCCTTTGATGGAAGCAGAGAGCATGGAGGAGTGCGTGATTTTGGCGCGATGATTTGACCCCCAGCCCCTTTGATGGAAGCAGAGAGCAGGTAGGAGTCCGTGCTTTTGGCGCAATGTTTCAGCTTTTCACCGATGGCAGTACAGACGAGGTCGGAGCAAGTGCACAATAAGGTAACAATGTTTATTATTACCGTAGTACGTGCGTGTTTTGTTATTGTATTTTATGTGCGATTTTTTTTTGCTTATTAGTTGCGGCGGACCAGCTGTTTGCTGAAGCCAGCATATTAGAGGGAGGAGCGCGTGCACAGCAAGGCAAGTGGATTTTTTTTGTTTTGTTTTAAATGTGCGTTTTTTTTCAAATTTTTAATTTTATGTTTATTTTTTGCAGGTTGTTGCGACTCCCAGCCCCATTGCGCCCGAAGTTGCGAGCAGGGAGGAGTGCGTTGTTTGAGCTTTTCGCCGTTGCAGCAGGCAAGCGGTACAATGGTGTGCACAATAAGATAAGCTTTCTTTTAGAGTAGCATATGTGCGTTTTGTACAATTGTATCCTTTGTGCGTTTTTTGCCTTTTTCCGTTGCAGTGCCCCAGCTGTTTGCCGATGGCAGCATAGGGGAGGGAGGAGTGCGTGCAGAATAAGGTAAGTGGAGTGCGTTTTTTAATTTAATGTTGGAATATTTATTGTTATTATCTTGGACATCTGTATGTTGTATAATATATGCGTTTCCTTTTATTTATGTCGGGACAGTTTGCTACTTTGAAAGTTGTGGATATGCATTTGGTATTTTATAATGCACGTGAAGTTCTTCAACGAACGGGAGCACAATCCGGGCTGTGGTGCAACCACATAAAGGTAATGTTGTTTTTAGGTTTAACATGTGATTTTTAATGCATAGCCACAGGGAGGTAATTTTTTGGGGGGGTTTCAATGTACTTTAATGTTTATTAAATGCGTTTTTACAGTTAATGTTTGTATACTTTTTTTCATCCTTTGTGTTGGTATGTTTTTTGTTTTTTATAATACATGTTCTTTTTTAAACGAATCTGCCAACCGTGTGTATTTTGGGAGAAGTTCTTTAGCCAACGTGAGCTCAATCCAGGGCGGGGTGCAGCCACAAAAAGGTAAGATTTCTTTTTTATGTTTAGTACGTGTTTCTAAATGTATAATATGTGCGTTTTTTTTCTCTTAAAGTACACTTAAGTATGCGTTTTTTTAATTTCACTTTATTCGTTTTTTTTTTTTTAAACCAGACCATCGTTGAGCCCCAGTGAGTAGGTAACGTCATCAGGAAGGAGCACCTGGGTAGTAAGGTAAGAGTATTTTTTTTAATGTTTAGCATGTGTTTAGTTTATAAAAAATGCGCTTTGGTTTGTTCATCTAGGGATACTTTTCTACTTTTTATGTTGCAATGTGTTTTCGTTATTTTATAATACACGTGCTTTTGTATTAAATCTGCGAACATTAGTATTTTCTGGAAAGCTACTTTTATTTTTTATATTTAAGATGTGCTTTTTAATGTTGGTTAAATATGTTTTTCACCCTTTGTTGAAATACTTTTTTTCCCTTTCTATTACCAATGTGCATTTTGTATTTTTAATACACGTGTATTTCTATCGAATCTGTTAATTTTAGTTATTTTTAGGGGAGTTCTTTTTTCCACGTGACCGCAATCTTCTGTTGGGCGCCGCCACAAAAAAGTAAGATTTATTTTTTAATGTTCAGCACGCGTTTCTTAATGTATAACATGTGCGTTTTTTCTCTTCATGTAGGCTTAAGTGCGGTTTGATTCTGTTTGGCTTCTGTAATTTGTGTGTTTTTTTTTCTTTACAGGATTGTTGTTTGAGCACCACGGAGTACGCTACACCAGCAGTAAAAACACCTGGGCAGGAAGGTAAGAGTCTTTGCTTTTTTCTTTAACATGTGTTTATTGTATAAAAAATGCGTTTTGTTTTGTTTATGTAGAAATACTTTTCTAGTTTTTATGTTGCGGAGATGCTTTTGTTATTTTATAATGTAGTTTTATATTAAATCTGCGAAAATTTGTATTTACTGGAAAGTTCTTTGGCTAACGCAAGCACAATCCAGGGCGGGGCGCAGTCACTATTTTGCTGTATATGTATGCGTTTCTTAACTTGATGTTTACATACTATTTTTCCCCTATTGTTACAAATGTTTATTTGGTGTTTTAT
This sequence comes from Calotriton arnoldi, assembly GCA_963921515.1. Classification (NCBI taxonomy): domain Eukaryota; kingdom Metazoa; phylum Chordata; class Amphibia; order Caudata; family Salamandridae; genus Calotriton; species Calotriton arnoldi. Next base: position 145,074 of record CAWUFW010011393.1, read on the forward strand.
AATACACGTGTTTTTTTGCAAATCTGCCACCCGTGTGTAAGTTTGGGTTATTTGTTTGGCGAACGTGAGCGTGAGCACAATCGAGAGAGGGCGGGGCGCAGCTACAAAAAGGTACTTTTTATTTCTATATTTAAAATGTGCTTTTTAATGTTGTTTTAATGTGTTTTTTAAACTTTTTTGAAATAGTTTTTTTCCCTTTCTATTACAAATGTGCTTTTTGTAATTTTAATACACGTGTTTTTTTATCGGATCTGTTAAGCTTAGTTATTTTCTGGGGAGTTCTTTTTACAACGTGACCGCAATCTTCTGTTAGGCGCTGCCACAAAAAAAGTAAGATTTATGTTTTAATGTTCAGCACGTGTTTCTAAATGTATAACATGTGCGTATTTTTTTCTTCAAGTAGGCTTAGTGAGCTTTGATTCTGGTTTGCTTCTGTAATTCGTGTGGTTATTTTTTTACAGGATTGTCGTTTAAGCACCACGGAGTACCCTACGTTAGCAGTAAGGAACACCTCGACAGGAAGGTAAGAGTCTTTGCTTTTTTCTTTAACATGTGTTTATTGTATGGAAAATGCGCTTTGTTATGTTTATGTATGGATACTTTTCTAGTTTTTATGTTGCGGAGATGCTTTTGTTACTTTATAATACACGTGCTTTTATATCAAATCTGCGAACATTAGTATTTTTGGACAGTTCTTCAGTTAACGCGAGCACAATCCAGTGCGGAGCGCAGCTACTGAAAGGTAAGGTTTTTTTTATGTTTAAGATGTGCGTTTAATGTATATTAAATGCGTTTTAGCTTGATGTTTAAATGCTATTTTACCCTATCTGTTACAAATGATTTTTTGGGAATTTTTTATACACGTGGATCGTTGCGATGTCCCTTGCTAATGCAAGCACAGAGCAGAAAGGAGTGCACAATACAAAGGTACGAGTAAATGTCTTTGTAAAGGTTAACTTGTGTGTTTAGCGTGTGGTTTCATAATGTATTATATGTACGTTTTGTATTAAAATGCTTTTTTATTGCATAGTACTGCGTAATGCTTTTTATTTATTTCTGGTTTGTTCTCGATGCCCCTCCACCACACTAGCAAACAGCATGGAAAACTACTTTCTTAACAAACAAAAAAATTCTTACGGCATGTTCAGGGGTTTCATTAGTATGTGGGTCACCACCCGGGCAACATTTGGTTAAAGAGATACTTCCTATGGCGCAGGTACAATCTTTGCAGCAATTTGTTAACTGTCTGTTCTGCGAGTCTGGCTGTGTAATCTGTGTCGCCATCTTATGTTAATTAGGAATTAGCAAGTAAAAGCAAAGTGCTCTGTTGTTTAGCGTGCATATGTTGTGCCTTTTTAACCTTCTTTCTTTGATTGTAAATGCCGCCCTACTGTCTGTTTTTTTTAGCGAACATTAGTAGTAACTTCCACAGAAATATTTTGATTTTTTCCCTCTATGCAAAAAAAGCGTTTTAAACAAATAATTAAATTGTTTTTTTATATTTTTACAGGATTGTTGTAAAACCCCAATAAGTATGCAACGTGAGCAGAAGGAGCACCTGGACAGGAAGGTAAGACTATTTGTTTTTATCTTTAGCGTGTGTATATTGTACAATAAATGCATTTTGTTACAGTGATGTTGGAACAGTTTTCTACTTTTTATGTTGCGAATATGCTTCTGTTATGTTATAATGCACGTGCTTTTATATCAAATCTGTGAACATTGGTCTTTTTGTCGAAAGTTCTTCGTTGAACGCGAGCACAATCCAGGGCGGGGCGCTGCCACATAAAGGTAAGGTTTATTTTTTAATGTTAAGCACGTCTTCCTTAATGAATAACAGATGCGTTTTTTTATCTTCATATAGACTTCAGTACGCTTTGGAGCTGTTTTCCTTCCGTAATTTCTGTGGTTTTTTACAGCACCGTTGTGAAGCTCCAGTGAGTACGCAACGCGAGCAGGAAGGAACACCTGGCCAGGAAGGTAAGAATATTTGGTTTTTTCTTTAACATGTGTTTATTGTATAAAAAATGCTTTTTGTTATGTTTATGTAGGAATACTTGTCTACTTTTTATGTTGAAGATATGCTTTTAATATTTTATAATACACGTGCTTTTTTATCAAACCTGCGAAGCGTGGATTTTTTACAAAGTTCTTCTGCGAACGCAGCACAATCCTTGGCAGGGCGCAGCCACAAAAAGGTAATTTTTTTAAATGTTTAGCACGTGTTTCTTAATGTATACCTTCGTGTAGGTTTGAGTATGCTTCCATTCCGTTTTACTTTCTTATTGTGTTTTATTTTACTCTACAGGATTGTCGCGAAGCCCCACTGAGTACGCAACGCCAGCAGGGAAAAGCACATACGAGGGAAGAGTATTTTGTTTTATATTTAACATGTGTTTTTATTATTGGACAATATATGCGGTTTGTTATTTTTATGGAAAGTTTTATTTTCCCAAGTTGCGTACTGTACTTTTTGTATTTTATAATATGTACGTTTTTTTATGTAATCTGCAAACCTTGGGTATTTTAGCCAAATTTCTTCCGCAGGCGCAAGCACACAGGGAAAGAAGCACCTAAACAGGAGAGCAACAGTATTACTTTTTATAATTACCATCTGTTTTATCATTGCATATTATATGCGTTTTGCTATCATTATGTCGAATTACTTTTCAATTTTTATGTTACAAATGTGCTTTAATTATTGTACATAACACGTGTTTTTTTTGGGAATGTGCAAACTTTAATGGTAACCTTAAGATCCCCTCAGCGAGCGCCAAAACAGACAAAAAGGTACGGTTTTATTTTGTAGGATATGTATATATTGTTATCATATAGTTTATTCTATAATATTCTATGAGGTTTTATTTGCAGTATATATGCAATTTGTTTAAAAAATGCTTTTACTCCGTACTTTATTCTTAATGTGTGCATTTCTTTACAGAATAGTTGCGATGTCCCTCACTAACGCAAGCACAGAGCAGAAAGGACTGCATAATAGGAAATAGGAAGGTAAGAGTAAATGTGTTTTGAACCGTTAGCTTGTATGTTTAGCATGTGGTTTTATTAGGTATGATATGTACGTTTTGTGGTAAAATGCTTTTTTTCCTACATAGTACTACGTTATGTTTTTATATATTTTGTTTTGTTTTGATGTCCCTCCTTCACACTAGCACCAGCATAGAAAACTACTTTCTTAACAATATAACCCAAAAAACACTCTTCAAACATTTTCAGGGGTTTCATTAGTATCAGGGTCACTATCAGGGCAACATTTGGTTAGACATATACTTCCTATGGTGCAGATACAATCTTTACAGCAATGTGTTAACTGTTTGTTCTGCAAGTCTGGCTGTGTAATCTGTGTCGCCATCTTATGTTAATTAGGAAGTAGCAACTAAAAGCAAAGTCGTCTGTTCTTTAGCGTGCATTGGTTGTGTCTTTTTAACCCTCTTTCTTTATTGTTTATGACGCCCTACAGTCTATCTTTTTTAGCGAACATTAGTATGCTTACCTATATACATATGTATACACATATATAAATCTGCCTATATATAGGTATATATATGCAAACATGTATATATATATATATATATATATATATATATATATATATCTGTATATATATAAGCATATATATATATACATATATATCTTTATAAATATGTATATACATACAGATATATATGCATATATATTTTAGATATATATACATATATATATGCATACATATACATACATGCATGCAAATATATGCATATATATGTATATGCACAAATATATATGCATATATATATACACATTTATATAAATATATATATGTATATATATATATATATGTATGTATAGCTTTTTAAAAATGTTATTTAAATGCAAACATCTTTACAGATCTATAAACACCAATATATGTATATGCAAATATATGCAGCAATGCATGTATATATTATCAATGTACTAACATTCATTATTACAAATGCTGTTTTTTAAATAAAATTAATATGCAAATAAGAAGTTGAAATTACTGAACATAGGCTATAACAACAATTATAAACAATTACAACAACTCTACAATCTTATTATATTTCGCAGGAAGAAGCAACTAAAACAATATTTATTGGGGGCCAAGAAACAAAACTAAAATCCATCACAGTAAATGATGCAACGGACTCAGTTAAGATAACTTTGTGGAGAGAAGCAACGGATTTTCCTATACAACTTGGAACATACATCAAAATGACTCATTTAACTGTACATGAGTTCAATGGACAAAAAATATTAAATTCAACTCGCAACACACAATATCAAGTAAGTACAAGAAGCAAAAAATGACAGTATTAACAAAAAAAGTTATTGCTTTAATAAACATTAATAAACACATTTTCTTTGCTTCGCAGGTAATAGAACCACCACAGGAAAAGATAACGATCACAATATATGGACTTGAAAAGACAAATCAAGAAATAAGTACGATAACAGTACAAGTCCAAGACACGGAACATTTCAAATCAATGGACATCAGTAATACCATTTTAATGGACTTTCTAAACATAGCTGGAGACATTGACGATTTCGGAGATGCTCTGATGCCGCACTTGCCCAAAACATTAAGGGGTCGATTCCCATCTCGGCCGGAAGCGCACCTAACACTATTCGTCCTGAAAATAACCAAGCCGAACGCGTGTGTCCCGACCGATTTGAACCTTCGTACGAACGAGCAAGTACGATGCGCATAACTGCCCAGATCCCGACCCAGCCGTACGTACCCATTCCAGCTCCTGTTCCCCGCCCGAGCTGGATCCGTAAACGCCAAATCGAATCGCACGGAAGCAAATATACAGCACCTTCCGGCCGGACTAGTACGATGCGCCTTTCGTACGCGCCGAACCCGTCGCTACGTCCGGCACGTCAGAGCATCCGGGAGAGGCGCACATAAGCTCCGATTCGCGCCACAAGACGATCCACGGCTACGAGACGAACAAGCCAGCGACGAGTACGAGTCGAAGCAACGAGAAACCCGAACGAGACGAACCAACCATGAATCCCATCGCGCAGGTCCTACCAATACTCTACATCAATTACCGGGACCGGTACGGAGGCGTACGGCGCAGACGGTAAGTCAAACACCCACTACACAAACAAACGACACGTACCCGACATATGTCACACACACATAGGGATGCAGAAATGACGTACACTAGCAACAGCAGAACCATAGGGGCGGGATGGCTATCACCAATGCCATACACACCCATAGGGGCCTGGATGCCTACCACTACCACCACCCCTACTCATGGGGGCCTGGATGCCTACCACTACTACCATCCCCACCCATAGGGGAATTGATGACTACCACTACCACCACCCCTACTCAGGGGGGCCTGGATGCCTACCACTACTACCATCCCCACCCATAGTGGAATTGATGCCTACCACTACCACCACCCCTACTCTGGGGGGGCTGGATGCCTACCACTACCACCACCCCTCCTCAGGGGGGGCTGGATGCCTACCACTACCACCACCCCTACTCATGGGGGCCTGGGTGCCTACCACTACTACCATCCCCACCCATAGGGGAATTGATGCATACCACTACCACCACCCCTACTCTGGGGGGGCTGGATGCCTACCACTACTACCATCCCCACCCATAGGGGAATTGATGCCTACCACTACCACCACCCCTACTCAGGGGGGCCTGGATGCCTACCACTACTACCATCCCCACCCATAGGGGAATTGATGCCTACCACTACCACCACCCCTACTCTGGGGGGGCTGGATGCCTACCACTACCACCACCCCTACTCAGGGGGGACTGGATGCCTACCACTACCACCACCCCTACTCATGGGGGCCTGGATGCCTACCACTACTACCATCCCCACCCATAGGGGAATTGATGCCTACCACTACCACCACCCCTACTCTGGGGGGGCTGGATGCCTACCACTACCCCTACTCATGGGGGCCTGGATGCCTACCACTACTACCATCCCCACCCATAGGGGAATTGATGCCTACCACTACCACCACCCCTACTCAGGGGGGCCTGGATGCCTACTACTACTACCATCCCCACCCATAGGGGAATTGATGCCTACCACTACCACCACCCCTACTCTGGGGGGGCTGGATGCCTACCACTACAACCATCCCCACCCATAGGGGAATTGATGCCTACCACTACCACCACCCCTACTCTGGGGGGGCTGGATGCCTACCACTACCACCACCCCTACTCTGGGGGGGCTGGATGCCTACCACTACTACCATCCCCACCCATAGGGGAATTGATGTCTACCACTACCACCACCCCTACTCTGGGGGGGGCTTGATGCCTACCACTACCACCACCCCTACTCTGGGGGGGCTGGATGCCTACCACTACTACCATCCCCACCCATAGGGGAATTGATGCCTACCATGACCACCACCCCTACTCTGGGGGGCTGGATGCCTACCACTACCACCACCCCTACTCAGGAGGGGCTGGATGCCTACCACTATCACCAACCCTACTCATGGGGGCCTGGATGCCTACCACTACTACCATCCCCACCCATAGGGGAATTGATGCCTACCACTACCACCACCCCTACTCAGGGGGGCCTGGATGCCTACCACTACTACCATCCCCACTCATAGGGGGATGGATGCCTACCACCAACACCACCCCTACTCATAGGACGGTAAATGCATGACACAACCAGCATACTCCCCCCAACACCATGACAAGCGTGTGTAGTCTGTGTCAAATGCCTACAGCACTGAACATGACATTGAACATACAATGTGACCCCCTATCACATGTGTCACACATAAATGTGTGTGGCCTCCACAATGCAAGCAGACCATGACGACTGTGGCAATGGGGTCTAACCCCCCATCACAGTGACCAAAAGGTAAGTGTGGGATCCACAGCTGAAGCACATTTTGAACATTGTGGCAATGGGGTCCAAACCCCCATCATCACAGTGACCAAAAGGTAAGTGTGGGGTCCATAGCTGGAGCACATTTTGAACATTGTGGCAATGGGGTCCAAACCCCCATCATCACAGTGACCAAAAGGTAAGTGTGGGGTCCATAGCTGAAGCACATTTTGAACATTGTGGCAATGGGGTCTAAACCCCCATCATCACAGTGACCAAAAGGTAAGTGTGGGGTCCATAGCTGAAGCACATTTTGAACATTGTGGCAATGGGGTCTAAACCCCCATCATCACAGTGACCAAAAGGTAAGTGTGGGGTCCATAGCTGAAGCACATTTTGAACAATGTGGAAATGGGGTCTAAACCCCCATCATCACAGTGACCAAAATGTAAGTGTTGTCATGGGAAAAGCTGCAAATGCCAAACAGCATGGATGATTCCTGGTCACAGAACAACAAACACATCAGTGGCAAAGTAGTGCTTGTGTCCCATAGCAACATAGATTGGGTGAGGCAAACAGTGCAGTGCAAATAAGACATACCTTTGGCCATGTGCAGACAAACATCACCCATGGGGGCTGACATTGTCAACATTCATCAATTACACAATGACAGAAGTGACCATCATAATGCAGACCCACATATCTGCACCAATGGGCACACAAATGTAGATATCCTGTGGAGACTGTAGATGTGAGGTGAACAAATACCATACCATGGCAGCAATGGGACATGCAAACCATGATCATTGTGCTGACTGATGACCTAGGAGTCCCAGGGACAGCAGGGGAAACCCACCAAACAACATACAGCCAATGGCACACTAAAGAGATGCCAATGCAGTGGTGCAGATGCACAAACACAAATAGGCAGCCTCACACTGCATATCAAACACAACAGGTGATGGGGGTGTGTGCCAGTGTCCCCAGGCAACCACACAACACATGAGGAGGCCTGAATCCCAATTACACAGATGTGTATACAGTGCCACACAAAAGTAACTCATGGATCTGATTCCCCTATGTGGGCAATCAGGCATTCTTAGATGAGAGGGAGCCCAAATTACACATGTCACACAAGCTTGTAGGAACAGCAACTAACACAGCAAGAGACAGACCCACCACAGCACTACCCCCAGGGACCCCACATTGTGGTGACACTGGCCTGCATGATAATCCCACTGTGATGACAAAGCTAGATGTCGTTCACACTGTAAACCACAGTCATGTGTCCTGAGCAACAAACTACCATCACACCTACACAAGCACAAATCAATCAGCACGGCCTGTCAGCCAAGGCCAATATGGAGGTAGGGGTCTAGCTGTGCAACAACTCTCATTTGCACACACTCAACACCACACACCTTGATCTCCACCAATGTGCAGCAGTGAAGCTCACATGGACTGGTGACATTGCACATGCACCCATGACAATCCCAGGGGTGGTGGTGGGAACTAAGGTGCAGAAACCCATCACACATGGCCAGTCAACAAGACTCGTGAATGTCTGACACACTGCACAGTACGCCGTACATGGGCATGACGTCAAATCCACCCCAATCAATGGGATCCCGGCCACAGTCACACACCAATGAAGAAGCCAAGGTCACCCACAAAGAACACACATAGACAACTTCCAACATTGCAGCTCTGACCCTGAGGAGTGGCAGCAGTCACACACACAACGTGTCACAATCACTGAAAGCTACCACAAACTGGAAATTACATGACTTGTGTAACCAACAAGTGCCAAGGGGAATCCTGACTGTGTCTCATCTGCGTTTGCCCACAAACTCAGCCCTGACAGCAAACACACCTATGGATGACACCCTGATGACCAGTAATGTGCCATGCACCCACATCCCAGAGAACCCGGGCGAAGATTTGGGGGAACATAGGTCAACTCAGCAAGCATCACAAACAGGAACATCAGTAGGGATCCCAGCCTGTGTAGCAAAATGGAAGTGAACACACACAGACATGCTCACACAACACACACCTTGGGCTCAGGCAATGTCACGGAATTACACACTGCCATGAGGGGACTCCACTCCAGTGTAAGGAAAGCTGTGCCATACGTTGTCTCTGCAGGGCTCTATCATGTCAGCAGAACACTTGGTCACTCAGTCAACAATTAGCACAAAATGAAGGCTCCCGTCACATCAGCCTGGTCATGGGAGTGTCACCGAAATCATCTGCACAGATCCAACACACATGTATAGCAAGTTGCACTGATAACACAGATGAGTCCTTCCCCATTGATGCCCAAACTTGCATGTCCAGTGGAGATGGTCACACGGTCAGGGAAATAGACAAAGTGAACAATGGCAAGCACAACAGATGTGCAGGGGTGTAAGCCACAGATGTGATATTGCAAATAAAAGTAGGAAATCCCATTGCCAAATATTGAAAACATGACACCCTCATATTGCTGCAAAGGATGACATGGATACACACCAGGTTAGGACACATTCCCCCTGGACCACATGGGGTCCTGCACAGTAACACTTCATTTTCCTGATATCAAAAATCACCATCACTGCAGCAAGGGCATGGTTAGCATCATCAACATCATGTACATCGGAAGCAAAACCACTAGAGAACAGAAAGTAGTTTTATTCAGCATATGTGGGTGTAAAATTGAAAGTCCGGAAAAAACACAAAGGCCAATGGCCAGTCCATTAGTAAAGTCCGAACAGGGTGACAGTGGCAGATGTCACCCTTTGCTTGCCTGCACTGCTACGGACCAGGGACATTCCCCTCGGAGGGGCATACGGGGGCAGGCCAGGCACCGCAGGGACAGGATCAGGGCTCACCAGAAGGAGGCAGGGAAGGGGTGGTGGGTGCTGGAGAGTCACTGACAACTGCAGTGGAGGTGTCTGACATGGTGTGTGCCGGCACAACTGGGGGGCATGAGTCAGATGGTGTGGGTGCCGGCACGACTGCAGTGGGCTGGGCAGATGGAGTGGACAGGTTCCCCACTGCAGTGCCCAAGTCAGACGGGGGTGGTGGACTCCACTGCAGTGCCTATCTCAAGGGGAGTAGAATGGGGTTCAGGTAAGGTGGGCAGGACAGAGGGGGAGGACACGGTCTCCACACCAGTGGCACAAACATGCGCAGCGGGGGGGGTGGGGCCGGAAGAGCAAGTGGCAGGGGGAGAAGGCCGGATCATTTTGGGGATGGTGTATCTGTGGGTGGGGGAACCTGGGGCAGGGTGTGGTGGGGGAACCTGTGTAGTGTGGGCCTGAGGGATGGAGGAAGGAGACTGTGTGGTTGAGCTGCAGGGTGGTGGCGGGGTCTTGCTCTTCCGGGTCCGGGGGACTTGCGGGTGGGGGCCTCAGTTTGTCTGTGCCTGGGGGAGGGTGTCCGGGGGCGAGGGGCACTCCCCTCTGTGTGGGTGGACTTCCTCTTCCCCCTGTATGCTGGATCAGCTGTATCGGAGGGGAAGAGGCCGAGGTCACAGAGGAAGAGCTGCTTTGTAGGTGGGGTTGCAGGTGAGGCAAGGGAAGGGGTCTTGGAGGGAGAGGTATCGGAGGACTGCGGAGTGACTGTGGATGCCTGTGTGTGTGTCTGTTCCCCATCCCCTGTGGGTGTGGTATCAGTCCCCTGAGGATGCTTGCGTGCACGTTTTGCCTTTGTTTTGGGTGTTTCTGTGCTGCTCGTGTCTGTGTGTGCGCGTGATTGTGCAGGTGTGCATGTGCTTGGGACAGGTAGGGTGCTAGGAAGTGTGGATGGGGCAGAGGTAGGAGGGGTGAGGGACTGTTGGAGGAGGGACACTGCTGCCGTCAGGGAGGAGGCCATGGCCTTATTGCTCCTCTGTAGGGCAGACATGCCCGATGAGATGCCCTCCATGAACAACACCAGCTGTGTCAACAGAGTGGTGTGTGCATGGAGGACACTCAGCATTGCTGTCTGCCCTACATGGAGCTGGCGAAGTAGGTACACAGACTCCTCACTCAGGGCAGCAGGGGACACAGGGGCAGGGGGTGCGGTGCCTGGCACGAAGGAGACACGCTCCCGAACACGGGAGCCTCCACGGACCTCTGGAATGGGAGCCGATGGGAGAGCGGTGGTGGTGGTGGTGGCGGGGCCAGCCATACTAGCTGGGGTGTGGTGGCTGCTGACACCCGCCTCCACAAGGGAGTCATCCTCCGAGCTGCTGTGGTCCTCAGCTGAGGTGGATGGTGCTGAGGACTCCTCGGTGTGGCTCCCCTCGCCCTCCGTGCCACTGGGTTCCTCCGACCACTCATCGGCTGCTGACCTAGTCTGGCTCTGCAGCTCCTCCTGTGGCCGTGGATGTATCTGCAAACAATTAGGGAAACAGACAAACATCAGTCACCTGCACTGACCGCATACACCACAGTATGTACAGCACATTACAGAGCAAGCCCTGGCATCCTTAGTTGAACATTGCCAAAAGTGCTCACACAGATTAGGAGAAGCCAATTGTCAGTCTGATGGTCAACCATGGCACTCACATCCCTCCTGGCCTTGCACCCATCTGTCTGGTGCCTGTCGGATGGTAATACCCCAGTGTGGACACATGCACCACCTACACAGTTGTTGGACAGTGCAGAGAACACGGTGAAGTATGTGAACATGCACACATCACATCTCTTGCCACTGAGTCAGTACAGGTGTCTGGATAAAGGGATGGCCAGAGTCTAATTTGAAATGCATGTGATGCATACCAGCACCAGACACCATGATGCACCCATGTCCTGATAGTCAATGCCACAATGGGGTGCATGTAGCACATGTCACTCCCCTGCAGGATCACTCTTAGGAACTTTAATGCCATGGCATAGGCATGCCTGCAAAGTCATACATCACTGTCTCCAGTCACATGGGCAGGGCAGCCAGACAACAACAGTCTGCACTGTGTCACAATCCTAGGTCATGGGGAATGCAAGTTCTGTAGCTGACAAGTGCACATGTCCATCCCCCACAAACCACATCATCTGAACTCTTATTTGTCCACGTCATACCAATTGGCCATATGGGAGACATGAAACACAACTCTCTGAACCTGAGCACCTCACAGTCTGCTGTGAATGAAAAACAGCTGCCTGAACTTCAGTCGCATACACCAGTCTGCACAGTCAAGTGATCAAACACCTATATGTCACACAAGTATCGTCTCCTATGGTCACATCTCAGATGGCATGCTGAGCCCTAACCGATAAACACCCCAGTAGTCCTGACAACAAAGCCACAGCACAATGACACAGAGGCAGACACCTGAGGGAACATTTCACTGAGCACAACGTGTCAGCTGATACACGGGAGTGGGACTACAGAGTGTATTGTATGCCCTGGAGTAGGCATGACTGTCCTGCTCCACGTGAAAGAGGGATGAGCCCTGGACAGTAGGCAGGTGGCTAAGCATGTGTGACACACTTGATATACATACTCCTGAGGCCCAAACATTGTTCCCACCCGCAGCATGGGTGTGTGCCAAATACCCCAGGCCCATGTGGTGAGTCAGATCAGCAATTGGACCACATATCAAAGTTACACGCAGATTACATGTCAGAACTCAGGCATTGTGTAAGCAATTGACCCACCCATGAAGCCCACCACAAAGTTACGGGAACAAATGCTGTCCCCCACCTTGAGCTAAGCAAAATGCAAGGACACAGTACCCAAGTGACACAATTTCCTGACTGTAAGAGCCACACCTGGGTATCAGATGAGGAGTGGGCATGTCACAATTGAGGGACATGGGTCCTGGACCACAAGACTGATGTACTGTGGAAGTTTAACCAGGCCAGAGGAGGGCACATAGCATGTCAGACAAAGTTCACAGTGCAGTCATGGACTCAACCCCTCCTTGCTGCTGTCTGGCCTTCAGCTGCCCATCCAGGTCCGGGAAGACCACCGCCAGAATCCTGAGCATGTGGGGGGTCAGGGTCTGGTGTCCGCCCCTCCTGCGAGGAGGCGACAGCTTCAGCTGGACCCGTGCGATCCTCCGGGTCCAGCCCCGAAGGTCCTGCCACCTCTTCTGGCAGTTGCGGATCCGGCGCTTGTAGACCCCCACGGATCTTACTGCCCGGGCGATGGTCAGCCAGATTTCCTGCTTCTGGTGAGCATCAACCTGTGAGGATGACAAAGTGAAAAGGCCATTACTACACATGCAACATTTCCGTGCATCACACAGTTGGATATACATGTCTCAATCACAGGGGCATATGATGTACACAGGCAGTGCAACTATGGCTATGAACAGTTTGCCAGCAGTTACCAAATGGTATCATTGCCTGGGAAGTCAGATTTTCTTGGAATGCACTGTTACTGCACTATACCTGTTCAGTGCATGTAACTACACACTTTGGGGGGTGACAACTACTCAGTGAGCATGCTAGCCAGTGGTGTGCACACTGTAAGTCTTGCTAGTCAGACAACATGCACATTTAGTAAGGCAGTGGACAGCACACTCACCTGCTCCCTGGTTTCCCATACAGCTTGCTGTACTGTGGAAGGAGGCTGTCCAGCAGGGCCTGGTTCTCCTCAGTGCTGAAGGCTGGGGCTCTCTCCACAGTACGTTCCATTGCAGTAGCCAGAGGATGCATATACAGCAGCAGTGGTGGTGGCAGATGTCGTCCTGGAGCATGTAGTGCAGGCAAGTGAGCTCTCAGGGGAACAGCCAGCATTATATGTGTGCTGCAGAGGCAGATACTGTCCCATGTGTCCAAAGTGATAGGTCGAAGTCGTTTGCATCTTCTGAATCTGGCCAATCCATGGAATTGCACCACTTATACACGCCCACAGCATCCTTCAAAAGTTCAACTTCATGACACCCATGAATTTGCAACATTGTTGTGGGTGGCCAACTGAATTCACTGCATCAGACTCGTTAAAGCTTTAAAAACGCGTCCGTTGCCATGTCAGGCCATAGCCAATGCGTGCGCACCGATCGGACCATTGCTGTACGACGCGTATTTCGAAAAACAACATGCATCCGTCCACATCAAATGCAATGGCCAATGCGTGCACACCGATCGGTCCATTGCTGTACAACGCGTACATCGGATGACAACACGCATCCATCCACATCATATGCAATGGCCAATGCGTGCACACCGATCGGTCCATTGCTGTACAACGCGTACATCGGAAGACAACACGCATCCGTCCACATCATATGCAATGACCAATGCGTGCACACCGATCGGTCCATTGCTGTACAACGCGTACATGGGATGACAACACGCATCCGTCCACATCATATGCAATGGCCAATGCGTGCACACCGATCGGTCCATTGCTGTACAACGCGTACATCGGATGACAACACGCATCCGTCCACATCATATGCAATGGCCAATGCGTGCACAACGATCAGTCCATTGCTGTACAACGCGTACATCGGATGACAACACGCATCCGTCCACATCATATGCAATGGCCAATGCGTGCACACGGATCGGTCCATTGCTGTACAACGCGTATTTCAGTCCACATCATATGCAATGGCCAATGCGTGCACACTGATCGGTCCATTGCTGTACACCGCGTATTTCCGTCCACAACATATGCAATGGCCAATGCGTGCGCACCGATCGGGCCATTGCTGTACGACGCGTATTTCGAAAAACAACACGCATCCGTCCACATCAAATGCAATGGCCAATGCGTGCACACCGATCGGTCCATTGCTGTACAACGCGTACATCGGATGACAACACGCATCCATCCACATCATATGCAATGGCCAATGCGTGCACACCGATCGGTCCATTGCTGTACAACGCGTACATCGGATGACAACACGCATCCATCCACATCATATGCAATGGCCAATGCGTGCACACGGATCGGTCCATTGCTGTACGACGCATCCCTGTACAAATCACTCGCATATGTCACCATGGTTGTCACTGGTGAACGTATGCCAGCCACAATTACTTGCCAGGGACTCAGGGGCACACCTACAACACCACCGCCTGTCCACACTGTATCCTAAGGCATCTAAGGCTGCATTACCTGTGTGTGTATGGGGGTCAACATGTGGTTTTTTTGGTGGCACTTGGGGGCAGCCACTCCCATGCTGTGCACGTGTTCATGGGGACAGAATCCTTTGTGTGTTGTGCACATGACCACTGTGATGTGCAATTGTTCAGTTCAGGGCATGTGGCATGGTCACATTTCCAGGTTGTGTATGTCCCATGAGTCCCATGTGGGAAGGTATGTACGTCACAGGGTGACCCATTGCCACAATAGTGATGGCCCTCCACAGTCTGTGTGCATGTTGTGTTTCAGATGTCTCTGATTCAATGTGCACAATGGGAGACAGTCTCCACATCCACGTTGTTTGTGCATCTACTTTGATGTTGTGCGTTTGTGTGTCACAGACGTCCATGTCTGTCCTGCAGAGGCAACAGGGGCCACTACCTGTGGGAGTCATGGTTGTTTTTCTGACGTGTACATGATACGCCATGTCATGCCAATGTCCATGTGGCAATACAGGGTCCCTGGGAATCTACCTGTCAATGAGCTGTGATGCCTGTGGCACATCTGTCCTCACTTGTCACTGTGGTGTGTGTTTGGAACGTGACAGCAGTACATGGGTACTGTGACACAGCCTAATGATTTCCGATAGCACGACCTGGAACTTGTTGTCAACACATGTTGAACTGTGATGTTTGATGTTGGCCATGTAGGTGCCATATATGTCCATACAGAATGGCACACACATCAAGTACTTGTGTCTTGTAATGATGTATCATGTGATATTGAGTATGGTCAATGCCACATATGTGGGGTGACTGACAATCTTTCTTTGTTCACCTATGCACTGCAGGGCACCAGCTGTCCATAGACCATTCCCTGACCTTGCAACCATGGTTGAACGTGACTGCATCCGACGGTACCGCTTCAACAGGCCGCTGATTGAGGAATTGACGGTGCGGTTTCCCCACATTTGCAACCTGGCCAGACATACCCTACAGCGCTGACCCCCAAGGTGAAGGTGATGGCAGCCCTGCACTTCTTTGCCACCGGTACCTTTCAACACACTGTGGCGTCTGCTGGTGGGATGTCACAGACCATGTTCAGCCGTGTGCTACGCGATGTTTTGGAGGCAATGTTGAGATACCTGAAACAGTACATCTATTTCCCTAAACGTCAACAACTCCCTGACGTCAAGAGTGACTTCTATGCCCTGGGGAGGATGCCACATGTCATTGGCTCCATTGATGGGACACATGTGGCTTTGGTACCACCACAGGCACATGAGCAGGCATACAGGAACAGGAAACATTACCATTCTATCAATGCTCTGGTGGTATGTCTTGCAGATATGACCATCTCACATGTGTGTGCACGTTTCCCCGGTTCTGCACACGATGCCTACGTGATGAGGAGTAATCGCATCCCGAGGATGATGTCACAGATGCAGAACCAGCGTGCCTGGCTTGTCGGTGTGTACTGACTTTTTACCATTGTGTGTGTTCTGCAATGTTGTATTCCACCCTCTTTACCCAACTCAGCTAATGTGCAATTGTCTGTATGTAGGTGACTCCGGATACCCCAACATGCCGTGGTTGCTGACACCCCTCAGGAACCCTGTGACACCAGCCCAGATGCGCTACATTCAGGCACATGGTCGGACCAGGAGAGTGATCGAGCGGACATTTGGTCTCCTTAAGAGCCGCTTTCGCTGCCTGGACAAGACAGGAGGGGCCCTCCCATATGCCCCTGAAAAGGTGTGCAAGATTTTCATCGTCTGCTGCATGCTACACAACCTGGCAGTGCGGAAGGAGTTGCCTCTCATCCTGGATGACGATGACCAACATCCGCCACCTGTGGAGGATCCTGGCCTGGGCCACGATGCCAGTGATGATGATGATGATGATGGTGATGTCCGCACACAGCTCATCACCAACTTCTTCAGCTGAATGTGAGTATCCAGAGATGTCATGTCAATGATTTGAGTTTGCATGATATGTGTTGGTGGTGCTCTGTTGCTGTTTGAGTGTGGCCATGTGCTACTTGACTGGATGCGTGCAGCGATGTGTCCTTACAGGTAGTCTGTACTCCCCAACAGTGTTGACATGCTAACTTGGTTTTGTGTAGGTATCTTGTGACATGTATTGGGCATGAGTATTGCATTTCTGTCCTGTTCTTCAGTGCTTTTGACTGTGTGTCCTGTCTGTCTGTCCTTCACAGGGTGCTTTCAGAGTTGTTTGGTCCACTCGGATCCCCCGACACCATGGTTCATATTCCAGGGTGGAATTTGTCGTTTCCCTACAGGTGATGTGCCCCACACCCCTGGACTTTATTTCTTTCAAAATTGTTGACTGTGTGGCCACTGCCACGTGTGATTACCTTGCATCTGTAGTGGAAACAACATGTTGCAAATGTGTAATAAACCTGTGCTTCACTTTGGGATGTGCGTTGTCTGTGGTCACACATCTGACTGACATTTGCTTACTGCACCTGTGGGCTAGTTAACACAGACTGTGAATAGGTGTGGTGTCTGTGCATTCCACTGTATTTCCTGGCAACATCGGTGTAGGCGATGAGTCAGATGGCCCTGGTGTGTATGTGTTGTGTTGCCCTAGTGGTGTGTCTCCCTCATATGTGTCACGTCTCCATGACTCACATGACGGTGTTGAACTTGCTGTAGCAGTTAGCATGCACAGTGTCATTTAGCAGATCATCATCTCCATGACAAAAACAACGTTGGAATCACAACAGAGGCAAGTATGGTGTATTAGTGAGTTTATTTACATACATGTGTGAGGATAGTGCACAGGATGGTGGGTGCTGTACATTGGGATTGGAATCCGAAGTTCCCAGATGAGTTGGAAGTGTTGGTAGCAGAAATGTCCTGAGTAGAGTCCACAGTCATCTGATGCATTAGTCCAACTTAAACTCCCCATGTCATGTGGGAGAGTTGTGTTGCATTTGACAGGGTGAACAGTTTGCACACAAAGGAGAATTTCCAGAACAGGTGTTGGGTTCCTGGGGGATGTACATGGCCATCGGCCTCTCAGTTGTCCTTCCTCAGACGGCCCCTCTTCTTTCTGGGGGGACCCTCACGTGCAGGCCGCTGCGGTGCAGAGGACTCTCCACCAGAGTCATCCTCCCTCCCTGTGGCAGTTGCAGTTGTTGCGGCACCAGATCTTGTGGGCACACAGTGAGGTGTGGCCATGTTGGTGCTAATCTGGCGGAGGCATGTCAATATGTCCCTCTGCACCACTGTCAGTTGTTCCAATGTGTCCCACTTGGACTCCATGCCAGACATGTGTGTCTCCACACGGGACATGTGTGAGTCCAAGCGGGCATGATGGGCAGCCTGCTGCTGTTGAATGTCCTAGAGGATCCCCACTACCTGGCTGACCTCTCCGGTGCTATTCTGGTACACATCAGCAATGCGTACCAGTTGTGGGTCATCATACAGTCCAGACCCCTCTGCAAACAGCGACCTCTGCCTACCACCCCTCCCACCACCCCTGGCCACACGTGCAGGACCTGCGGTGGCACGCACAGGTGACCCTAGGCCCCCTTGGGGGTTGGTACTGGGGTTGTTGTCCGTTGCTTCACGGTGGGCCGGGGTCCCTGTGCTGTTGTCATTGGTGGTCCTTGGTCTGTCCGTGTCGGCGGGGGTGGTCTGTGTGTTGGCAGTTGTTGGAGGAGTGGGTGCAGGTGGTGCAGATGGTGGTCCTGCTGGTGCTGCATGATGACTCACACCGGAGGGGCCAGGTAGGTCTTCGCCATCAGAGGAGGGCAGAGGCTGATCCACACCAGAGAGCTCAGGGTCCCCGGAGCCTGGGACAGGGACTCCTCATCGTCTGCTGCTGTGTCCCCATCATCACCTGTTTTTGGAAGAGACACACATTGTATGTTATGTTTCTACAGGCATCAATGGTTCAAACACCTGACAGTTGTGACTGTACCTCTGGATGCGGGCCTGTACATTGCATTGTCCTAAGTTGTCACAGTCAGAGGTTGGTATTGGTGTAGCACATTGTCGTGCCAACATGAAGCATTTCAATGTGAATGTTGAGGTGTGTGCATGGCCAGCATTGGTGGTATTTGGTTGACATCCGGACCTCCTTCTCCCTCCAGCCCAGTCATCCCACCATGAAGCATGCCACCCTTGCAGTGGGTGCAGGTTGACTCTCAGGATGTCAGTCAGTGGTGTCCTGTTGTTTGTTGGTGCCCAGTTCCCAGCAGGGCCTTGTGCTCCCCACAACAGAGCACCAGTGTCAGACATCTTTGAAGTGGCTTTTCACTCCCTGTGAGGTGTGCATGCTTCAGTGTGAGCTTGCTGGGACATGTGGGTGGGGGATGTTGAGCTGTAACTACCACTCCCATCATGCTATTGCCTACACCCCCCTTCCCAGCATGCCCATACTTCCTTCCTTTTGACTCTGCTTCCCTGTGGGGTAGTGTGCCTGTGCTGACAGGATGGCTGACAGTGTTGTCCTGTTGTTTGTTGGTGCACAGTTCACAGCAGGGCCTTGTGCTCCCCAGAGCTGAGGCCAGTGTCAGACATCTTGGAAGTGGCTTTTCACTCACTCTGTTGTGGAGCACGGTCCCAGGTGTGCTGTTTGGAGTTAGTGGAAGTGGTGTGTGTGTGTAAGGGCCTGCTGGTAGCTGTAGTCGGAGCTGGCACTCCTCCTCCCCCCAGGCCAGACATCCCACCATGAAACGTGCTTCCATTGCAGGGAGTGCAAGTTGGTTATATATATATATATAAGCATATGTCTATCCATATATAAATATATACATATATATATGCATTTATATATGTATATATACATACATATATATACATATATGAACATAAATATACATCTGCATATCTATATAAATGCAGATATAAATGCATACATACGTATGCATATATATATATGTATACATATGCATATAAGTTTACACATATATGCACATAAATGCACCTATCTACATATATATGTATATATGTATGCACATATACATAAATGCATATATATGAATAAAAATATGCATAAATATATATTTTCATATATATATCCATATATATGTATAAATGTGTATATATATGCATATGTATATCCATATATAAATATGTACATATATATGCATTTATATATGTATATATATATATACACATACATATATATACATCTGCATAGCTATAAAAATGCAGATCTTATAAATACACATATATATATATATGTACATATATAGAAATGTATATATATGTCTATAAATATGTATATATACATATATATGCATATGTCCATGCATATATAAATATATGCATATATATATATATGCATTTATCTATGCGTATATTTATATGTATATATATAAACCTATATATACATCTGCATATCTATAAAAATGCAGATCTGTATGCACATATATATATTCATATAAATACGCATATATATATACATGTACATATATATAAATACATGTAGGTCTATAAATATGTATATATAGATATATATGGATATATCCATCCATATATAAATATATACATATATATATATATCCATTTATCTATGCGTATATCGATATGTATATATATGTATACATATATATATGTCCAAACGAAAGTCTGACAATCCGGAGCGCCTCAACCTCACGGGTCGGGGCCTGTCACAGGTGTGTCAGACACCTCACATATTCCACAAGAAACCACACTGCACTTGCAGCATGAAAACAGGCCACTCCAAACGTGCTCAGTTATTTCTTTATTTGAGGCAAAGAAAGGCAAGCAAGCATTACGCGTTTCAACTCGGATGAGTCTTCATCAGATGCCACTGTATTTTCAGGTGGGTTCGTTAGCATTTTAAATAACGTAGCTCAGACATTGAAAAAGGACAATGTCCCCTTTGTTCCAAATTTAAAGAGGCAGTCTATTTTTTCTTTCATAGTTCGTTTTTTGCAGCAAAGGTGAGTACAAAATCTCATTTTAAATCAGGTCCAATCCTTTGAACATAGTGTTCATAAATATTCTTTTTCCTTCGTTGCAACATTCAAATGATCGTTTTTTAAAAATAAAGGGACCACAAATCCCTTAATGCTACATAACTGCCTCTTCAACTACTTCATGGTATTCAATGTAGATCTTGGCAAAACTCATCTTGTATATCTGTGCACCGATCGCACACAGTGCTTCACAGGAAAAGTTCCATACACGGGCACAGTTTATCAAAAGAAAATTCAACTACCACCAAGCTTTTCTACAGTTCGTCACTTGCCTTTAAGCTGGTAACCTCGAGCCCGCTGTGCATAGGGAAATCCCTTCTGCAGACCCTGGCTGCTGCAGAGTTCACTCTCCAAGTAGAGGCGGTCCTCTGATCATGGCCCTTCCGTCAAAAACTTCGTTCGTGTCCAGTGTCACAGCCGGTGGGTGCTCCTTACATATAAATCCAAACGAAAGTCTGACAATCAGGAGCGCCTCAACCTCACGGGTCGGGGCCTGTCACAGGTGTGTCAGACACCTCACATATTCCAAAAGAAACCACACTGCACTTGCAGCATGAAAACAGGCCACTCCAAACGTGCTCAGTTATTTCTTTATTTGAGGCAAAGAAAGGCAAGCAGGCATTACGCATTTCAACTCGGATGAGTCTTCATCAGATGCCACTGTATTTTCAGGTGGGTTCGTTAGCATTTTAAATAACGTAGCTCAGACATTGAAAAAGGACAATGTCCCCTTTGTTCCAAATTTAAAGAGGCAGTCTATTTTTTCTTTCATAGTTCGTTTTTTGCAGCAAAGGTGAGTACAAAATCTCATTTTAAATCAGGTCCAATCCTTTGAACATAGTGTTCATAAATATTCTTTTTCCTTCGTTGCAACATTCAAATGATCGTTTTTTTAAAATAAAGGGACCACAAATCCCATAATGCTACATAACTGCCTCTTCAACTACTTCATGGTATTCAATGTAGATCTTGGCAAAACTCCTCTTGTATATCTGTGCACCGATCGCACACAGTACTTCACAGGAAAAGTTCCATACACGGGCACAGTTTATCAAATGAAAATACAGTGGCATCTGATGAAGACTCATCCGAGTTGAAACGCGTAATGCCTGCTTGCCTTTCTTTGCCTCAAATAAAGAAATAACTGAGCACGTTTGGAGTGGCCTGTTTTCATGCTGCAAGTGCAGTGTGGTTTCTTTTGGAATATATATATATGTGTATATGTATGCACAAATATATAAACGCATATATATTTATATAGATATGCATACATATATAAGTGCATACATATATACATATATATGTATATATATATATAAGCATATGTCCATCCATATATATATATATATATATATATATGCATTTATATATGTTTATATCTCTATATATACATACATATATATATACATAGATAAACATAAATATACATCTGCATATCTATATAAATGCAGATGCATACATACATATGCATATATATTCCTCTCCTCGCCACAATCCTCCGGAAAAACGAGTGCAGACCTCATTCAGTGCAAATATTTCATTTTATTATTACCAGTCCTCTGCCATGTATATATGTATACATATGCATATAT
This sequence comes from Calotriton arnoldi, assembly GCA_963921515.1. Lineage (NCBI taxonomy): Eukaryota > Metazoa > Chordata > Amphibia > Caudata > Salamandridae > Calotriton > Calotriton arnoldi. The sequence continues at coordinate 167,524 of CAWUFW010011393.1, forward strand.
GCATATATGTTTACACATATATGCACCTATCTACATACATATGTATATATGTATGCACATATATATAAATGCATATATATTAATATAAATATGCATAAATATATATATCCATATATATGTATAAATGTGTATATATGCGTATGTCCATCCATATATAAATATGTAAATATATATATATATTCATTTATATATGTATATATATACATACATATATAAATATATATATACATCTGCATATCTATAAAAATGCAAATCTCTATGCACATATATATATGCATATATATTCATATAAATAAGCATATATATATGTACATATATATAAAAGTATATATAAATATGTATGATCAAGGTCCGTTCTGGACTGAAACGCGTAATGGCCGACATTAAACCACAACTTTAAAGCACGCAATCGTGGGTCCGTGTCTGCTTTGCTGAAGAGATACCTGAGGGAGGCGAGAAGCAGCTTTCTGGATAAATATGTATATATACATATATATACATATGTCCATCCATATATAAACATATACATATATATATGCATATATATGTGTGTATATATATAAACATATTTATACATCTGCATATCTATAAAAATGCAGATATATACACAAGCATGCATATGCATATATATGCATACATATACATGTATGCAAATATCTTTACACATATATACATATATATGCAGATATATACATATATATGTGTGTATATGTATGCACATATAAAAAAAATGCATATATATTCATATAAATATGCATACATATATATCTGCATACATATATACATAGATATATATATAAATGTCTATAAATATATATATGCACATATCCATCCACATATCAATATATACATATATATATGCATTTATATATGTATATATATAGATAAATACATTAATATACATATAGAAACATATATATACATCTGCATATCTATATAAATGCAGATATCTATACACATATATATGCATATATATTCATATAAATATGCATAAATATACATATATATATATATGTATAAAATTTTTCGTACATATATATATGCATATGTCCGTTCATATATACATATATACATATCTATATGCATTAATATATCTATATATATATATATACATACATGTACATACGTATATACACATATAGATACATCTGCATATCTATATAAATACAAATATAAATGCATGCATACATATGCATGTATATATAAATACATATGCATATTATGTACATGCAGCTTTACAAACACAATAATAAAAGCAATGCTAAAGAGCAACACCATTCACAAACAAAATTGCTTAAACTTAAACAAAGGCGAGACCTGTTGCATTTTCAATGCTTGTTTGTCTATAGACTTGTAGAATGATGGTCAGGGCACTTAACCATCTTTATGGTTAAACTGCAGGATAGTGTTTGCTTGGCACTGCAAGGTATTGGCTGCCTTTTCAATACGGTCACGCCAGTTCAATTTATTAGTGAAGCAAATACCCAGATAGTCTTGGCTCCTAACGGTTTCAAGCACCTGGTCTGCTATCCTTGCAGATTTCCTTAAATGCAGGGCTGATGAAATTGGCATTACTTTTGTTTTTTTGTGCATTAAAGCAAAGATCCTTGTGGCTACAGAAGCTCTCAAAATTCTCCAAGGTTTTGTGCATTTAGTTATGCATACACGTCAATAAAACTGCATCATCTGTGACAAGAAGAATGACTATTTTTTTGTTACATGATTTCGGAACATCCGGGCTTTCTCTTAATAAAAACTCTTTGCAGTCGTTTATAAATAGGGGAAACCACAATGGGGCCAATACATATACTTGCCGTACACCAGAGTGTATTGAAAAATAGGGGGTACATTATCCAGAGCTTTGGTAGCAAACACAGGCGCTTGTTTCTGCTTACAGGAGTTTGAGAGCTTGGAGGTGTGTGTTTCCACCCCCATTTTATCAAGTGAGTACCATAATTTGGATCTATTAACCAGATGAAATGCAGATTTTAAATCTATAAATGAGAGGTATAGTGGCGATTTAAGCATCCTCTTATATTTGGCACACACCATATAAAGTTTGACTGGTTGGTCAATGGTGCTAATGCTTTTGTGGAATCTAGCTTGTGTATTAATTAATTTGTTATTTTGGTCAAAATGTGTTTATTGAAATATCTGCAAGAGACACGTTAGTGATAGATTCCTTACCTTAGAATATCCCCAGGCGTCAGACTGGATCCGGAAAGTTTTCGTCAGCAGTACCCCTGCGCGTCGGTAGGCGTCGTCGTGCGGCTCCGCGTACGTCGCTGGCGTCGTAGTCGCTGAGATGACGTCGTCGGAGCTACTTAGACGCGCCCACGTGCGCTGACGTCAGTTCTTTCTTTTTCCGCGCCAGCAAGCGCAGATCCGAGAGAGAGTGGTACTCCTAGTTAATATTTTAACTTGGTTTCTGAGACTTGCTTCTCTTGTTTTGTCGAGTACTCGACTTCTGGTGCAGTAGGGATTAAGTCATGTAGGGACTGCCGTCGGACCATGTCGGTGGCAGACCCGCATGACGTGTATCTCTTCTGCTTGGGGCACGCCCATGACCCCGAGACGTGCCCCGATTGTCGGGCCATGGCGCCAAAGGCTTTGCGGGAGCGTTCCCGAAAGTTGTTGGAGGCCCGCCAATCGGTTCCGCGCCACTCAAGGTCCCGCTCCCGTGGGAGGTCCAGGGACAGGTCGCAGAGCCGACACCATCGTTCGTCGGAATCGGGGACAGGTAAGTCAAAGCGCCATAAGAAGTCGAAGAAGCGACGTCGCTCTTCGTCTACCCCTCACCGGTCGCGGGACGCGGTGGATGGGGCGGGCGGTCACTCCCCCGCGGCTCCGGTGGAGCCTCCGTTGTTGCGTGCGGCCTACCCGCCTTTCCCGGGGCCGTACGCGACTCCGGAAGAAATACAGGTATTCCTGTCGGCCATGGGCCGTTTATTTGCCCTATCGGGTCCCTCTGGAGCGCCTTCGGGCCCCGTGGACCCGTTGGGTGGTTCTGCCCCCGTGCCGCCGCCTTTGGCCTCGGCTACGCCGGCAAGATACCCTGCGGCGCCATTGCCTCCGGCGCCGGCCCCGGCTATACCGGCAAGATACCCTGCGGCGCCGTTGGCTCCGGCCTCGGTGCTGCCTCCGTCGCCGGGCCCGGCACCGCCTCCGGCATCGGGGCCGACGCAGCCTCCGGTGCCGGGGCCGACGCCGCCTCCGGCGCTGGGGCTGACGCTGTTGCCTATGGGCCCGGACTACGTCGAGCCTGGATTGGTCTATTACCCCCAATTCCTATTCTAGGAGGTGAATTTATTCCCTTTCCCCGGGTCCCTCATCCTTACCAGCCTATAAACAGACGGTGGACGAAGGAGGGTCTGAGGCCCCCTCGCAGCTCAGTGTGAGGATGAGCTGGAATGGGAGGGTGATATGGAGGGTCCAGGCGATCTGGATTTCTCTCCGCACCCTGGTACACTGTCCCCTTCTTCCGTAGCTCCCAAGGAGGTTGGGTCCTTTTCTGTGGTGTTGCGTAGGGCGGCTGAGGCTCTTAACTTCGAGCTCCCATCCGTGCCTATCAGGACCAATATCCTGACTGAAGTGCTGCAGCCGGCGGCCTCCTCGGCGGAGCCGCTACTGCCCTTTAATGATGCGCTTACAGACATTCTGTTAAGCACCTGGACCAAGCCTAACACGGGGGTTCCTGTGGATAGAAGTGTGGCACGCCGCCATGGCCCGGCCCCGGGCGACCCCACTTTTCTGAGAGTCTGGTTGTCCAGGCCTCTGCCTCTCCGAGCGCATTCCCTTCCGCAGCTCCGAACAAGGAATAAAAAAAAAAAAAAAAAAACTTGAGCTCCTGGCGCTGGGGCTGACGCTGTTGCCTATGGGCCCGGACTACGTCGAGCCTGGATTGGTTTATTCCCCCCAATTCCTATTCTAGGAGGTGAATTTATTCCCTTTCCCCGGGTCCCTCATCCTTACCAGCCTATAAACAGACGGTGGACGAAGGAGGGTCTGAGGCCCCCTCGCAGCTCAGTGTGAGGATGAGCTGGAATGGGAGGGTGATATGGAGGGTCCAGGCGATCTGGATTTCTCTCCGCACCCTGGTACACTGTCCCCTTCTTCCGTAGCTCCCAAGGAGGTTGGGTCCTTTTCTGTGGTGTTGCGTAGGGCTGCTGAGGCTCTTAACTTCGAGCTCCCATCCGTGCCTATCAGGACCAATATCCTGACTGAAGTGCTGCAGCCGGCGGCCTCCTCGGCGGAGCCGCTACTGCCCTTTAATGACGCGCTTACAGACATTCTGTTAAGCACCTGGACCAAGCCTAACACGGGGGTTCCTGTGGATAGAAGTGTGGCACGCCGCCATGGCCCGGCCCCGGGCGACCCCACTTTTCTGAGAGTCTGGTTGTCCAGGCCTCTGCCTCTCCGAGCGCATTCCCTTCCGCACCACCGAACAAGGAATCAAAAAAAAAAAAAAAAAAAACTTGAGCTCCTGGCTCAGAACAACTGGCTTCTCAGGGGATGTCCAGAACACTTTGTTGGACATGCCTTTTGATGGCATACGCCTCTTCAGCACATTGGAACGTTTTAAAAACTCCCGGGCTACGCCCAGTCCTTAGGTCTTGCCACCACGCGCACTCCCTTGGGGTCTGCCTTTCGAGGTCGAGGCGCACAAACGCGTTCCTTACAGAGCCGCCGGCCTGCGCAGCAACAGTCTCAGCGCCGCCGCGGTCGGGGGGCCCGCCGAAGTGGGTCACAGGGCCAGCGGGCGGGTCAGTCCACCACCGCCCCTGCCACCACTGCCTCAAAACCTTCCTAGTCCGGTGTTTCAGGCCCACCGAACGCCAGTGGGCGGCAGGATTCGCCATCACCTCCCCCACTGGCGCACCATCACTTCGGACTCGTGGGTTCTGCAGTTAATCCGAAGGGGCTACTCCCTCCCCTTCGAGACTACCCCTCCAGCCATGCCGCCTCAGTACCACCGCATGTCGGGGGATCACTTGGCACTTCTCCGACAGGAAGTTGCGGCCCTCTTGGCCAAGGGGGCCATCGAGCACGTTCCGACGCCAGAAGTAGGTTGTGGTTGTTACTCCCACTACTTCCTGGTTCCAAAGAAAGACAAGGGCCTGCGTCCTATCTTAGACCTCCGGAACGTCAATCGCTTCCTCCGGAAGGAGAAGTTCAAAATGCTCACGCTTCCTCAGGTCTTGTCTGCCCTAGACCCGCAAGACTGGATGGTAGCGTTGGACTTGCAGGATGCTTATTTTCATATCCCCATCCTGCTGGCCTACCAGCGTTTCCTGCGGTTCACGGTTGGCCACGAGCACTTTCAGTTCACCGTGCTCCCTTTCGGCCTTACCAGCGCCCCTCGGGTGTTCACGAAAGTGATGGCGGTGGTCGCAGCTCATCTGCGCAGATCAGGGGTCTCAGTCTTCCCCTGTCTCGACCACTGGTTGTTGAAGGCGGGATCACCCCAAGCAGTCCTCTCCCACCTCCAGACTACGGCCGACCTCCTGCATTTGCTGGGGTTCTTCATCAACGTGCCGAAGTCGCATCTGATTCCCTCTCACAAGCTCCTCTTCATCGGAGCGGTTCTGGACACCACGCAATTTCGGGTTTATCCTCCCGAACAGCGAGTCCGGGACATTCGGGCTATACTTCCCATCTTTCAGCCCTGGTCCTGGGTTTCGGTCAGGAAGACACTGAGACTGCTGGGCCTCTTGGCCTCCTGCATCCTGCTGATCAATCATGCCAGATGGCATATTCGGGCTCTGCAGTGGGACCTGAAGTTCCAATGGACGCAGCATCAGGGAAATCTGTCCGACTACGTCCAGATCTCGGAGGGCACTGCACAGGCCTTGCAGTGGTGGCTCACGGACCAGCGTTGGGTCAGCGGCAGATCCCTCTCCCTTCCCCAACCGGAGCGCACAGTGGTAACGGATGCGTCCCTCCTGGGATGGGACGGCCACATGGGAGAGGCGGAGATCAGAGGCCTCTGGTCTCTGGCGGAGTCCGAGCTCCATATCAATCTTTTGGAGCTCAGGGCGATCCTACTTGCACTGAAAGCATTCCTTCCCTCTGTCAAGGGGAGGGTAGTGCAGGTGTTCACAGACAACACCACCGCCATGTGGTACTGCAACAAGCAAGGCGGGGTGGAGTCGTGCACCCTATGTCAAGAGGCTCTACGCCTCTGGACGTGGCTGGAACACCAGGGCGTTATCCTGGTGGTTCAACACTTGGCAGGTTCTTTCAACGCCAGGGCGGACGAACTCAGCCGCCGGTGCATAATGGATCACGAATGGCGTCTTCACTCGGAGGTGGCACAAGGTCTCTTTCAGCAGTGGAGAGAACCTTGGTTAGATCTACTCGCCACCGAAGACAACGCGCAATGTCAGCAGTTCTGCGCGTTGGAGTTTCCAAGGCGGCACTCGCTCGCAGACGCTTTTCATCGCGGGTGGAGTTGCGGTCTGTTGTACGCCCTTTCTGCTTATACCACTTCTACCCAGAGTGCTGAAGAAGATCACACGCGACCGGGCCCAAGTCATTCTTGTGGCGCCGGACTGGGCTCAAAGAGTTTGGTATCCCGAGCTACTCAGTATGAGCCTGGATCCCCCGATCCGACTGCCTCTTCGGGAGGATCTTCTGTCGCAGCAACAGGGGACGGTCCTCCACCCGAACCTGTCCAGCCTCCACCTCCTTGCGTGGCCATTCAGCGGCAACAGTTGATTCCATTTGACTTGCCTCCTGAAGTCTGTAATGTAATTCTGGCAGCCAGGCGTCCCTCAACTAAAACTGTATACGCCTGCTGGTGGAAAAAATGTGTGGCATGGTGCACAGCGAAAGCTGTAGATCCCCTTTCTGCCCCTCTTTCTGAGGTCCTGTTGTTCCTTCTCTCTTTGGCCCAGCAGGGCTCTGCTCTGGGCACTATTAAGGGCTACCTTTCTGCTCTTTCAGCCTTTCTCAGGCTGCCTGATCAGCCCTCTCTTTTCAAGTCCCCTGTTGTCAATACATTTCTCAAAGGCATTACTCACCTTTTCCCTCCTATTCCTTTTGTAATGCCTCAGTGGGACTTGAACCTGGTTCTCACATACTTAATGTGCGCTCCCTTTGAGCCTCTTCATAACTGTCCTTTACGGTTATTAACTTTAAAAACTGTCTTCCTGGTGGCCATCACCTCCGCTAGGCGTGTGAGTGAGCTTCAGGCTCTTTCATGTAAACCTCCTTTCCTGGCGATTCATCCGGACAAGGTTGTGCTTCGACCACGTCCCTCCTTTCTACCAAAAGTAGTCACTGCCTTTCATATCGGGCAAACTGTCACTCTGCCCACTTTCTTTCCCCCTCCGCACCCTTCAAGAGAGGAAAAGAGGCTCCACCGTCTGGACCCAAAACGTGCGCTTTCATTCTATCTCAACCGCACACAACAGTTCTGGGTGGACGACCAGCTCTTTGTTGGCTACATGGGCGCCAAGAAAGGCCGAGCTGTACACAAGCGGACTATCTCCCGATGGGTTGTCTTGTGTATTAAATCCTGTTACTCTCTGGCTAAAAAGGGCGCCCATTCTACCAGGGCGACAGCGGCTACTACAGCATTGGGACGCGGTGTCCCCCTGCAAGACATCTGTCAGGCAGCCACGTGGGCCTCGCTGCATACTTTCACTAAGCACTAATGCCTTGACAGTCAAGTCCGAAGAGACTGCTTCTTTGGCCGGTCGGTTCTCCGTGACTTTCTGGTGTGATTTCACTTCGCAGACCCACCACCGGGGTTGGTATTGCTTGGGTATGTTTTCTAAGGTAAGGAATCTATCACTAACGTGTCTCTTTCAGATGCACAAGTTACTTACTTGTGTAACGATATATCTGTAAGAGACATTAGTTAGTGATAGATTCCTTACCGCCCACCCATCCTCCCCGTTCTGCAAACTGTTCTCTAGGGTTCAGGTAGTCCCTTTCAGGGCCCTGGTTCTATTGCACCAGTAGTCGGTCTCTGGCATGGCTCTACGTTCCTGGCGCGGAAAGTCGTGTACAGAACTGACGTCAGCGCGCGTGGGCGCGTCTAAGTAGCTCCGACGACGTCATCTCGGTGACTACGACGCCAGCGACGTACGCGGAGCCGCACGACGACGCCTACCGACGCGCAGGGGTACTGCTGACGAAAACTTTCCGGATCCAGTCTGACGCCTGGGGATATTCTAAGGTAAGGAATCTATCACTAACTAATGTCTCTTACAGATATATCGTTACACAAGTAAGTAACTTGTGCATTTATCACGAAGTACAAACAGCGCTTAATGATTACATCTCACAATGCGTTTAAAAAAAAAAAAAAAAAAAAAATTTCAACGGGTACAGATACCATGCTATAGGTAGCTAAAGTGAAAAGCACAGTTTCTAACTAACTTGGTAGGCTCGTCCCCCGCCATAGTGTCCCGTGAATCTGCGCATTATAACACAAGCGAACAACAGTAGGCCCGGAAGCTTCCGGAGTCACCGGGTCCAGTCCTTCATATAACGCTAATACGGGTATACGCTCTTGAGAGATGAGTAAAGCACATCCAATGCAAACATGCTGGATGCCTGCTGCAAACAGCTTCCGGTTTGTAACGAAGCGTAGAACATAGAGCGAGAACAAAAGGAAAGTAAGAATAAAATAACCAAAAGGAAAAAGAGAAGAACAGTCAAACTGCGGTGATACCCAGGGAATTTGGTGCTGTAGCAATATGGGCTGTGAGGGGGGGGGGGAAGAAGGCCACGTCCGGACGAGGACCCCCCACCGTCAGAGCAGGCCCTTGTCACCGTCAGGGCCACGTCATCAGTGGTGCTGTCTCAAGGAGGGGCAGAGCTCAATTAGATCAGGAAGAGGTGAAGCTCCCTCAATCTAGGACTACATGCAAAAAGGGGGAGACCCTCTGAGAGGTAGCTAACCAGGGGGGACCAGATATAGTCAAATCCCTTCCTGGCGTCTTCTGCTATGTCAGTGAGTCATTCCATCACTATTGCCTTCCACAGTCGAGCGTGCCATTGGGAGAGAGAGGGGGCCTCAGGCTTTTTCCAGGCTCCCGCTATGGCCATCTTCGCGGCCCCTAGCCACACCCACAAAATAGATCTATCAGCATGTGTTTGGTATTTGAGCAGTGGGTCCCGGAGGCCTAGTAGAACTTGCTCTATGGAGTCACCAATTGGATATCCTAATATGATTTTAATTTGGGATAGAATCTCTTTCCAAAAGATTTTAATGACCGGACAGTCCCACCATGTATGTTTAAAGTCACCCAGTGACCCACAACCCCGCCAACAACGATCGGAGGTGCTCGGGAAAATAGAGTGCAGTTTGTGGGGATGGAGGTACCAGTCATACAGCGTCTTGTAATGGGCTTCCCTAAGGTGCATGGATCTATTGAACTTGGCTATGTCCCTATAAAGGGATTCCCACTGCTTATCCGAGGGCGGTGTCTGGAGCATATTTCCCCAACATACTCTATGACGTTGGGTGCGTTGTGGAGATAGTGTGAGAAGTGGATTGTATAGGAAAGAGATACATCCTTTGCCCGTGGTACCCGTCTGTACAAATTTCTCCATTGGGAGGTAGTCTCTGATGGCAGCTTGATGGATTTGTGGATGTTGGACCCAGTGTATTAGTTCAGTATAGTGGTAATGCTCAGTATCTGGAAGGTGAAAATGGTTCATACAATCATGAAAGGACCGTATCTTAGTGCCTTGGAATAGGAAGGAGATCATGACCCCCCTCCCTCCATCACCTCCCTCCCTCCATAAGTCAAAGGGCCCCTCTTGGAGTGCAGGAGGAAAATTCTTGGAAAAGTGTATGGGGGTATAAGGGGATGGGAATGTAGTCAATGGTAGTGTTTTGGTTACTGCATCCCACACGTGGAGGGTGGTGGAGGTAGGGACACTAAGGTAAGCATTGGGAGACCTGTCATCTTTGGCCCGCCAGGGTAGGGCCCAAATCGTCCTACCCGTCACCTGTCTGTCTATATGGAGCCATAATTTGTCAGATTCTCGTAGCGACCATTCGCTCAGCACTCTTAATTGTGCCGCCCTATAATAGGTCAGGAAGTCTGGCAAGGCCAGGCCACCCTTCAGCTGTGGTCTCGTTAGTAAATAGTATGAGAGCCGTGCGCGCTTTCCTTGCCAGATGAATTTGAGTAGCAAGGTTTTTAGTTCGGGGAAGAGTGACCTGTCTGGTTGGGTGGGAAGACCCTGAAAGAGGTAAAGAAGGCGTGGTAGTACGTTCATTTTAATTACATTGATCCTCCCGATCCATGAAATATAGGCTGTGCTCCAGTTTTTACAGTCTGCTCGTAGACGACGAAGAAGGGGTGGGAAGTTGGCCTTGTATAGGTCCGTGAGTTTGGGAGTAATTTGAACTCCTAAGTAGGTAATGTCCTTACGGGCCCATTGAAAGGGAGATGTCTCTTCCAGACTCTTTTGAGTGTCCGCGGGTAGGGTAAGATTTAAAATGGATGATTTAGAAAGATTAACTTTAAAGCCGGAGACAGCCTCAAATTGCTCAAGTTCCCGACTGATGGCAGGAAGGGAGGTGGTCGAGTTAGTGACAGGCAGAAGGATGTCATCTGCGAACAGAGCGATCTTATGATCATCCTGTCCAAAGCGGATCCCCGTAATCTGTTGGTTAGCACGTATCCGGGCAGCAAAAGGTTCGATACTGAGAGCGAAGAGTAGCGGAGACAAGGGGCATCCCTGTCTAGTCCCTCTCGCCAAGTTAAAAAAATTTGAGGCCACCCCATTCACCATTACCCGGGACTTAGGGGCATCAAAGTTGGCATGAACCATCCCGATAAAGGCGTCGCAGAGACCGAATCGGCGCAGAGAAAGCTCCAGAAAATTCCAATCAACCCGATCAAAAGCTTTCTCCGCGTCGAGCGATAATAGTGCGGCCGGGATCTTCTTCTTTTGGGATTTGTCTATAAGATGAAAGATGCGTCTGAGATTGTTGTGGGTCTGACGCCCTTTAATAAACCCTGACTGGTCGGGTGGATAAGATCAGGGAGAAATTTCTCGAGCCGTGTAGCTATAATTTTGGAATACACTTTAGCGTCTAGGTTAAGAAGGGCAATGGGGCGATATGAGGAGCATTTCTGTGGGTCTTTCCCAGGTTTCGGAATGATAGAAATCAGGGCTTCGCCCATGGAGGGCGTCACTGCTTGCCGGGTTGCAATGTCATTAAATAGTGTGGTGAGGTGTGGACCGAAGTCAGCCGAAAAGGTGCGATACAATCGGGCGGTAAAGCCGTCAGGTCCTGGGGCCTTGTGGCGTTTTAAAGAGTCAATCGCGGCCTGTACCTCCTCCAGGGTGATATTCCCCCCAAGACTATCATTGGCGGAGGCCGGGAGTTGGGGTAGGTCGAGGGCAGCTAGATATTGTGTTTGTTCAGATTCCCTAAGGGTGTCAGCTCGGTATAAGGTTTGGTAGAAGTCATGAAATGTCTGTGCCTTCTCTTCTTCTTGGACGTGAGTTGTGCCATAGTCATCTATAATTTGTTTTACATAAGCTTTTTCTTGTTTGGCCCTCAGTTGTCTGGCTAGTAAGGTGCCCACCTTGTCTTTCCCTTCGTAGCCCCTAGCCTGAAGTCTCAGGAGTGTTTTCTCCGCTCTATTTGTGTATATTGCGTTAAGTTTCCCTTTGAGGGCTGTAACTTTCCGCAGAGATGGGGCTGAGGGAGCTGCCTTATGCCGCCCCTCTGCTTTCACCAATTCTTGTTCCAAATCCAGGCGTTCCTTGGTTTGGATTCTTTTGAGGGAGGAGGCAAGGGAGATACAATGACCCCTAATATGTGCTTTAAACGCGTCCCAATTGTTCGCTAAAGATGTATCGGCTGGGTCATTAAGCAGAAAGAAATCACGGATCGCTTTGCGAAGGTCGTCTAGGTGTAGGCGGTCCCGGCAGAGGAACTCTGGGAAATACCACCTTGTGAGTTTAGAGCTTGGGGCCGGCCAATCCAGGAGGCAGGTCAAGGGGGTGTGGTCGGAGAGGGCAATAGGAAGAATGAGTGAGGAAGTGACTGCATAGGTGAGCGATTGGCTGATAAAAATATGATCAATGCGGGAGTATGATTTGTGGACATGAGAAAAGAAGGCGAAGTCCTTTGTTGTCAGATTAAGGTGGCGCCAGACATCTATTAGCCCCAATTGTTGTAATGATTGCTTAAGCAATGTGGGAAATAAACCCCCTCCTGTTCTATGGGTGTGAGTTGAGTCCAAGTGAGGGTCCCAGACGAGGTTAAAATCCCCCATGATAATTAGGTCCCCCGTTGCAAAGCTCAGGAGAGAGTCTAGGAAGGAAGAAAGAAAGTCAGCTTGCCCAGTATTGGGCGCATATACCGAAGCAATTGTACATGGTCTACCCATCAATGACCCCTTAACCATGATAAATCTGCCCTCTTTATCCTTCAGTGTAGTCTCATGAATAAAATGGGGGGAGGAGTGAAATATCAAGGCTACCCCATTCTGTTTTTTTGTACTGGTAGCTTGGAAAATCTGGGGTTAGCGCCTGTGCTTGAGTCTGTTTTCTTCTGTACGTTTTATGTGGGACTCCTGGATTGCCACAATCAGCGGCCCCTGATCCCCGATATATTTCCAGAATTTGTGTCTTTTGTTAGGGGAGTTGAGGCCCCTAACGTTCCAAGATAAGAGCTTAGCCCCCATCCCCTCTGTAGAAGCTAGGCCAGCTGTTATAAGAGCCCTCCTCCACCCCCTCCATGCCCCCCCCAACCCCTGCCCCGTCGCCCCTGGGTAGAATACCTGAAAAGGAAAAAATGTAAACAATGTAGACAATAAAGGATTGAACCAAACTAAAAGTCATCGCAAACCTCAGGGTCTGCATTGTCGAATGTCCTTAGGGGCAGGACCATTCCCGCACCAAGTGGTCCGCAGATTGTGGCGGGTGTCCCTCGCTATAGAGGCTCATAATGTGGTATAAAGTCAAAGGGTTGTCATTATTCCATCATATGGACTATTGGGCGCCCCGTAGAGCCTTTTCTCTTGATAAGATGGGAGTATCCATTCTTCTCGTGGAGCCGAGGTACCCTCTGTGATCTCAGGAGTTCGCATGTTAGAGTGGTCAGGGGGTCTTCTTGCCGGTAGCCGGAACCGTGTGCCATCCTCCAATGTTTTCCGCGCCTCCTCCCCGCAACCTGGAGCTTACTGGGGGGGTAGGGTGTGCCTGTGGCGCTGCGCCGTCGAGGCCCAGTAAAGTCGTGGCCCCTTCAACCTCGGTGAAATGATAATGTTTGTTGTTGAAAGCAAAAGCAAGGCCGAAGGGGTAGGTCCATCTATATTTAATTTGCTTGTCTCGAAGGGTGGTGGTAATAAGGCGGAATTGTTGTCGCCTCATTAGTGTGGCCTGAGCGACATCTTGGAACAGCGCGCATGTTCCCCCTTGATATTCAATCGATTCTTGTCCTCGGGCCTTCCGCAGCACCAGTTCTTTCGTCTTGAAGGAGGCAAACTTGGCTAGGATATCTCGAGGCTGCTGGTGTTTCCCTTGCTGGGCCGGGCCCACTCTGTGAACACGTTCTAGCCGGATAGGCGGGCTGTCTCCCCCTATTATGCTAGTGAAGAGATCCACGATGAATTGCTCCAGATCCGCCCCTTCTCGTCCTTCCTCCAGGCCGCGCACTCTGATGTTTTCCCGCCTAGAGCGGTTCTCTAGGTCTTCACATTTGAGCAGCGCGGAGTTCAGTTGTGCTGTGAGGGCGTCGGTGCCTTCTTCAAGTGGTTGAATGCGATTTTCCAGAGTCTGACATTTCGCCTCTAAGTCAAGAGTGCGGGTTCCCACCGAGTCCACGTCGGTGCGCAGGTCGCAGATTTTAGAGGCCATTTCGGATTTGAAGGCGTCGAGAGAGGCGTTGATGTCTGCTTTAATGTCATTGCGCAATTCACGTTTAAAGTTCCTGAGCGTGGCCAGGAGATCGTCTCGGGTCAATGCCATAGTTCCCTCCTTCTGATTATGCGCTGCTTCCGATCCTTTCCCTGTGCTAGGGGTACCAAAGAAGTTTGAGACCTTATTAGGTTGCGACTTTTTGGGAGGCATATGGGCTTGTTCAAGATCAGGCCGCCCGTTCGGGCGTTCGCGTAGTTCCCACACACCCGGTCGTATGATCTGGGCTTGTGATACACCAGATACATCACGGGACCGGGTGCTTTTGTTCCGCTGCTGAGCGCCTCCCCCGGGGTCACCAGGTAGGGTCTTGCGTTGGGTCGCAAATTACAGCAGAGCCCTCATGAATCTGTCTCAAATGTCACTGCACAAGGGAGCGGGACGCCATCTTAAAGTCAGGCATTGGGGTCAGGCACATCTGTTTTTGAGGCCTCACTCTCACATGCAAACTTCAGCCTCCAGCCCTGTCTCAGTTGGGCCCTTTCATAACATCGCGCCAGTAATCTGAAGGTGAATGTCTTCTAGAGGACGGATGCGGGTCCCCAGGATAGCAGGGAAGTAACGCTGCTGCTCACCTCTGGGTAATGGTGCCGCGGTCTCCGCGATTAGAGGTGCTGTGGCGTCAGACGCATTACCGGTGCTGGGGGACAGTCAGGTCACCATTCGCGATCACCTCAGGGTGGTTCATGTGACCGTATTAATGGGCCATGCTGCGCGGGTTCTCCTCTCGTCGTCAGCCGCCATCTTCTCGCCGCTACCGGAGCCCGCCATCGGTCCACTCAAAGGGTAGTGCTTGTACTCCCAGTTGGCAAGCCGCTACACCAACTCCGCCTTAGCAGGGGGAGATCTCCGCATTAGAGCCTTCACCGGTAGCTAAAAGTGTAGCCCGGCTCCGAGGTCACATCAGCAGTAGAGCCCGGCCGCCATGTTGGGCGAGTGGCCGCGCTCCGTCTCGATCACGGACTCACGTCTAGGGCACCTCCAGGGCTCTGCTAAGGCTCTAAAATCTTCTCCACTTAGTGAGTAGTCATTGTCTGCGTCGTCCCCGTGGTTTTGGCGAGTGTAGAGTCCCGATGGATACGATAAATCGGACTTTGGTGCGGGAGCCGAGCAGGATCACGTCCGCGCGGCCATGATAGTTGGCCACGCCCCCCTAATTTGTTATTTTTATCAACCCAAACCTGTAGCCTACTTAAAAGAACACTGCAAAAGATATTTCCAGTACTATCAAGTAATGAAATGGGCCTATAATTACTGGGAGATAACTTGCTTCCTTTTTATGGAAGGGCACTATGAGAGGAGTTTGCCATGAAGAGGGAGTGCAGTTTTTCCCCAACCTTGTGTTGAAGATCTTAGCTTTGATCGTTGACCCGACCTTTCGGTCAGAGTGAAACATGTCCACTGGAACATGGTCCGGTCCTGGGGCTTTATTGGCCTTTTGCTCTACGATTGCTATTTCTACCTCTGGGCATAGAATATTTAATTCTCCAGTTGATCTACGGTTGGCAGGTTCTTCTAAGTGCATCGAACCATCACTGCTATTATACACTGCCTTATAGTGATCCACCCAGGTCTGTGAGCAAATCTGGTGGTCATGACTATTTCCCCCAAAAAACTTTGTTCTTTTTGTCTTCAGTTGCCTTAATAAGGTCATTCCACACTCCTTGCTGGAAGATTAACTCATTTTTCCTTAGTAGGGCTTTATATTTACTCCTTTCACTCCTAATCTTTTAATCAGTAGCTAACAAACAATACTGGTTCCTACATGCTTTACAAACCTGTAACTTGGCGAGTCTACACTCCTTATCATCCCACCCAGTGGCATTCTTATCCCTACCATTTTTCTTGGGCATCCTAGTAGTAGACCAGTAGTGTGCTCTTGATATAGCACTATAATTTTCTAGTACCACGTTATTATCTTTCCAGCAGCTTGGATATTCAGCTGGTATTCCCTTTTGGCCATCATTAGTATGTCTTTGTTTGCTGAGCAAACAACTGCTTTCCATTTTACTACTCTTCTACCGTTATCTGGGATGATACTAGCGATATATTATGGGGGACGGTCAGCCCCTGTCACTATTCCACACTTAAAGCACAGAGGATCGTGATCACTCTTGGGCCGTTGGATTACTTGCTTGTCCATCACCAATTCCCATTGGTTGTTTGGGAATAGAATGTAGTTGATAATACATCTCTTATTGCTTTGAAACGTATGAACCGCAGGGCTATCAGAAATGGTTTGACTGTTCAAAAAGCTTTGATTTAAATTGGAGAGAAAGTTAGTGAAGGACCTGACCTTACTACGTCTGCTGGGTGAAATAGAACAGGCAATATCAGGCAAGGGATTCCCCAGCTCTCCTTCTCTTCCCTCCATGCTTCATTCCATATGTCTACGAGTGGGTGGATATTAAAGTCTCCACAAACAACCAGATGATACTTATCCCTGGGATCTACCTTGGCCTTTGTTCCCTGAATGGTTTTCTGTAGTATTGCTGATTGATCCTCTGATTTACCATACTGGTAAACATTAACAACATCTATTATAGCATATGATTTCTTGTGGGCCTTTGTAAGTCTTAGATGTAACATACACAGTGGGGTCAAGGATGAAGTAACTTTTAAAACTAAATATTCCAATTTTGTAGAGATCCAGGTAGCGAGCCTCCCCATCACTCTCCTTCTACTGATCTAATTGCTTCGGTGACAAACCCCATATAATCCGGCGGCGCTGCTGCTGCTGCCATAGTACCATCCACAACCCAAGTCTCTTGGAAGCAGCAGATCTCCTTGGAGCTAACAAATGCTACCCAGTCGCCATCATCGAGCTTTGATTGAAGGATATTGAATATTCCAGGACATAATAAAAATCTCACTGGCGTTTTGCTGTAGAGTCTTTCCAGGTCTAATTATACAGTTCTGGTCAGGAGACAGGGTGCTCTTTTTGCTAAAATGATGGGCCGAGGTGAAAAAAGCTGTGTAACTTGTTGTATTGGAGTTGTTCAGTACTGTTGGTAACAAGTGCCAGTTAATACTGCCATCTACAACAGGCTGAAGACTCCTCCCCTGGTTGATAATGACAGCTCTATTACTGCTTTTCTCTCTAATAACTATCATATTCTTTGCTTCCCTTAGGACATTAGGTGGCAGTTTATACTGCCCCTCTTGTCTTTTAGGTGGAACTCGCTTATCATATTGCTCCCTCTTCCCCTGTCCTGACTCCATCTGACATTCTCAACCCAATGCTACGATCCAGTCCCTACTTTGAGGGACCATATCTAGGCCCCTCACATGCAGATGGACCATGTTATCCTTTATCAGTTTCGGAGTAACTGGTGTATAAAACTCCACAACACTGTACACCCTATTCCTGCCAACATGAGATCTGTAACTAGCACCCACACAGGGATTAACTAATTTAATATCCTGCGAGGTTATAAGGCTAAGTGCAGGAATATTTAATTACATTATGGTGGTGAGATGCACACCTCTGTACTCCTTTTATTGTGCTTGTATTCCTTGTATGTACTCCCCAATTTCATAGGCGTGCTCGCTTGCTCCGCGCTCCGCCCACTTGCGCTGCAAACTAGTAAGAACACGAGGGCACCACATTTCGATCCCCATCAAGCTGCACAGCCAATCTCTGACGAATCCAATGAGTTAAATAAATAATCAACTCTTCAGTTATTCCACAATTTTTTCAATATTATTCATCCTTTTTTCTCTCTTTATTTTCTTCAATCCTTTGTACTCATGTTCGTTTATACGTTGCTATTCATAAAAGCACACAGGAGAGTGACTGTTTCCACATGTCACGCTTTATTAAAATCACCCAATGTATTTCGGGAAAATCCCTTCTTCAGGGGTGTCTAAAATACAAGAAATTTATCATTGTCAGTTCCATGATTATACTCGTGTTACAATGAGCATGCTGTACACAATCATGTTTCAAAATTATTCAAACTTTGCAGCAATATTACTTTAAATGCCTGTTAATCATTTGTTGCTGCACTCATAGACTTAAGCACCACCCATATTGCATGTCTCAAATGTCAGACCCCTCGCGTATCTAAAAACTGACATCCATGAATACTCACTGGTTCCTGACCTTCTGTTCACCCCTAGAGCCTATGTATAATCTCGATTATAATAATATTCTACAACGTGCTTACCGTGACATGTGCTGTTTAAACCTCCAAATCAAGTAGCTTCTCTAAATACTCTCGTGTTTTAACATTGTTCAAATCCATCTCACGGTAAAACCTGCGTACTGCTCCCACACATCTTGACGACGGAAGCTGCAACAAACTGGTGTGAACTAACGCTCGCCTATATCACTCCCACCCCCTTCAGGTGAACTATCACGTGCCGTGAAGCACGCGCTAAACTGAGCGCTGGACTCCTACGATTGCGGAACGCCTCACTCTGATACTGCTGGTCTGTAAAACTCCAGTGCCCACAATGCCCCTGTTCATACGTGGCAAAAAACTACAGATGGCGCTCCCCACCCAAATGGCTGCGCAATGCTCATCCTCTAAACACAATAATCCAAAACATGAACATATTGGTTAAAATAGCAAAATTTGAATCGTCCATAAATTGTATCACGGATACATTGGATTACTGCTAAGTAATCGAATTGCATTGTAAATTCAATTTCTTGATAAAAAACGATCATGCATGACAGGAAAAACAGAACTCTTGCGTTCTCGATGTTATTGATATTCTGTTATGTCCCATTCTTTAAACCTACTCAACTCTTCGCTTCATCCTGGGTGCAATCTCACCGGTTTAGGATGGAAAGTTCATTCAATTACATTATGGTGGTGAGATGCACACCTCTGTACTCCTTTTATTGTGCTTGTATTCCTTGTTGTATGTACTCCCCAATTTCATAGGCGTGCTCGCTTGCTCCGCGCTCCGCCCACTTGCGCTGCAAACTAGTAAGAACACGAGGGCACCACATTTCGATCCCCATCAAGCTGCACAGCCAATCTCTGACGAATCCAATGAGTTAAATAAATAATCAACTCTTCAGTTATTCCACAATTTCTTCAATATTATTCATCCTTTTTTCTCCCTTTATTTTCTTCAATCCTTTGTACTCATGTTCGTTTATACGTTGCTATTCATAAAAGCACACAGGAGAGTGACTGTTTCCACATGTCACGCTTTATTAAAATCACCCAATGCATTTCGGGAAAATCCCTTCTTCAGGGGTGTCTAAAATACAAGAAATTAATCATTGTCAGTTCCATGATTATACTCGTGTTACAATGAGCATGCTGTACACAATCATGTTTCAAAATTATTCAAACTTTGCAGCAATATTACTTTAAATGCCTGTTAATCATTTGTTGCTGCACTCATAGCCTATAAGCACCACCCATATTGCATGTCTCAAATGTCAGACCCCTCGCGTATCTAAAAACCGACATCCATGAATACTCACTGGTTCCTGACCTTCTGCTCACCCCTAGAGCCTATGTATAATCTCGATTATAATAATATTCTACAACGCGCTTACCGTGACATGTGCTGTTTAAACCTCCAAATCAAGTAGCTTCTCTAAATACTCTCGTGTTTTAACATTGTTCAAATCCATCTCACGGTAAAACCTGCGTACTGCTCCCACACATCTTGACGACGGAAGCTGCAACAAAGTGGTGTGAACTAACGCTCGCCTATATCACTCCCACCCCCTTCAGGTGAACTATCACGTGCCGTGAAGCACGCGCTAAACTGAGCGCTGGACTCCTACGATTGCGGAACGCCTCACTCTGATACTGCTGGTCTGTAAAACTCCAGTGCCCACAATGCCCCTGTTCATACGTGGCAAAAAACTACAGATGGCGCTCCCCACCCAAATGGCTGCGCAATGCTCATCCTCTAAACACAATAATCCAAAACATGAACATATTGGTTAAAATAGCAAAATTTGAATCGTCCATAAATTGTATCACGGATACATTGGATTACTGCTAAGTAATCGAATTGCATTGTAAATTCAATTTCTTGATAAAAAACGATCATGCATGACAGGAAAAACAGAACTTCATGCTCTCGATGTTATTGATATTCTGTTATGTCCCATTCTTTAAACCTACTCAACTCTTCGCTTCATCCTGGGTGCAATCTCACCGGTTTAGGACGGAAAGTTCATTCAATTACATTATGGTGGTGAGATGCACACCTCTGTACTCCTTTTATTGTGCTTGTATTCCTTGTTGTATGTACTCCCCAATTTCAAAGGCGTGCTCGCTTGCTCCGCGCTCCGCCCACTTGCGCTGCAAACTAGTAAGAACACGAGGGCACCACATTTCGATCCCCATCAAGCTGCACAGCCAATCTCTGACGTAATCCAATGAGTTAAATAAATAATCAACTCTTCAGTTATTCCACAATTTCTTCAATATTATTCATCCTTTTTTCTCCCTTTATTTTCTTCAATCCTTTGTACTCATGTTCGTTTATACGTTGCTATTCATAAAAGCACACAGGAGAGTGACTGTTTCCACATGTCACGCTTTATTAAAATCACCCAATGCATTTCGGGAAAATCCCTTCTTCAGGGGTGTCTAAAATACAAGAAATTAATCATTGTCAGTTCCATGATTATACTCGTAGTTACAAAGAGCATGCTGTACACAATCATGTTTCAAAATTATTCAAACTTTGCAGCAATATTACTTTAAATGCCTGTTAATCATTTGTTGCTGCACTCATAGCCTTAAGCACCACCCATATTGCATGTCTCAAATGTCAGACCCCTCGCGTATCTAAAAACCGACATCCATGAATACTCACTGGTTCCTGACCTTCTGCTCACCCCTAGAGCCTATGTATAATCTCGATTATAATAATATTCTACAACGCGCTTACCGTGACATGTGCTGTTTAAACCTCCAAATCAAGTAGCTTCTCTAAATACTCTCGTGTTTTAACATTGTTCAAATCCATCTCACGGTAAAACCTGCGTACTGCTCCCACACATCTTGACGACGGAAGCTGCAACAAACTGGTGTGAACTAACGCTCGCCTATATCACTCCCACCCCTTCAGGTGAACTATCACGTGCCGTGAAGCACGCGCTAAACTGAGCGCTGGACTCCTACGATTCGGAACGCCTCACTCTGATACTGCTGGTCTGTAAAACTCCAGTGCCCACAATGCCCCTGTTCATACGTGGCAAAAACTACAGATGGCGCTCCCCACCCAAATGGCTGCGCAATGCTCATCCTCTAAACACAATAATCCAAAACATGAACATATTGGTTAAAATAGCAAAATTTGAATCGTCCATAAATTGTATCACGGATACATTGGATTACTGCTAAGTAATCGAATTGCATTGTAAAAAACGATCATGCATGATCCGGTGAGATTGCACCCAGGATGAAGCGAAGAGTTGAGAAGGTTTAAAGAATGGGACATAACAGAATATCAATAACATCGAGAACGCAGGAGTTCCTTTTTTCCTGTCATGCATGATCGTTTTTTATCAAGAAATTGAATTTACAATGCAATTTGATTACTTAGCAGTAATCCAATGTATCCGTGATACAATTTATGGATGATTCAAATTTTGCTATTTTAACCAATATGTTCATGTTTTGGATTATTGTGTTTAGAGGATGAGCATTGCGCAGCCATTTGGGTGGGGAGCGCCATCTGTAGTTTTTTGCCACGTATGAACAGGGGCATTGTGGGCACTGGAGTTTTACAGACCAGCAGTATCAGAGTGAGGCGTTCCGCAATCGTAGGAGTCCAGCGCTCAGTTTAGCGCGTGCTTCACGGCACGTGATAGTTCACCTGAAGGGGATGGGAGTGATATAGGCAAGCGTTAGTTCACACCAGTTTGTTGCAGCTTCCGTCGTCAAGATGTGTGGGAGCAGTACGCAGGTTTTACCGTGAGATGGATTTGAACAATGTTAAAACACGAGAGTATTTAGAGAAGCTACTTGATTTGGAGGTTTAAACAGCACATGTCACGGTAAGCGCGTTGTAGAATATTATTATAATCGAGATTATACATAGGCTCTAGGGGTGAGCAGAAGGTCAGGAACCAGTGAGTATTCATGGATGTCGGTTTTTAGATACGCGAGGGGTCTGACATTTGAGACATGCAATATGGGTGGTGCTTAAGGCTATGAGTGCAGCAACAAATGATTAACAGGCATTTAAAGTAATATTGCTGCAAAGTTTGAATAATTTTGAAACATGATTGTGTACAGCATGCTCATTGTAACACGAGTATAATCATGGAACTGACAATGATTAATTTCTTGTATTTTAGACACCCCTGAAGAAGGGATTTTCCCGAAATGCATTGGGTGATTTTAATAAAGCGTGACATGTGGAAACAGTCACTCTCCTGTGTGCTTTTATGAATAGCAACGTATAAACGAACATGAGTACAAAGGATTGAAGAAAATAAAGGGAGAAAAAAGGATGAATAATATTGAAAAAATTGTGGAATAACTGAAGAGTTGATTATTTATTTAACTCATTGGATTAGTCAGAGATTGGCTGTGCAGCTTGATGGGGATCGAAATGTGGTGCCCTCGTGTTCTTACTAAGTGCAGGAATAGCCTGAACCACATCTAATAAACGTGCTCGATTTAGTGGTAAAGGACATAGTGGATTTGGAAATAAATCGGCAAAGATGAATTTCGTAGGTGCCCGGGGCTCCAGCACATTGCAAGTCCCCAACATCCCTGGAGATTTTGTTCCCTCTACCATGCTAGTTGGTTCGGGCAGAAAAGACCTTGCATGAGGGTTCAATGCGCAGAACTCCTACCATTTGTATTGCTCTTCACCACCAATACCAGTGACATTTTCTTCAAGTGCACTTAAAATTGACCCCATCTGAATGACAGTATCACCAGAATTGTTTCCTACATCTGGGGTTGAGACCCCTTGTTCCCCTTTCCTTTTTTGGTGCGTTTTCGAGTCAATCTGGTATTATTGAATTTCTTAGCTTTCTTCTTCCTTTTATGTTTTACTATAGGTTGCGGGGTAGACTCAGCGAGCGCCTCTTTTACAAGGAGATGCATTTGGGGTGCCGGTGTTTTGGTTTTTTTAAATTGGAAACAAATGCACATTGTCTTTGTTGCTTTCCACTTGCTCTCTAAATAGTTCTCTTGAACTAAAAACTTATCCTGCTTCTGAGGTAGGACCATTTTGTTTTAATAATTTTCCTTCTCTTCTCCCTGATCTACTTCTATAGTGGCTTCCTTTTTTCCCCACTTCAATGGATGGCACTATGGTATCAAGTACTACCTGATCACTTGCACCAGGGCTCGTGGCAATCCCATGATGCTTTGTTTCATAATTTGTAGGTTCTTCCTTGTTTTTTTTCTCCTCATTAGATGGTATGGACCCCACAGTGGCACCTACGGTATGACTTTCTACTGCTATGCCGCTGACCCTGTTTAATGCTCTCCCTCATGTTTTGAAGAACTTGAAGGGGAAGAGTGAATGAGGTGGAAATTGCTGTCTTGCCTGACACAGTATCTCTCTTAATCACTTAGCATTCATTCAACAGCATCCAGATGATGCAGGAGGGATCATTGATTGTGAAAGATGCTTCACACTCTGTGCAAACCACCTCTGAAACCCTAAATGGACCTGCTTGTCTGGCAGAGTCGTCTCTGAAAAGGAACAACATGCATGCATTTATAAATTTACCAGCAATAGGGCAGCAAAACACACAAATGTTCCAACAACAGATGTGTTATTCTATGTTTTTGTCAGGTACCCACTTGTCTATTGGTCTATCACCTCCAAGTGAGAGACTTCTTCAGGAGTGATGACGCTAAATATTTCAAAACACATCACACAACACATTCACCAATTTTAGACACAGAAACTTCATTTAACATATTCCACGTGTTAAATGAAGTGACACAGCAGTTGAGACAAGTGAAGAAACAGCACTGTAAAAGCATGTTTGAAAGTGTTAGAAAAAGCAAAATTCATTGCTAACTGATTATAATGCTTATAATTTAACAGGTTTCTATAACAGATTACATATGAAAATGATGTTTTATTATTCATTTACTGATGAAACTAATGATTCTAATGATGCGGCTTAGCATTTTTCTTGGCTTACATTGAAATGCATCATGAATAGATTGTAGTGCAATTATGCAATGAAATTAGTTAGGAAGCTGACATTTACAAATGTGATAGTAGAGACCATAATGATAATAGAAAACAAGAAACGATTTTAGTAAAATTATTTTTAAGAATAATTTCCATCAGGGGCGTAACAAACACCCCCGCAGCCCCCACGGTGCGGGGGGCCCCCCAGTCTTCAGTACGTGAAGGGGGCCCACTCAGCTCATCTGTAGAGAGCTGTGTGTGTGTTGCTCTAAAGCAGCTGCAGTGTGCAGCCTGCTCTGAGCTCCTCGGGTTGACCCAGGACTGAAGAGAAACAAAGTAACAAGTTACATTGTTTCTCTTCAGTCAGAGCCAGGCCCAGAAAAAGGATGGGGGTGGGGGCCCCCAGAGAGAGCATTCTCCACAGGGCACTGCTCCTCTGAGAAGGGACGAGGCAGCACAATGCTGATTGGAGTAGGAGAATGTTTGCAGCTCCAGGAACAGGATCTGCTGGAACGCATTGGAAGGTAAACAAGCATTTGCAATGCAATTGGTCTCGCATTTGTGAGAGTTAGAGCTATGGACGTTGTAAAGGACAATGTATTTTACCTATGCATTTTCTGTTTGGAGTGGAGTGAATGTGTGTGGTGTCAAGTGGACATATGTGGTTTGGATTGGAATTGTTAGTTGTGGAATTGTGTTGTGTGGATTGGATCTGTGTAGTGAAATAATGTGGCATGGTGTGCAGTGTAATTATGTGGATAGTAATTATGTGGTATTGAGTGTACTGGAATTATGTGGAGTGGGATTGTGTGTCATGGAGTGGGATTGTGTGTCTTGGAATGAGATTATCTGGAATGGTATTTTGTGTTGTGGAGTGGTATGTAGTGGAGTTACTTATGTGGTGTGCTGTTAAATATTGTAGCATGATGTGGAATTTTGTGGTGTAGATTGGATGTATGTGGTGTGTTGTGTAATTGTGTTGAATTATGCAGTTTGTTGTTGAATTATGTGGTGTGGAATGGAAATGTGTAGAGTTGAATTGTGTGACGTGGAAGTGTGCGCTGTTGAGTAAAAATTACGTTGAGTGGTATTATGAGGCATGGTGTGAAGAGTAGTTATGTGGAATGTTGCTACGTGGCATAGACTAGATTTATGTGGAGTGTATTTATGCAATATGGAGTAGAGCATAATTATATGGAGGTTAATTATGTGGTGCTGAGTGGTATTATGTGGAGTGTAATTATGTTGTGTGATGATTTGTGTGGGGATGAATTGTGGAATTGTGTGACGTGTGGAATTATGTGGAATGTTGTTGTGTAATTGTGCGGAGTGGATTTATGCAGCATGTTGCAGAGTTGTATTTTTGTGGAGGGTAATTATGTGTTTTGGAGTTGTGTGTTAATATGTTTTGTGAAGTATAATTATATAGGTTGAAGTGGAATTATGTGTAGTTGAATTGTGTTGTGTGGAGTGTAATTATGTGGTTTGGAGTGGTATTAGGTTGTGTGGAATGTTATTATGTGATGTGGAATTATGTGGTATGGAGTGAAGTGGAAATATGTGTTTTTGTTTTTTAGGATTGTAATTATGTGGTATGGAATGTTGTAGGGTTAAATTATTTATAGTTGAATTGTGTGGCATGGAATTATGAGATGTTCAAATGTGCTGTGTGTGGTAGAATTAGGTGGCGTGGATTTGAACAAGCTGTGCATGCTAAGGCTTTTATGTCATGGGGTATAAAGTTGACGATTGTCTATTTTTCTTTGTAAAAATAATATGGGCTGTTTCTTTACCTTCCGGTACATTTCTGAACAATTTGTTAAGCTAAATTGTATTGTTGCATTTTGTGCGTATGCAGGGAAGAACGAGTGTCTGGCAGACATGCAAAAATCATCCTACGTCTCAGTATTAACTTCCACACTTCTAAGCAGTAATTCCAATCCTAGAATGAGTTACCTGTTTGCTTTACAACAACAGTTAGTAAAACAAGTAAGTGCTTTGCCAGCCTGTATAAGTAGCAAAGGTTTTAAAGGGACTTGTTTTCGTGCAAGGTATTGCTTTTCCCCAGTTCACGGAAGGGATAAAAAACATCTCCAGATAATAATAGGGTTGACAGGATGGTGCGATAGCAGAATATTGATACGTGTGGATCTAGTGAGGACTGCGGGCAGCAAGTGCTTGATACGCTATTTGCTTAAGAAAATACTATATATTTTTTTCGTTATCCTCCATTAGTTATTAGTAAGGAAGGGGGAAGAGAAGTGTTCACCGACAGCATTCGGTTAGTCTTAGGGAGACAAAGAATGCTGTGGTCTGTGGTAGATGCCACCCAGAAGGCATAGGTATATGTATCAGGAGCTGCCAATGAAAGGAAGTGGAAATGCGCTTTAGACGTTGCCGGTATTGATGGCTACTGTGCGGTTGCAGACTTCGCTGGGCTGACAGTGGGTGGGGAAATGCTACGTTGTCACTGTAGGTTTAATTACATGAATCACGCATTCTCTCTGGTGTTTGTCCTTGGGGTACTTGCTGACTGGTGCTACATATGGGATCAGGTTTGCCTTTGACAGGAGGTATGGTTTAGTGGGGTACATAGTGTAAATTAATGTTGGCGTGAGGAAACAAAAATCTGACCCTTTGTACATTTAATATTATTGTGTGCATCATGCAGAGGATGAAAAGTAGCAGGAACGGCTTTGATTGCGTAGAGGCTAGCAGAAAGAACTGTTTTGGGGTGGTCAGTTGAAGAGATTGTTTAACATGTTTTAAACTACCACAGTGGCATTGGGGAGGGCAGCAGCTGAAAGG
Organism: Calotriton arnoldi; assembly: GCA_963921515.1. Lineage (NCBI taxonomy): Eukaryota > Metazoa > Chordata > Amphibia > Caudata > Salamandridae > Calotriton > Calotriton arnoldi. Next base: position 194,341 of record CAWUFW010011393.1, read on the forward strand.
CTCTGTCTTTACTGTTAGGCAGTGGTTAGATGGGGACTGGCCATCAGTCTTGCTGTCAGTGGTGGACAGGGGAGCAGTGGGCGGCGGTCCCGGGTTCGCAGTGACATCCGAGGGGTGGTTTTAAAGGCGGGCGGAAAAGCATAACTGCGGGTTTTGTAGGGGTGAGAGAGTGTGAAGGAAGTGACCCGAATCGGGCCACCCGGGTCACTCGTGACCACCTCTCGGCCTTCCAAGAAATGAAGAGTCGAGGACGACAGTAGAGAATACAAACCAAACTATTTTATTAGTAATTGCGCTGCAGCGGAGCCAGGTCTGACCAGTCTCCAAGTGATGAGCTGCCGAGGGACTGACTCCCCCAACATAACATCAGATATTATACATTTTCAGCTCCCTAAGAACACGCCCGGGCTGGAAAATTCCAGTCTGGGCACTGGTGAACAAAGGAGACACAGAGAAATGAGCTACCACCTGCAGAACGGGTACATCTTATCACATTCTCAAGGTTGCCTTCCTTGAGCTCAGCGCTCTCCAACGTGGGACCAAGATTACGAGAGAGAAAAGGCATGCGAGAGCAGAATAAACCATTCATTAGTACATTAGGATACAGCCTGGAATATGATACAGAGAAATAACTCGAAGCTGCCTTTTTTGCTGAGGCAGGCAAGTAATGTGACAGAGTCTTACTTTCGATCACAGTACAAAATGGGGCCCAGAGACAAAATGGCGCCGCAAATGCTAACTTAACTCGCAAAATGCTAGAAGGAGTCAGCTAGACGCCTTTTCAGTCCAACAGACCCTCCTTTTAGCATTTGCTAACAATTTTGTCTATACTAACATGACAGGAAAATCAATAATTGCAAGGTGCTACACATGCACACTAATATTCAAAAATACCCTCGTCGATATTCATGAAGTCATGGACGGTTTGCATCATCATAACTGAGGGCTTAGTATCCTGCCTTGGGACCTGGGGTGCAGGTGTTAACTTGCTAACACAATATGTACAGCATGTTGGGAGACAATTAATACACAGGCAACAAGCGAAAATAACACCTGCAATGGCTACTAGAAAAAGGAGTATTTTCCAACCCCAGGAGGCTATCACACCCCAGAGCCAACCAGAAAGGGACCAAATGCCATTCTCTTGATGAATATCAGATGCAAGTCGGTGTAACTTCTGTATTGCTGCATAGACATGGTCGGGTATGTACACACAGCAACTACTACCGATGACGCGACATGCCCCAACCCGATCAGCAAGGATGACGTCTAACACCATCCTGTTTTGAAGGGCAACAATTCTCATAGCTTGAAGCTCAGCTGATATATTTCTCAGTATTCCTGCCGTTGTGTTAATAACTCCCTCTACAACTCTTGTGAGTCTGCAAATGTTAAGACTATTTGACATAGGACCCCAGAACGGCAGAATACCTTTCATGGCATCAGTAAACTGCTGCAGAGTGGTGTCTGTCTGATCAATGTCTTCAGTGTTAATAACCCTTCTAACTCTGGACAAGGATAAACGTCTACGGTACAGTCGATGGTCTCTGTGAAAAGTGGACGGTGCTATATATGCTGGGGGAAGGAGGAATTAAACATAACAGATGCCAGACCATCCCCTGGGAAGCCATACATAAGCCTGAGACCCACAAACAAAGTAGAGATTGTGGGGTGGAAGTAAAGGCGGACTATTGGTCGTGTTCAAGTCATAACTATAATTGCAAATACTCTTTCCCACTTTAACATTCCCAAAACCTTGGACACAGAAACTAGCTGTCGTGTTAACTATTGGCACAGGCATCGCTTTGTCCTGAGTAATATTCTGCATGTGGAAGGACCTAAAATATTCGGTAACATTGAAGTCGTGGAAATCCATCATCTCATTCTGGAGCCACCTAATATTCTTTTTGACTTCAAATACATTCATACAGTCATCTGGATGCAAGGTATCAGGGCCCCCCTGTTCTCCAGGGGTAAACCGTTGGTGTACAGTAATGTATTTTAACACAGTCTCATAATCATCGTACGTTATGTTCATTGCATCATCATGGTAATGGATATACACCATGGTAAACAACTGAAACCAGGCCTCACAGCTGCCTAAATAAGAGAAAGGTAGGGACATCAATAAATCATTTTTGTGCATTACAGAAGGGAGCAGGCCACAAACCCAGCAGTCAGTAACATTAGTGGTATGATGCGCCTGATGAAGCATCTGCACGAAAACATTATCAACATACGTTTGTCTATGTCTCTCCTTGTGAGGGGCCAAAGTGACAAATACATGCTCAGGGGGAACAGGAGTAGTACCAATCAAGGAATGCACAGGATGTTTTTCTTCAAGGAACCATATGACCCCAAACGCGACTGTCAAAGAGATCAAAACAATAGTTATAAAAACTGCCTTAGTTTTGGTAGACCAACTCGACCAACTGGGAGTATGTTGCTCAAAACGGGGCGTTGTTAAGGGCTGTTCTTCATCCATAACAAGGCGGCCAAATGGGTACGTTTTTAAAAAATATATATATATATTTATCAAACTACCAGAGGAAAGTTAGTACTATGGAGCCAAGGATTGTGAAAAAAGCACACAGTCCAGTGTCCGTTCGAGCCTCACTGGTAGACTCCTATTGTTCATCAACGATGGTGCTGTTGAGCACTTCTCGGTGGGGCTGTGCGATCACAACCCTTTCTGTCTCTTCGCTCAGGATAGGGCACCTTCCCTCCTGGGAAGACACCCCCGGCTTATCCTGTCCAGTGTTTCGGACAATGCACCAATCTTCCTTTCCCTAATCTATCGATGGTACCACAAACAAGGTACATACACCCTATTCTTCATCCATGAAGTCCATCCCTACTAATCTGACTTTTCCTTTGGTGCACTGTCCCTCTGCCGGGGACGCAAATTGTACCTAGCCACTCCAGGCACTGTGTCGTCATGGAAAAGAATCATAAATTCAGAGGGGGCAAGGGATTGAGACTCAAGCTCCCGTGGGCCAGATAGAGAGGGATTCTGGGCAGCCCTTATTTCTGGGGGGACCGCCTCATTCAAAACATCTTCAGTCTCCTCCTCCATCTGGGCCCATGTCAGCCGAGCATCAGAAAAAGGAACACAACGCAGTACCTTCTCCGTTTCGTGGTCCCCTATGCCATCCAGGACCCACCGGTCGTAGGGGAGAGGCAGCAGGATTTGCGGGCAAAGTGATGAGTGGATCCAGTGCTTCCGGCCATCCACCTTTACTGCCGTCCGGGTAGCAAGAAGGACCTGCAGGGGTCCCTTCCACCGTGGCTCCAAGCACCCCTTCCTCTGGAAGTTGCGAATCAGGACAAAACCACTGGGTTGAATGCTGTGCCCTGGCCCCTCAGGTATTGGCGGCAACGCCTCATGGATCTGTTGATGAATAGAACGCAAAGTTTTAGTCAACTCAAATAAATAGTCCACAAGCAACGGGTATTCAATTTCTGAAAAATGGTGGGCCCGTGGGACGCCCTAGACATTTGCAGGACGGCCGAAAAAAACCTCATATGGGGACAATCCTGTTCTAGAGTGGGCTGTCGCTCTTGTGGACAACAGGGCTAGGGGTAACGCTTCTGGCCATTGCAATCCTGTGCTCTCCTTGATCTTTGCCAACTTCAGCTTGAGAGTACCATTGTTCTTCTCAACCAAACCTGCCGACTGGGGATGGTTTGCTGCGTGAAACTTTTGCTGGATGTGCAGACCATCGCACACCAGCTGAATAACCTTTGAGTTGAAGTGACTTCCATTATCACTCCAAATCAAACGGGGCAAGCCGAAGCACGGGAAGAACTCTTTTAAAAGGGCCTTCGCCGTTGCTATGTCTGTGTTCTCTTTAGTGGGATAAGCCTCAATCCATTTGTTGCATGCACAAACAACCACCAATACATATTTCAGGTTGTTGACTCGTTCCATTCCGATGAAATCCATCTGGAGAACCTTGAAAGGGAAAGATGGTGGTGCAAAGTTACCAGAAGGTGTAGGGGTACCTTTTCCATGGGTTATGTATCATACAGACCATACAATACTTCACCAGATGAGCAGCTACCCTAGGAATGTTATCATTCTGCCACACAGGGTCCAATAGTCAACATATTCCCTTCACACTAATGTGGGCTGGTCCATGCACCATAGTGACTACTGGGAGTACATATGCATCTGGTAACATCCATCTCTGCTTCTCTGATTTGTCAGTCCAGCACCCCTCATCGTCTAGCCGTCCTGTTCTCTCCTGCCACATTGCTAGCTCCTCAATTGTTGCCTTGCTCTGGATTTCCTTCACATTTTCCAATGTGTCTTCAAGCATTGCATTATTATTATTATTATTATTTTTTTAATATGTTTATTGATTTTTTAAACAGAAAAAACTAATAATAATCAGCACATTGACATATAGGCAGTGAAGCATTGCATTATTGGGTACCCATCTAGCAGGACCCGCCACAAACATTCTTTTCATTTTCGATCGGGCTGTCTCCTTAGCTGTCTGGTCTGCAAACGCATTTCCCCTCCCCCACATCATCAGTAATTGTCTTGTGGGCACTACACTTTACCACTGCTAACTTTTTGGGAAGTATCAGGGCTGGCAAAAGCCTGTGAATCAGTGGGCCGTTTTGGATTTTTAACCCGTGTGAAGTCAGGAAGCCTCTCTCTGCCCAGAGCTGCTGAAGTTATGAGCGACTCCAAATGTGTACTGACTGTTGGTGTAAATATTGACAGCCAGTCCCTCACTCAACTCACAGGCGTGAAGGAGAGCAACCAATTCTGCAGCTTGGGCTGAATGATAAGGGACTCGTGATGTCTCGACTACTGTGTGTAAGGTAGTGATGGCGTACGCCGCAGTTGTTGTGCCATCTGGTAGTTTGAAACAAGAGCCATCGACATATAGTTCCCCTTGGGGCTCGGACAAGGGAACATCAGTCAGGTCTACCCATCCCTTCGTCTCTTCTTCAGTGCGGAAAATGCAATCATGCACGTCCCCGTCCTCACTCTCAGAAGGGAGGGGTAGTAACGTGGCTGGGTTCAGAGTGGCACATCTTTTGATGGTGTTGTGTGGTGCAAACAGGGTCAATTCGTAGCCACTCAGACTCGCACTGGTGAGGTGCTGTGTCTTTGTTCTGTTCAAAAGTGTGTCCAGGGCATGCAGTACCATGACTGTGAGGTCAGTATCAAGGACGAGCCCTGCCGATTGTCGGATTGAGACGGCCACAGCCGTGACCACTCTTAGAGCTTAAAAGCTTGCTGGCATTCATGCGTCCAAGGCAAAGGTTCATGCACATCCTTAGTGGTTAGTTGCAGTAGGGGTTTCGTTAGTAGGGAATAGTTAGGAATCCAGTGGCGACAATACGAGGTAATACCTATAAAGGCTCGCACATCCCGCTGCGTCTTGGGGATGGGCATTTTAGCAACAGCATTAATACACTCAGGTGTTAGTCTCCTTCCCTCCTTCGACAGTAGGTGACCTAAGTAGGTGACCTCCTGTCGACAATATTGGAATTTTGAAAGGGACACTTTATGTCCGTGATGTGCCAAATGTAGCAATAATTTAACCGTTGCATCTTTGCAACCTTCTTCAGTGTCAGAAGCTATCAGTAGGTCATCGACGTACTGTAGCAATACATTACCTGAGGGAAGTGTAAGGGAATCCAATTGGCTTTTTAAAGCTTGACTATATATGTTAGGACTTTCAGTATACCCCTGAGGAGCGCGACAGAATCGGAAGCTTCTGCCGGCCAGAGTGAACCCAAAAAGGTGCCGGCTATCTGGGTGAATGGAGATGCTAAAGAAAGCGTTTTTCAAATCAATCACAGAAAAGAATTTTGCAGTGGAGGGAATCATTGTCAGAGGGGCAGTGATGTCAGGGACCACCGGGAACTGGGGATTCACTATTTTATTAACCTCTCGCAAATCAATCACAAAACGATAGACATCAGGATGGGCATCAGGGGATTCCGAGGCTGCCTTCTTAAGGATGGGGAGAATAGGGCTATTACACACATTCGCTGCCGTCTCCTCCACAACCCCTGACTGAACCAAATCCTGTATAATCTGGTACAAAGCTCGCTCCCCCGCCTGCGGTATTTTGTACTGGGGGATATGAGGCAACACAGCATTGTCTTTTACCTTAATAGAGACCGGAGGTATCTGCAACAATCCTACATCTGTATCTCCTGTCGCCCACAACGTGGAATCCTTAAATTCAGCAGGGAGCAGCACATCTTTGGAAAAACTCTGTTTGGTACTAGTCACATTCGGTCCTATCGTCATATAGACACCATCCGGGGAACAAGAAATGGTAGCAAGCAATTTCTTCAACAGATCTAATCCCATTAAATTCTCTCCACAATTTGTTGTCAGTAAAAATGGTGAATCTACAGTAAAGGGGCCAATAGTCAAAGCAAGGGGTTTGGAAATGGGGCTCACGACCGGTACACCTGAAAAACCTACCGACACGTTACTTTGGCTAGACAGAGCTGCCCCGGGGACCAGTGAACGAGAGACAGAGCTATTCATTGCACCCGTATCCAACAGAAATGTTTTCTCCAAGCCATGCAAATCCGCTGTGACATAAGGACCACGCTGATATACAGGTATCTGGACTGGTCCCTCACCCTGTCCCTGGCTGTCCTAGCTATAGGACATCCGTGTCACCTCATCCATATCATAGTCATCATGGTAGTACTGCTTTGCTCGAGGGTCATCAAAATAGTTTTGGTCGGAACGACTCTGCGAAGACTCATCTGCTCGAACCCCATCACGACCACCTCCACCACAACCCCGTCCCCTAGGGCCCCATCCTCTTGGGGCCGCAACTTTCTGCAACAATTCTGGGCACTCACTTCGCCAATGCCCCTCCTTTTTACAATACGCACATTGGTTCGTCCCCACAGGTGTACTATTCCTATTAGTGTGAGGCAACTGCTGGGTCGAACCGGTGCCGCGTCCTCTACTGTTCCCCCTAGCTGCCTGCTGCATAAACACCTTCGTTTTCAATTCCTTATTTTTCCTTTCCACCTTTTCTTTCTCCTCGTTTTCCCTGTGATCATAGTACTGCGCCATACTCATTATCACTGAAGGGGAGGAGGTGGTCCACATGCTGTCCGAAGCCTACAACCGGGTAGCGATTCTGGAAGCAAATTTGTAACAAATCTATTAACGAACAATCGGACACCTCCTTCCATTGACAAATCCTGTCCACTGAAATCCCAAAATACCCCTTCAAACCTGGTGAAAAAATCAGACACACTTTCATCTTTCTTCTGACGACATGCTGTTAACTTATACCAATCAACCCGCCTCGGTGGTATTAGGGCATGCATATAGGTAATAATATGATTCGGCAAAACTAGTATCTCAGCCCTAGGCTTCTCACCAGGTTTCCTCTCCTTATCCCACGCCCTGATCTCATCCCAAGTGCCACCCAGCTCCACAACGTGGTCCTGCGTATGCACCTGTCTCCAAATATCCACCGATACCAACAATCCGAAAAACATCTCAATATCTGCCAGCATCATCACTGTCGCCGAGGCAGCCTCTGTCAATTCTTTGTAATATGCAGTCGGATTTTTCCTAGGGTCGGGCAACTGACTCTTAAGAGATAAGACCTCACTCCTTTTCCATGGAGTGTAAACCCATTGTTCTTGAAAACGGGTCTCTACTCGCTGCCTGACAACAGCGTTCTGCTGATTACGTAGCTCCGGTATCTCGGGGGTGAAAAATAGGATGTAATTCCCTCATTGGGAACTGAGACCCTGTTGTTGGGGTTTTCTGATGCAGCCTACCTCGAAAACCAACCAATGTGGCAAAATTACTAAATATGTCATTAGGAGCCAGGTCAGCGGCATACACACGGTCCCGGATGTCATAAATTATTTGAGGGGCGACACCATTAAAACACTGTTCCCACAACCCTATTAATGTGGCCGACATATGCTTGAGGGCGTGCTGCTGCACGAATGGCTCATAATCTTTCATCACACTCCACACATCTTCCACACTATAAATCGGACTCCGGGCCCACTGCACGGCCTGATCAGCCACCATCTTCTTCTCCTCATTTCCCACATCGGATCGGATCAGCACCCGCCCCATTCGTTCTTGAGCTGCTGCCCAATCATCCTCATCCAATCCACGCACCGGCGTTCCAACGTTCAACAATGCCGGGGAAGAGACATTTGATAAAGACACAATAGGTGGAGGGGCAGACACAAGCGTTAACAATGGCTGTGTTGAGGGTATGAGTGATGAAGAGAGAGCATAAGCGGAAACTATAGGCGTAGCAGGGAGACTCGCAGTTACGGCATCTGTAGCATGTGAAGCTAGAGAAAGAACGGGAGGTGCAGTGGCCAAAGCAGGCGGGTCAGGGGCAGGATAACCCGTGATGGAAACAGAAGGGGCAGAAGACGAAGGCATCGGGACAACAGGGTATACTCTCTGCGGGGCATAGGGAGGAGGAGGTCGAGAGTCTAATAGCTCCTCCACTAATGTATCACCCTCCTCTCGAGCGACATAGGATTCGTCACATTGCAGTCGAAATTTTCTATCAGCACATTCTATCCCTTTTTCTATTTTCTCTCTATCATGTGCTACTGCTTTCTGAGTCACTGTCTGCATCTTTCCTCGCCTAGCCTCTTTTTCTGCTCTTATGTGCCTCTGCCTGTCTTCCTTTTGCCATACCTGAAGAGAATCAAACATCACCTGTCTACTCCGTTTTGCAAACAATTTATCCTGCAAGAAATTCAATTTTTGTTCATCAAAGGTACCTGTTAGTGGCCACTGGAGCTCGGCATTGTCCCTCGTATATTTGTGCCATAATGTACTAAACATAATAGGGCCAATACCGTGCTTCAAGTACATGTCAAAATTCAGGGTGCCTTCTGGAGGTGCAGGCTGACTTTCCTCCAGTTGGGCATCAGTAGAACAACAACGGAACCCCAAACACCACATTTTGCTCAGACAAGACATCTTAATATAAGACACGTTCAATATTCGTACCAGACGACTAACAAAAGAAATTTGGTCCTCAGACCACTCCAAACAAAGGCAATCACAAGTCAGTCCTCAGACTGCACCAGAGAGACAGGCCCAAGCCCCAGGCATTTTCAAGAGCAAGCCAAATTCACTATTTTGCCTGGCAGAGTGTCCGCAGACTCTCTGTATCTAAACGGTCCGCAGACGAACAAGTTTAAGCAAGCCAAGAAATGGTCTCCAGACCACACCCAAGATTATTCAAGATGGCGCCATATTTACCAAGAGTCAAGACAAACTCACCTGGTGCACACAGGTCGAACAAAGTTATTCTCCACTGCCGACTCTTCGGACCAAACGGTCAGATCCAAGGGTTTCGCCTTTCCGGATCCCAGCCGGGATGAACCCTGGGCGAGGCACCGCCCGATCAGACAGGCGGAGCAGCTGCTAGAACTAAGCTCTATCGTGTGGGGATCCCCGATCCGACCATCCGACCGGACGCGACCCCGTCCTCCCCACCCGTCTGCGGGCGAAGATGGGTCACCTGGTGGGGTCCCTGTTCGGGCGCCAACTGAAGGAAGTGACCCGAATCGGGCCACCCGGGTCACTCGTGACCACCTCTCTGCCTTCCAAGAAATGAAGAGTCGGGAAGACAGTAGAGAATACAAACCAAGCAATTTTATTAGTAATTCGCTGCAGGGGAGCCCGGTCTGACCAGTCTCCTAAGATGACGGTCGAGGGACTGCCTCCCCCAACATAACATCAGATATTATACTTTTCCAGATCCCAACGAACACGCCCAGGCTGGAAAATTCTAGTCTGGGCACTTTTGAACAAAGGAGACAGAGAGAGAAGAGCTACCACCTGCAGAACGGGTACATCTTATCACATTCTCAAGGTTGCCTTGCTTGAGCTCAGCGCTCTCCAACGTGGGAGCAAGGATACGAGAGAGGAAAGGCATGCGAGAGCAGAATAAACCATTCATTAGTACATTAGGATACAGCCTTGAATATGATACAGAGAAATAACTCGAAGGTACCTTTTTCACTGAGGCAGGCAAGTAATGTGACAGAGTCTTACTTTCGATCACAGTACAAAATGGTGCCCAGAGACAAAATGGCGCTGCAAATGCTAACTTAACTCGCAAAATGCTAGGAGACAGCTAGACGCATTTTCAGTCCAACAAGTGTAATGGATGCGTTAGTAGCAGGCACGGCGGCTGTGGTCTGTGTTTGGAGGTGGTTAACTGAGCGTGCTTCGCTTGGAGGTGGGTCATCAAGTAGGAGGATGTGTTTGGTGGGCCGGCTGGAGGCAGTGTTATGTAACTTTGCTGGAGGGCCCAGCAGCAGTATTTACTGATGTATGTAAATCGCCCGATGAGAGGGCGGATGTGACCAATGGAGGAACCAGAATCATTTTTTTATGGCTTGGGTGAGCCCCTGCAGTATCGCGGGTCGCTGGCCTGAGAGCTCTTGACTGGCGCGGAGAATGGGGGCCCCCCTCCATGTACTTTGCAGAGGGACCCCCTCAAGTTTCGTTACACCAGTGATTTCCATGTATAGATGCTGAAAATGTTGGCAGTAGGCCAGAGTTAATGTAAATCAATTTCATGTAATAATGCATTGGTGAAGCATTACTAATTTTTGCTTATTATGAAATGTTTGATTCAATGCATTGTATTAGATTCTAATTGAGTTTAATTCATTTAAAACTGATATATTCATTTTAAGGCCTTTTAAACTTATTTTTTCCTAAGCAGCATTTTCCCCTTTAGCCAAGTGCAATGGTCCCCTGGCATTTCTGCAAATATTAACTTATTTGTTCTGTACATGTATCATCTTACGTTTAAAGGACATTCTTTTAGAGTTCACTGTGAAATAGTCTGGTGGGAAAGTGAACCATCACCCGATGTCATGGATTGATACAATGTAAACTTCTCACCGTTGACAAACCTTTGAGGCCCAGAAAGCCAGTTCTTTCTCATGATCAGTATGGGAAAGCATACAGGAATAACTAAATTGTATTTGGCGATTTCATATGTAAACTAATCATGCGATGGACTGACTAGTTGAGTTATACGACATCACTAAAGCATCATAAAGACTATAAAAGAAATAACCGCAAAGGAGGGGCAACACCATGCTTTTTCTTTTCTTTGCAAGAGCTATGGATGATATATTTTTCCCATGCAAGAGAACTTTTCCTATAACTTTATAAACCATCCTTGATCTCTTATTTTGGACTGCCTTTTGCTGCTGCGATAAGCAGTTGAGCTGGAATCCTTCTTTGCCGAACTACTTGATTTTTGCTTATTTCCCCTTTTTAGGTCTCGGGCCTAGCGTTGCAGTGCGCAGCACTGCTCGCACAGCGAGACCTCTTGTATGGGGTTTTGAAACTGACCTAGGAATCGCACACGCTCGTGCGTGTGCTTTTCGTTTTCCCCCCGGCTATTGGGCTTTGCGTGCGTCTTTATAAGAAAGACAGCACGCAATTGGGCAAAGGCGGGCGCATGTCCCGCCTTTGCTCCACCCATTCCCGTCCGTGTCTAGGACGCGCATCAGCGCGCGTCACAGACAACAGGCTCCCTCGCCCCCCCCCCGCTCCTCTGTGGTGCGCGCCCACCACTGGTTTCGATTCCCGCGTTCGGCTGGGTTTCGATTCCGTACTTGTTTCCTATAGGCATTGATGCTAATGCTTTCTGCTGTGGTTTTGTTTGCATTTCGGAAGGCCATGTCTCTGCATTTTTGTGGGTGCGGGGGGAGCAGATGCCAGGTCCGCTTCCCCAGTTCCAAGATTGGCGCTCTACAACATCGTCTCGCCTCACTGGGACAGTCGGCATCTTTTTGTTTTGATCTTTTGTTTCCTTTGGCAAACCCAGTGTGTGCGCACGTCCTGGCGGTTTGCTTGAGTATGGTTGCAGGTGGAAGATATTTCAGCGCTTTACACAAGGACTCATTCATCTTGTGTAGGCATACGAAGATCACATGCAAGTCACAGGATATTGAGCCAGCAACGAAACTCGAACCGGGTTCCCCTTCTTCAAAGTTGGCAGCTTTGGCCATTACGCTACGTCCTCTCCCCTGACTAGCTTGCTCAGATGGCAGATAAACAGCTACAATATATTATGTTACATCATTAACATTTCTCAAATTACAAATATTTGCACATTTTTCAAACATTAGGCAGAGATTGTGTTTTTTTCTTGTTTTGGTCGACGAGGACAATGTTGATTGTGTGCTGCGCAATGTTGATTGTGTGCTGCGCAATGTCAATTGTGTGCCGTGCAATGTTGATTGAGTGCCTCGCACTGCTGCCCTCCTTGCTCCACCCATGAAAAGCCTGAGGGGGCTTTGCATAGTCGCTGTGCCATTCGCACCCTTCTCATATACAACCACATGTCAGTTTGGTGCATGCGTTTACATCACATTCTTTGTTTTTTGGGGTTGCATTGTCTTGGATCTCAGCTGTCAAATGCCCCCCGCAGTAGAGCTACTACCGTGGAACCACGGCCTGCAGTACTAACGTAGCCTGGAGTCTCGCTGCTGCTCGAGGCACGGAGAACAAAACTGCTGTCTGCATGCATTTACATTATGATAGCCCCTCATTCAATATTTTTTTGGGCAACTGTCCCCAGGGTATTTGGGTATTTTATTTGCCTGGTTTTCAATGTTTTAGTGCTGTCAGTTGGCTATTTAGTGATGAGCTCCTATCATAGCGTAGAGACATAGAGAGGAAGTTTCTTAACGGTCAGGGCTGCCGACTTTAGAGCTGCCGACCTGGGTTCTAAACTCCATGTCGGCTCATGTGAAATCACGTAATCTCCCCATGCATACCAAAAAGCAATGTGTCCTCGTGTCATATGACTTCTGCTCATATAAAGCGCTCCAATACCTTCGGCTCGAATTTGCGCTATATAAAACTACAAAAAGCTAAGTTCTATCTCCTTCAGTTATTCACTAAGTGACTGCTGGAGGGTGGTTTAGTTCTTGTTCAGTTGTATTTGGTTACCTCCTCATCTCCCTCCGTACTGAAATGTTTTCTGCTTTTTTACTGTTTTCTAACCTTTCATTTCTTTTTCGCCGATAAGGAATTTATTGGCCTTAATCACCCTAATAAATCGCAGATGCACTCTTTGTAAATGCTCCTCTGTGCTTTTATATCGCCTAATTGTTCGTGCCGCCCACCCAAACTAGCATTTTCCAAAGAAGACCTGTTCTTAGAAACTACTTGTTCACCCGGTTGTCCGTAAGAACTGGATTCTCAGTAAGCCTAGATCAGCATACTTAGGTTTACCTCCTGCCTTAGGTGCAGAGCTACAATTTTTGGCGTGCTCACAACTTTAGCTGGTTACACAGAACGTGTGGTAATCACAGCTTTCCAGGCTAAATTCTGTAAATTTATGTGTACAATTTAATTTTGGGAAACAATGTGTGTATTTTCACAAGAGGAATAAAATGTGAAAAGAATTTATTTTTTTGTAGAGATTTATTTTTCCTTGGAGTAATCCCATCACTTACATTCCTAACAAGTTCGGCAGTTCACCTTCCCCTTTCTGCCCTGGAAAAAAGAGATAAACACTTTATCTTGCGAGGAGTAAATCTCTAATTGATTCTAAGGTGGGAAAGGCACGAAGAACACTTTGTGAATGTCCATAAATAGGTACGTTTCTGGTTGTTCACCAACTTACATGGCATTCCTGTGGTGATTGCTCACTACACTTTCATCTGACAAAAGCAACTTCTCAAATGCAAAAGGAGTTTTGTACTCTTAAAACTAGCTTTTTGTGCCTGTACGTCAAGCTTGAATCCACAAATACCTTTGAATTGTGCTCGATTGCTTTTGTTATTTTAATGTGTGCAGTTGTTTCAAAGCACGGGGTGAGCAAAAAGCACTGGAGAGGTCGAGGCACCAAAAGAGAGGGCGTTGAAACATTTCATACTGGAGTTATCTAATGTGTATGTGCTCTTAGGTTAAGAAAAAGATGGCCTCTGTGCCAGGGGCAGAAAATCAACACACCAGGACAACTGGAAGGCTGCAGGGCTCTGCCAGCCAGTTGCATTTCAGAAGAGCTTTGCCAGCCTTACTAACCCAGTGATACAGGCATTTCGGTAAATCTTGATATTCCTGTTTTCAATGACATTCATTTTTTGGGATTAAGAGCTTACTTTGAACTTGCAAATTCACTGTAAAAAGTCAGAAAAAATGCGTGCCAGCTGGCTGTTGATGAATATGTCAGGGTTCCGTATCGAAATTCACTTTAGTGGACTTGCATTTAATTCAAGTGTTTGTATTCCTGTTTGCTGGAAAGTTCTACTACTGTAGCAGCATTGCAAGGGAGTGACACATTTTTATTTCAACAATGGCACTGTGAAGACAGCAAAGGGCATAGCCTTGCAGTAATACCAGACCTTGGCAAAGCCCTATCTCACCATAAGCATGGAGATGCACAATCACACTGCCTGAAGATCTCAGACTTAATGCCCACACTTGTTCAATAGACTCTGAGTGATGTAATTTGAGATGTCATCAGTGATGTCACTGCCACGACTCCGTGGAGTGTGCCGCCTGCCGGCAGATGCCTCCACTCATTCTTCAATACGCCTTTCCCTATATATATTAAACATATTTAAACTTTACAGAAACACACAGTCACTGGATGATGTATGGGGTTTTGAAAGTGACCTAGGAATCGCACACGCTCATGCTGCTCTTCTCCTCACTCTCCTTCCTTGTGTCCCATACTGCTCTGCCTCATGCTGTTCTTCTCCTCAATCTCCTTCCTTGTGCCTCACGCTGCTCTTCTCACACTCCTTCCTTGTGCCTCACGCTGCTCTCCTCCTTACTTTCCTTCCTTGTACCTCCTTAAGCTCTTCTCCTCGCACTCCCCTATTTATGCTTCATACTGTTCCACAACTAACCATCCCAATGCAACACACACAATTCCACTACACACCACTTTCATACACTCCATAACACATAGGTAAAACACATTCCCATTTACAACGCCAAAAGCTCTAACTCAAATAATTCCGAGACCTATTGCATTTCCAATGCTTGTTTCCTATGCTGATGGACTCACCCTTAGTGGACTTTAATTTGATTCCTTTCACCCCTTTTTGCTTTAAAACCTTTGGATGCTATTAGAGAAATGAACCATCCTTCTGCCTTTAATGGTGGTAGGAATCTGTAACCTTGTATCTGATGACTGTTTTAAACCATCATCTTTGGAATTGCATTTCTGACTAAATGTGTAGTCTTGTACTACATGCTGTAATATTCCTGACTGAAATGCTTAAGGGATTGCTTACCTGTATTGATTTTGGATTATTAATACAATAACTAAACTATCTAAAATGTCTGAGACTATTATTGTGTCCTGATGAACTGTGCTATTTTCCTTTTAATTTTAAATGCATTGTAGGGAGAATCAGCAAATCTTTTCAGAGTATCAAGTTCTGCTTCTTTTATTCTGTGTTGCTGTAGCAGAGCTCCTAGTGTCCATAGTTTTAGTTAGATTTAACTTCTTTAGGAGGTTGGGTTTTGCAATACTTTATTTCTATAGCATGGTCCTGAGAATGGTGTATCTGAACCTGATCTCTTACTTGTGACTTAGTCATAAATAAATTAATCGTCCTCATTGGGTGGCTAATATTGTGTTTTGGACACCCTAGTTCCCACCCCTCCTATCGGCAGAGAAAGATCCATCAGTGGACCATTTGCCTCTGTGGTAAGGGTAATGCTGTGATTCGTTTAACTGTAGAGGGCCCAATATGGTTAGAGGGATAAATGAGTATAATGCTTCAGCTGGATCAGGAGCCGAATATATATAAAAATAAAGAATAGAAAATAAATACATGCATACAAAAGTGAAAACAAAATATACTTAAAGTAATATGAACAGCTATGGACAACGTGGTTCAGTAAAGGCCGCACAGAGAATATCTTCATGCTGAATAGTGCAAAAGGAGACATTTTACAGTAGATTGGAACAGGCCAATCAGGGTTCTATTGTGAGATGCTCTGCTCTCCCACATGTTTTTGAGAACTTGAAGGGGACGAGTGAATGAGGTGGTAATGCCTGCTTTACCTGTACACAGGATCAGGATAACACCCCTCATCAGCCAGGCTAGCTTGAATCCAGTGGCAAAGTGAGCAAGGGAGCCACGTCTGGGCAAAGTGAGCAAGGGACCCACATCTGGGCATTCCCTGCCAATTTAGGGCGAATAAAGCAAACACAAGACGATGATGGACGGAGCGCTGAAACTTTTCAGACACTCACCCCCAGTCACAGATCTGGGTTGAATCCATCATTGTATGCCCAGACGTGGGTCCCTTGCTCACTTTTCCACTGGATTCAAGTTAGCCTCGCTGATAAGGGGTGTTACCCCAAAACCAGTCCCAGGATGCTTGTTTCCGGTCCAGTTCGGGCTGGACTGTTCACATGAGGCACAGGTTCAAGACTGATTTGCATATAGCTGGGTCGGAACTAGGGTGGCGAAGTGAGCTAAAGAACGATGATGGATTTAACCCAGATCTGTGACTGGGGGTGAGTGTCTGAAAAGTTCCAGCGCTCCGTCCAACATCTTGTGTTTGCTTTGATCTTTATCATAGCCATAGTCTCCAGTATGAGGGTAAGAAGGTCCGAGTTATGATCATTGTCTCACTCTACATTTTCCAGTAGTGCTAGTACTGAACTTAATATCCTCTCTAATGTAAATAGTGATCTAGAGACTATGAACTCCTGACTTGACCCACAACGTGAACTTTGTGCAGCTATGCTCTCAACTGTAAATACCTCTGGTTCGGCTAGCGGGGTGATTGCAACATTATCTGTCAGGGAATACCTCAGAGAGGAGGTCAGATTTAATAAGTCTTTCATCCTGGATATTGGGATGCTACGACTCATAGTATTCGCCCCGATATTTATCAGGTGAGTGGGGACATCGGGCAGCGTATACTTGTTCAGCAGTGATACATTCTGGATTTGTGCATCTAACACAGATCTAGGATGGTTTGCAACGATACGATATGCGTGCACACCATTCTGAGAGGGGGACTACCTAGGAGAGGGAAGGCGATGGAAGACAATGCTCCATGTTCGACAACATTTGTTGGTTGCCCTTGGTCCCCCTTGTTGTTTGTGAGATCTTTCTTACTCTCAAGTATTACACAACTGCCTGTAATTTCCCCAATCCACTCCAGCTCTAACTTGGGTACTTCGCCCCACGCCCTAATACTCTTAATAGCGTGGCCAAGAGGGCAAGTAAGAAGGTAACTCACTGGGGGACCCAGTGGGGATCCACTTACAGTTGATCACATAGACGTGCAACAGGGTACTGCTGGCATAACTCTGGGATTAGAGGTCTCATAATGCCGTGCCATCAATGCCTGGGTAGTCCTGAGGACACTCATGCAGTTGCCAACGAATGCCGACCTATTGCTAAATTGATGGTCCTGATGAAAATATGATTTCTTTGAAAGGGAACTCGGACTCTGGTTTTCCGCACTGTATTTCTTCTTACTTGACAGCACTTGCCCTTGGAGCATGCTTGACATTAGAATCTTTATTTTGCAACAGGTTAGTATAATAGTCAGTGATTCATTTTTTGCCTTTCCCTTGCACTGTGATGTATTCAGTCGTTACGGAGGTCGAAGACTCAACCAGCATTGCACTGGGAAGAACAGGACAGCTACTAGACGTCTCACCAGCTATACATGGGGCAGGTCTTTGTCCTTTACGGGTGCACAGAGACTGATACTTGTAATTTTCCCTGGAATTGGGCACATTAAAAGACTTGGGAGGTAATGGTAGCAGTTTATTATAGAGTCATAAAGATGTTCGAGTTATCAGGATACATTCAAGTAACTTAGTGACGGTCATAGTTAGAATCGTATTGATACCACAAAAGACCGGACAAACAGTTTGGGTAGGTCACTGCCAGGGATCAATGCAGGTTCGCCCTCCCAGCAAGACCACTGGGGAACTAAAAGGTCCTAAAGGGTACAGTTCAAGTCGGGTACTGCAACAGGTACCAACAGGGCTGCCAGCTTGAACAGAATTGATACCTAATCGCGGCATGAGAACCCAAACCACTGACTGTCTCTAACCACATTTGGTATTACTCAGAGTATACACTGCAGAGGGTACAGAATTGCTAGTATTTTCGGCTCCAGGCAAAAGGCCATAACTCTTTATAGCTACTGCCAATACAGAGGCAACCAAGAAAGCAAGTAGAAAGTGTTCTGGGACAGTAATGAGCACTTTAGAAGTATAGGCAGAATAAGCCGAGGTGGGCCGCTTACAAAGTGTTAAAGCACAGCGTAACGCACTTCATCCAGGGTAGTCAGTACCAATAACAAAGGAGAGCAGTGAAACAGCAATCTGTATTAACTAAACTAGCCAGGCAGACCACACACCGGGTACAAGCTGCACCGCCAAACACTGGCCATCTCCGCACTCTGGGGAGACCGCCGTGCTTAATGGGGTCTTGAGGGGCAGCCAACCACATTGAGGTCTGCCCCCTCAGGAATATTGGGGAAATGGAGCAGTCCGACGACTGCTCTGGGTTTAGGCTAGTTTGGGTTACATTTGTAGCCCAAGATATATAGTCAGTCATTATAGGTCACCAGCAAGCATTTTGTCTTAGTGACACGGTGGCTAGTAGTAGGAGAGTTAGCGCTTTTGAACACCCACCCATCCATAGAGCTGGTGGTTTTGTGATCTTGCGAGTTTGCAGCTTGGTTTCCTGGGCAGGCTTTATATGAAACAGATGTGCAAGGGGGTTAACAATGTATAGTTGTTAGACCTGGCATCTTTGGCGTGTTTTACCCCTGTCTTTTTTTGCTTCTGACCTCCTGTTTTTCACTGTCCTGCATTTCGTTTTTGCAGGTTTTAGGCACTTTACCACTGCTGACCAGTGCTAAAGTGCAAGTCCTCCCTGTGTAAAATGTATTGCTGATTAGGTTATCTGTGATTGGCATATTTGATTTACTTGTAAGTCCCTAGGAGAGTGCACTGCATGTGTCCAGGGCCTGTAAATCAAATGCTACTAGTGGGTCTGCAGCACTGATTGTGCCACTCATGTGAGTAGCCCTGCAACCATGTCTCAGACCTGCCACTGCAGTGTCTGTATGGGCAGTTTTAAACTGCCATGTCGACCTGGCAAGTGCAACCACTTGCCAGGCCCAAACCTTTCCTTTTACTACATGTAAGGCACCACTAAGGTAGGCCCAAGGTAGCCCCATAGGTAAGGTGCAGTGTATTTAAAAGGTAGGACATGTACTGGTGTGTTTTACATGTCCTGATAGTGAAATACTGCTAATTCTGTTTTCACTATTGCAAGGACTATCTCTCCAATAGGTTATTATTGGAGCTGCCTTGTAACCTCTTACGAGTGTAACTTCCAGTCGGGAAGATACACAGAGTTGGAGTTAGGTAGGACATGTACTGGTGTATTTTACATGTCCTGATAGTGAAATACTGCTAATTTCGTTTTCACTATTGCAAGCACTATCTCTCCCATAGGTTATCATTGGAGCTGCCTTGTAACCTCTTACAAGTGTAACTTCTAATCAAGAAGAGGCACAGAGTTGGAGTCCCTGAACTCACGCCCCCACTGGTTCCGCTAATGTTAAATGCACACCACGTTTTGTGATATCTAATTGTAACCGACGTCGTACTTGGTGCCCCATAACCCTTGACAATTATCGACGCGGGCCGCCAAGCTAACAGTAATCTTGTGTATGGTGGGCACCTATGCCTGTATGTATGTTTGTGTGTTTGTAGTGGCTATCTTAGATGACTGCACTGTCATGTTCTTGTATTATCATGCTGCCATAAGCCTTCACGTATTGCTTCATCTCGGTCACTTTTACTCACCGAAGCCGTTTTCACGCAGAGAGACACTGTGAGTTCTAATTGATTTTAATTGAGTCAATTTACTCCACGCTCTTGGCAAAGACCAAGTACGTTCAACTACAAGTACTAGAGGCACTTTCACCGTCGTACTTGTTGGTAGTTTTACTCACCACTAAACACCACGCGTTAAATCTTTTTGTCTACAAACAATGTCTACACTAGAACATGGTTCTCTTATTGTTGTTTTTATCTCTCCCTCCCCTTTCCCTTAGGTCTTTCACCTCGGGATCCTTTGACCCGGGGCACTTGACTTGCATCTGGTTACGAATTGGTATTTACTGAACCAGTATTGCTATAGTGCCAGAGTACTTATGTTCCTTGGTCCTGATGAAGTGCCACCTGACCCGTTAGGGGCTACTAGGCACGAAACATGTCGACCTTATGCACCACATCAGCCCTATAGGATCATTATATCCAGTTAGGGCCCAGTCTTTTAGCTAGGCTAGTGTCTCTTGTAAATAAATACAATAAGTTAGGGAAACCCTAGACCTATTTTATCCTTCACACTCACTGCACTACCTAGCCCACACACCCGCACTCACCCTACGGCTTCATCACCAAAAGATCCCCGCCAAAGAGCCCCTTCGCGGGTGCCCGTCAGGCATTGCAGCGCCGGCCCGACGAGGAGCAGGCCCAATGATGAAGCATGACATCCTTCGGGGTGTGTGAGGGCACTTTTGATAAGACCTTCCTTTTCCCTCCTTCCCCTCCCTTAGAAACTGCACTCCCTCGTGATTCACACTTTCTTGCTTTACCATTCTGTGCCTCTGCCTGCCTATGGAATCCACGTCTGAGGGAAAGTGACAGTTGAGCTGTTGTGCATTCACTCTAGATGGGCACACAACGGGAGCTGAGGTGTGCCCTGCATATCACTAGGCTGATGGGTCCTGAGCTAGAGTGGTGGGAGGAGTTGTCACTGACACCTGAATAGGGCTGTGCCTGTCCTCACACAAAGCTGTCTCCACCCCCTTGTCGTGTGTCTGGAGCCAAGGCAGGAAAAGGCAGGGTCTTGTTAGAGGTTAATAGTTGCAGTAAAACTCGAAGGGAGTTTAAAGGTCTCAGACAGAAGATCAGCACTGGAGGAAGTAGAGACTTACAGAATTCAATTGTTGTTGGGGGAGGGACACTTAGAGATGGGTGGTGCTTACCACAGGGGAACACTTTTGTATAGGGAGGTTTGTAGTTTTGTAAGGCGTAAGGCCCAGGGTTGGGTTATGTGATGTGCACCTGTTTCAATAAAGCAGCCTTTTTCACACAAACCTGTTGTCAGTGGTCTGTGCTGCGCCCTCATCTTCCCCAATGCACTCACCTTCGCTATAGTTCCATAAATCTCCTTGCCGCCAAATGCAACCGGTGCAGCTTTCTCAGTTCAAACGGCTAACCAGCTGATACCACTTAGCTGCTACTTGCCCCGCTGTAGCTCTCACTGTCGCCCGCTCTCTTTCCCTTGGATCTTTCATTCTCTGCGAGCTGGTCCAGCATTCGGGTATACGGGCAGGCAAATGGAAGGGCCAAACGTATTCCAAGCATGTTTTGGATGCAGTGGGAAGCAGGGCCAGAGCAGGGCTTGAGACAGCAAGTAGCCAGCCACCAGGCCAGCCACCCAGCTGCTTAATTGACAAAGAACCGCCGAACGTGGCAGTGCATTCCTGGTCACACCGAGCAACCGGTGGGTAACTCCGCCTGCAACCTCCACCTCCTACTGAGCATCCTGTAGGTTCTCTCGCCTCTCGCGAACTAGACCCGAAGGTATTGGAGCGCTTTACATGAGCACCAGTTACGTTACGGACGGACACATTCATTTTTGTCAGGCACGGGGAGATTAAGTGATGTGCCCAGAATCACAGAATGTTGAGCGTCCCTGCCGAGACTCGAACCCGGTTTCCCAGCTCCGAGGGTGACCGCCCTAGCCGTTAGGCCACATTCTCTCCCTGAGGATGACATCTTTCATCAGTTAACCCTTGCCTAGTAAAAGAAGCAGAGTCCCTCTACATATGCTTGAAATGTGCGTATGCTCCTTACCCGACAGGCTCCCCCATCCTTCCGCCAGTAACATTAAGCAGTGACTATGTGGGAAGAAGGCAGCTTGCAGTCACCTGAGTGAGCAGCTTCTTCCCTTGTGTAGCTCTCACTTTGTCATGAGCTCCAGCCTTTCCTGCTGCTGCTCCAACCACAATGCCATTTACACACCTCGGGGCGAGAAAGCAAAAGAGACACAATTGATGGACGGAATGCAGAACAAATTAAAACATTCACCCCCAGTCAAGAGATCTGGGTTAAATCCATCATTCTTTTGCTCACCATGCCACCCCAGTTTAGACCTGGCCATATGCAAATCAGTCTTGACCCTGTGCCTCATGGGAACAGTCCAGCCCGAACTGCCAAGCCAGGTCCTCCCTGGACCGGAAACAAGCATCCTAGGACCGGTTTCGGGGTTTCACCCCTCTTCAGCCAGGATAGCTTGATTCCAGTGGCACAGTGAGCCCAGGACCCACGTCTGGGCATACCTGGCGCACCTAGGGCGAGAAAGCAAAAGACACACAATTGATGGACGGAATGCAGAACAAATCAAAACATTCACCCCCAGTCAAGAGATCTGGGTTAAATCCATCATTCTTTTGCTCACCATGCCACCCCAGTTTAGACCTGGCCATATGCAAATCAGTCTTGACCCTGTGCCTCATGGGAACAGTACAGCCCGAACTGCCAAGCCAGGTTCTCCCTGGACCGGAAACAAGCATCCTAGGACCGGTTTCGGGGTTTCATCCCTCTTCAGCCAGGATAGCTTGATTCCAGTGTCACAGTGAGCCCAGGACCCACGTCTGGGCATACCTGGCGCACTTAGGGCGAGAAAGCAAAAGACACACAATTGACTGGGGGTGAGTGTTTGATTTGCTCTAATGCTCCGTCCATCATCCCCTTTGGTATCGCTTTTTTCGCCCTAAGTTGGCAGGGTATGCCCAGACGTGGGTCCCTTGCTCACTTTGCCACTGGATTCAAGATAACCTGGCTGATGAGGGTTTTGAACCCGAAACCGGTCCCAGGATGCTTGTTTCCTGTCCAGGGAAGACATGGCTTGGCAGTTCGGGCTGGACTGTTCCCATGAGGCACAGGGTCAGACTGATTTGCATATGGCCATGTCTGAACTGGGGTGGTGGAGTGAGCTAAAGAATGATGATGGATTAAACCCAGATCAGTTGACTGGGGGTGAGTGTTTGATTTGCTCTAACGCTCCGTCCATCATCCCCTTTGGTATCGCTTTTTCGCCCTAAGTTGGCAGGGTATGCCCAGACGTGGGTCCCTTGCTCACTTTGCCACTGGATTCAAGATAACCTGGCTGATGAGGGTTTTGAACCCGAAACCGGTCCCAGGATGCTTGTTTCCTGTCCAGGGAAGACATGGCTTGGCAGTTCGGGCTGGACTGTTCCCATGAGGCACAGGGTCAGACTGATTTGCATATGGCCATGTCTGAACTGGGGTGGTGGAGTGAGCTAAAGAATGATGATGGATTAAACCCAGATCAGTTGACTGGGGGTGAGTGTTTGATTTGCTCTAACGCTCCGTCCATCATCCCCTTTGGTATCGCTTTTTTCGCCCTAAGTTGGCAGGGTATGCCCAGACGTGGGTCCCTTGCTCACTTTGCCACTGGATTCAAGATAGCCTGGCTGATGAGGGTTTTGAACCCGAAACCGGTCCCAGAATGCTTGTTTCCTGTCCAGGGAAGACATGGCTTGGCAGTTCGGGCTGGACTGTTCCCATGAGGCACAGGGTCAGACTGATTTGCATATGGCCATGTCTGAACTGGGGTGGTGGAGTGAGCTAAAGAATGATGATGGATTAAACCCAGATCAGTTGACTGGGGGTGAGTGTTTGATTTGCTCTAACGCTCCGTCCATCATCCCCTTTGGTATCGCTTTTTCGCCCTAAGTTGGCAGGGTATGCCCAGACGTGGGTCCCTTGCTCACTTTGCCACTGGATTCAAGATAGCCTGGCTGATGAGGGTTTTGAACCCGAAACCGGTCCCAGGATGCTTGTTTCCTGTCCAGGAAGACATGGCTTGGCAGTTCGGGCTGGACTGTTCCCATGAGGCACAGGGTCAGACTGATTTGCATATGGCCATGTCTGAACTGGGGTGGTGGAGTGAGCTAAAGAATGATGATGGATTAAACCCAGATCAGTTGACTGGGGGTGAGTGTTTGATTTGCTCTAACGCTCCGTCCATCATCCCCTTTGGTATCGCTTTTTCACCCTAAGTTGGCAGGGTATGCCCAGACGTGGGTCCCTTGCTCACTTTGCCACTGGATTCAAGATAGCCTGGCTGATGAGGGTTTTGAACCCGAAACCGGTCCCAGGATGCTTGTTTCCTGTCCAGGGAAGACATGGCTTGGCAGTTCGGGCTGGACTGTTCCCATGAGGCACAGGGTCAGACTGATTTGCATATGGCCATGTCTGAACTGGGGTGGTGGAGTGAGCTAAAGAATGATGATGGATTAAACCCAGATCAGTTGACTGGGGGTGAGTGTTTGATTTGCTCTAACGCTCCGTCCATCATCCCCTTTGGTATCGCCTATTTACACACCTCAGCAGCCCGTGAGCTTAAGATGGGCATGGACTCCAGTATAAGCCCTTCTCAGAAGGAGTCACCCAACACCACACTCCTCCATGGAAGAGAGACAGTCCCAGAGTTCCTGCTCTGCTCCGTACAAACCACCTCGGAAGCCCTAAAGAGACCTGCCTGTCTGGCTGAGCCGCTGTCTCTGAAAAGGACCAACAAGCTTGCATCTATCACCAATTGCGCTGCGTAACACATGTGCACCAAACACAGACGTGTTACTGTGCGTTTTTGTCAGCTGCGCACTTGCCCACTTGTCCACTTGTCCATCACATGCGTATAAAATAGAGAATAAATACATGCACTCAAAAGAGAAAACAACATATACTTAAAGTAATGTTTTCAGGAACGTGAAGGGGGCGAGTGAATGAAGTGGTAACACCTGCTTTGCCTGTACACAGTGTCGCTCCAAATCACTCCGCATTTATTCAAGCGCGTTGAGATGCTGCGCTCCGCCTCAGTCCGCTATGATAACCAAGGCAGCAGCTCTTGTTTCTTTCTCAAGGAAGCCTGCTTCCGGGTCCCTTGCTTTCTGATTCTGTCTGCTCTCTACACCTGGCACGCAGGTGCCCTTACATCTCAACTGAGTCATTTCTTTGGTGCAAGGTGCTGACACACCCCATTTGTACTTTGTAATGTGAAAGCCTATTAACACACTTTTATAATGAGTGCTTATTCAAATGTTAATGCAGTTGTATAATGCAAACTTTCGTTCCCATGGCAGGCTTGAATCTGTGGAGCCTAGAAAACGGGAGGTGGAGTACTGCTGCACAAAATCTAAAGTCAATTGTCTACCAGATGTAACCATGCAGAATGGATTAAAATCCAAAACATTGAGAAAGCTTATTACTAATTCATAGAAAATGTGAATTCAGGGCAAACGCAGAGGCGAGCAGCCACAGTGGAAAGTCCCCCTGGTTGATAGCCATTGAAAAAAACCACGAGTATATTGCAGCACAAGGCTGCCTTTCTAATAGGTTAGACAATAATTGTTACCAGTGTGGCAAAGTAAGAGTTGGTGATTTTGCAAAAAAGGGGGCTTATTTACAAGACACTTGCGCCGCCGGGGCGTCACTTTTAATATGGGAAAAAGTGATGTACGGGTGGTGCAAGGGGCTTGTAAATAAGCCCCAAGGTATTTTTTATATTCTTAGTGTTTGTGCCACTGAACATGAGCAGCACAACTGGTTGAGGTGGTTCTTCCAAATATTCTTTCCAGGCTGCTCTCCAGACACAGCATTTGTGCAGAGTGAGCTTCTAACAGCAGGGTAGTCTCTGGCTTGAAGCACTGAGTACCCAGGCACAAAGAAGTGTGAGCATTCTACACCTGGTTGTCAGCATCCCACATGCAGGTGTCGTTTAATCGAAACAAAAAGCTGGCCTCGCCAAAGGGTCCCTTTCGTCTTGAACAGAGAATGTAGTCCCACCCATCATCCCCATTGTCTACCAAAGGCCATTGTTTGAGGAAGACTAGTCAGTAGCCCCTTGCCAACAAAGGGGCAGATTTACAAGAAACTGACGCATCTGTACAGATGCGTCAGTTTCCCTGCGCCTCCATACGAAAGCCTTGCGCCACCATGGATGCGCCGTATTTACAATCCAGCGCACCATGGCGCAAGGATTGACAGATGCGTCTGAAATTCGGATGCATCTGTTGGCCCAAAAGTGACGCATTGCTGTAGTTGCTCATGAAAGTGACGCAACTCCAGCAATGCACCACAACAGATAGGTGAGTCCCATTTAAAAAGCCTTGCGTCATTCCTTACGCCTGGTCTGAGCAGGCGTAGGGATTTTGACGCAGTGAAGGCATAGAGTGACGCAGTGAAATGTAAATTTCACTGCGTCAGTTCTACATGGCTTTTTGCTTGGGAACGCCCACCCTACATACATTATACCTGACGAAGGTATAATGTGACGCAGGGCTTTACAATGTGACGCATCTCCCTAGATGCGTCATGTTGTAAATGGGGCGCAATGTGGCGCATTGTTTACTCCGACGCTGCGTCACAAAAAGTGACACAACGGCGGCGCAAAAGTGTCGCAAGGGGCTCGTAAATCTGCCCCAAAGTCTTCATAGCATTTTTATGAGGATCCCAGTCATCATCCTCATCACTTCAGTACCTGGATCTCTACCCGCCAGCCAAAGGATGTAGGCAATACACTTCCACTGTCTGGGAAGCTGTTCTTACCTCCATCATGTGTCATGTCAAACCAGAGGCATCCAAATGGATCCCACATTGTTTTTGTAATTAATAATGTGAGCCAGATTTTACAGGTGAACATCAGAAGACAACCGCCCAGCATTTGTAGAAACTCCTTTTCAATATTTGCATTATTTACCCAGCTATTTCTCAAACTGCTACGATCTTGAAGTTACTGCTTTTTTTTAGAGCATGTCGAAAAGCTACAGCTGTGCCCAGAAATTACATTACGCTTCCAACTCCTGAGCTGATCCGATGACCGGGCCAGAGCAGTACGCTAGGGGTAGACTAGCAGCAGACAGAATGTCTGATTCTGCTGCCTGCCAAAAGAAACTGACCAAGCACCATCTTACATGCAATTCATGCTATGTCCCTCTTTACAGTCCTGCATCCTCAAACTGCACACTATCTCAAAAAGCCTTCTCTACACTTCCAAAAGACTGCATGAACAACTGAACTTTTCTTAAAAATCTGATTGTTGACTCTCCTTTTTTTCTTTCGAATGGCCTCTCCTACTCTTCCAGCTTCTCTATGATTGTGTTCTTTGAGCACAACCTATTCTAAGTCACAAGCATGTTTGCCATAATCTCTGATACTGTATTTCTGCAAATTGCTTGCGTCTAATTCCAGAGATCACAATCTCCCCTTCCTTGAAAATTACCCATGCAACCCAACCATACCTTATCTCCTCTAGCTCACCCACAAATCCCACCAACCATCTCCATGAACTCATATACCACCCACTAATGAGCGCACTTAACTGCTATTAATTTAATCTACCACAAAGAAACTGGAGTAAATGCATGGAATGTTTTTCTTGAGCGCACAAGACTAATCCCAAACTCCACAATAAGAAATAACACTGGACTAACCGCTATCTTTGGGTGTCGGAGTAGCGTGCTGCCCAGAGCAAAGCGCTTCAACACCCCGCCAGAGGTAGTAAGTGCTATATTAATGCAATTACTATACAATACATTCATCGTCCATAACTTCTGACCCACAAAGAGTAATGTGGTGCATTCATTATTTTACCTTTACTGCTTGTAGCCTGCGAGTTATCTGAGGTACCAAACTCGCGGCTGCCCATCTCATCTGTGAACTCATACACTGATCCCATTCAGCTCATGCCCTGTGCCAACTTCAGCATGACTGTGGGCTCCCTACTGGGGGAACTGCACTCATCAACAGATGTTCTTCATGTTTGTTGGATATGTACCTGCCAGATCTACCCACAGCAGCCTTTGCTCCGCAACATTCATCTGTTCTTCAGCCTGCAGCCTCCACTACACATGAACAAGTTTCATCATTTCACTCATCATTAGTTTTTCACTCTGTGTCAGATAGTGTGTTTCTACATTCACAAGTGCTGTCTTCATTGACTCATCAGATCCCAGTCTCTGTTGTGCATCAACAACCTTCATCAGTTTTTCATTTCCTTGTTTCTGCAGTTCATCAATGAGCAGCTCTGGCTGCACCATCACAACCTTCATCTTTGACTTACACAGTTCCTTCTTCAACAATTTCCCCACCCGGCTACAGTTTAGTCAGCTCTACCACCTGTGCTTTGTTACAGTCATTGGCTGCACCGGTTTCAACAACATCTCATCATTAGCGTATTTATCATTCTTCATAGTCATCAACAATTTCTACTTTTCCGTCCGATGCACACGTCTCAACAGACATTGTAGTCATCAAGTTCTACTTCCTCGTCTGCATCTTGGTACCCAGTATAGTCCCTGGAGCTCACCTTTCATTGTACATCTACAGTCTCACAAACTTGATCAGTGGTTTCATCTGTAACCACAGTGTCTTATAAATCTGAGCAACTGCCCAGTTTGACTCCACCCCCAACTTCATTGCATCACTTTCTCTGTTTTTGCTCTGAGACACCATAGACTGGTCCTTTGAACAACATTGTTCTTTTTGATAATTGTTTTGTGCTGTCCTTTTAATAACTGCCATTTTTGCGAATCCTTTGTGTTCTGCCAACTTCTTTTGTTCAATTTGTTTATTATCTTCTCAAACATGAGGGAGGCACCAGTAAATACATGCTTCTGTTTGTCCTCTGTGTATTACCATGCTTATCATTTATTACAGTCTTAATGAAAGAGGGGCTTTGCAGTGGTTTTCAACCCCCTACCTCCCAGAAGGGATTTATTTCCTCATTTTTTCATCCATTGCATAACCCATACATGACACCTCACTTTATACGGTATAGTGCCTTACTAATTGCCCCTACTAACTACTTCTTAGGGTGTATGCCTTTAGGACCTAACAATATGTTTTGTTTTTGCATACTATTATAATGATAAACGAGGAATAACACAACATTTTTACACAAAGAACTATATACGCAGATTACGTTCTGCCATAATAATGTGTGTGATTCACTAAGAGCTTTTACATGAGCTCCTGCAAGAACTCTCCACAGAATGAGGCTACCCTCCCTAGGAAGAGATCACAAAGTGACAGAGCACAGTGAAAGATTACTAAGTATTTCTACCCAGCAACGGGTTACTAGGCAAGCGTACCTAGCAACGGGCTGCCATACCATCCTCATCAGGCACCAACCGTATTCAGACACGAAGACTATTTAACTCTGCCTCTTCTAATGAGGAATAGAGGACCATCTACACACCTGGACGCTGCGCTACCACAAGGACATTTCTGCTGATAAATCAGCAGCCCAGTGGGTCGTACCAAGGTATGCAGGGAATTTTTAAATAGTGTGGTGGATCTGAGAACAAATGTAATCTAGGATTCCCACAAAATATAATGTTAGGTATTTTTATTCTCTTTACTCTGATTTTATTTGCATTTGCTAATGTTTGTATTTTAATCGTGAAAGTTCTAATTCATATATTCTACAATAGATTATGGTATAATAATCTTCACTAATATAATTACCTATTGTGTGTGGACTGATTATGTTTGGTGGCCAGAAATAGGTTAGGCTCGTCTAAATTCCTTGTGAGTTCTCTGGCAAGTCTGTTGTTGTGCAAATGTCTGTCTTCCAAAGTGTATAGCCCAACAAAATAGCAGTCCATTTCTCTTTACCCGTAAAGTCACACCTATACTCATGTATCGGAGTAAGGAAAATCTAACTGGGAGTGCCCCTAAAGGGGCAGTAAGAAACACCACTGGCCAATTATGCAGTGCCATTGGGTGGCAGGTCCAAGACCTTACTACAAGGATTGTGAACTGGTGCATGGGAGGAAGTCGAGGGAACACTGCGGGCTCACCAGCAGGCACAATCTTTTGTTGTCCGCAGAATGCCTGCAGCCCTATTGTGGTGTAGATATGTCTTTTTTCTCAAGTTTTGTCCAGAGTCAACTGGGCTTGATTGTCCTCAAGGTCTGGAGATGTTCCTCTCCATTCTCTGCAGTACAGCTTCTC
Source organism: Calotriton arnoldi (assembly GCA_963921515.1). NCBI lineage: Eukaryota > Metazoa > Chordata > Amphibia > Caudata > Salamandridae > Calotriton > Calotriton arnoldi. Next base: position 224,451 of record CAWUFW010011393.1, read on the forward strand.
GCCATCTAAGGAGGGGTTAATCGCAGGGCCTACTCCTCTGGACTTACGCTTCCTCCCAGCACTGGCTGGTGAAGGAATTTGAAATGGGTGATAGGGTGCAGCCTGTGCGGTTCCATGTATCCACAGCACTTGAGACCCAGAGAGAGATAGTGCACTCCAGCCTCATTCTGTGCCAGATACTTTGAGCATAGTCAAGTTTCCTGTGCCATCTTCCACCCAGTGGCCTTTCAGTTTCTTGAAACATTTCCCTGGGCTTTCTGGATGATGCACAACAAAGTTCAAGTTAATTTGCCATGATCATCTAACAAATAAGTCTGAGCCATGTTCTGTGCAATTGATTGGAGCCAAATGGGGAAGCACGACACCAGCATACCCCTGTAGCTCTCGCAAAATACAGAAGAGGTTGTGGAAACATGGTTAGCATATCGCAGGTCAAAGGGGCAAAACTGTAGCTACAGTGTCCGGGAATAATTTGGCGATCTCGTCCTGCTAAATTTCACTGCACCCAGAGCCAGAGAGATGAAAATCCCATGCTACTCCACTCCATTATAAGTGGTGGTGTGCATATGCATGGCCAAGGTATCATTATATAGATTATTTCATGAAGATTTGCACCCATTAATACCGCCATCCACGTAGAGCAAAGGTTTGTGTAAGGGCAGTCAGTGGTGGTGGCAGAGAAACTTGAAATTCCTCTTAAACTTAAACATGGGTGATAAAAGGCCCACACTAACTCAAAAGGGAATTCTTTGACCTTCTGGCCAATTATGTGGTGCCATTATTTGGCAGGTCCAAGACCTTGCTACTGGGCTTATGTACTGTGTTTGTCTCATTAAATCCAATCTATATGTCCTTATTTCAATATCTTTGTAGTGCATTTGTCTTATCTCCCCTTACTGCCTTCAATTACTCTAATTCATTCTCAACTAATTCTAATACGGGGGCAGAATAAAGTATAATCATATTTCTCATGACTCTGAAAACTGTCCATGCAGAGCCCCAGCATGGTGCTTCATGTCTGGGGCTGAGGAAGTCTAGAATGTAATACTTGCAGAGTGAACTCAGGACAGAAGCGACGAGTTATTACTGGCATCTGAGTGAGCGTATGGCTCAAAGACATTCAAAAATAGAGTGCCAGTCAGATTTGGGTCATGAAGAGCCCACCTGGTGAACGGGTTTTATGTTCTAACTCCTACACCAGGGTTGCCTACCTAATGGCTGTACTGTAGTGTGGATTGTGGCCTCATGGTCGACATTGCTAAGTTAGCTTAGGCCTAGCTGCCATGATGCCTCCTTTGCACACGTTACTCCGTGACTTTGTTTTTCCAGACTCTGCATGTGACCGTTCACATTAGAACTGTCTGCATTTCTGCCTTTCACCTTTTCTGATGTTCTCTGTGGTTTTCGTCTGCACACAATGTACAAGGTCGAAAAACAACGTCCCTTGTTGTTGCTGTTCTGGTCAGCCCCGCGCACTTAGACATAACATGAAATACAGCTGCACTGGAGAAATTCGTGTGCTTTTAATATTGTGATCTCCCTGTTGGTGGGACTTGGAGAAAAACCTTTCCAGGAAGAAGAGCTGTGCTTGTCTGATGATGTAAACCTTGCATCTAGTTCTTGAGGTATGGGGGTCCCCCTGACAAAGCCCAGAGGTCTTCTATTTTTATAATAAACTAGTTACTAGCACGGGGAGGGTGGCAAGGCATTATAGTCCTTCATCCCCTGTCTTTATAAAATGCTGTCCCCGTTTGTATTCTTTGGAATTGTAACGATGCTTACTATTTTGTCTTTATGCATTATGCTGCTAGTACTGGCACGTGTACTGTGTCTTAGAGCACGTTAGTTGAAATAAACATTTGAAACTATACTGTGTCTCTTAATACTCACGTTGTGGAGAAGTATGAGTGAGTAATGAAAGAGTGTTCTTGCTCCCGCGATTCCTGAAAGAGTCCGTGTTCTGGGATGTCTAATCATTGGTAGCTTCGCTGTAGTACGGAGAACGAATGAGACACTATAGCTAGTCGGATTGGGATTTTGGGCACTAAGGTGGATGGTTGGTACACCACTATACACCGAGGTCCTGTTTTCCTGCGCATAGTTCTGTATATGTGCAGAATCCCCGCAACAGTACTATAACTTGACAACGCTGGTCTCTCACCAAAATTGGCTCAACCTATTGAGGCACTTAAGCAGTGTTGGTATTCGGATTTGGGGCTTGCAAATCAGAGAACTCATCAGATTATTCAGAAAAGGCAACAGCTTTGTTATTCTTGTTACAGCTCCAGGGGTATTGATGTGGATAGTTGGTAGTTTGTTTTGATGACTATTAGCAGAATTGTACAGAGAGATCTTCTCTTTTGAAAAGCTGCTAATATCCCTTTTTGCTTTCTCTCTTTTTTGCTGGATGGAAAACATTAAAATCTCCAATAATTTTATTGAGGTTGTACATAGTTAGCTTATCATTGCTGCACCATCAGGCTTAAATTACACCTGAACGATTGACCATTTGTAGAGTCAATGGCATTGACACAAGAGCAGGGACCCTCATTAGGGGCCACTAGTAAACCCTTCCCTTTTTGATACATTGGCACACTTGTGCACATTTTCACAATACAGTTTTGTGCTAAAATACTTTTTTCATTCTCTCATATCGATTTTGCAGATTATATCAAGTTTTTTAAAGTCCTGATGATGACCTACTGATTGATACGCTCGGGCCAAAACATCTACACTATACGAGTGGCTACAATCCCGTAACTTGTTTTGGACTCGTTTTAAAATTACATGTGTGACCTGGATGACCTTCATTTAATTACATCTTATTTACTATAATTGAGCATTAATTAGGTTTTGTGAAATGAATATGCACACTATTTTTTGGTGTGGTCACAAAGGACTACACCGCTTACCCCTTGTTCACATTTTGTATATATCTGACAAATAAGTGCACTGTTATACATCTAACCAGTGTGCTCAAGTGTGTCCTTTTAAAAATTCATTATTTAGAAACTATTTAGTTCTGAATTCTTTTTCTATTCTCAAGAGGAACCATTGTTGCTTTTCCTGTATTAGAACCCTTGAGAGCACACTCCATCGAACCCCGAAATTTCAATGCTTCCAGAAACTCCTGTCTTATGGAGTGGAATCCAAGTGTACGTAACAAGAACCAAAATCATAACACAATTCTCGTACAGAAGCAGTTAGTGGTTATTTGCGGTTCTGAAATATGAAATGCAACATGTATTATAAATATAAAGAACAATGTTCAGCTTAATTGCCTCTAATTAACTGATATTTGGGCTTTGAAATATATGGTGAGGTGGGTTTTCCTAACTCCACTAATGCAAGTGACACTGTCACCTGTGTATGTATGGATATGGGTGTGTCTGTCCATAAAATACCTGCATTTATAATGAAAACTTGAAAATTGACAAGTTAATTGAATATTGAAGAAAAGTAAATTGTCGGGAAGGTAAATCTGTCAAACCAATGAAAATTCTTAGGCCCTCCCTACAAGTCAGGCAGAGCGAATTGCCATGTGGAATTCCACCTCACCCGATCACAAGTGGGGCGGTGTTCATGCACTAAGGGGCCTATTACGATGGCGGTCGGAAAACCTCCCCGACCGCCATGGTAGCGGGAAAAGACCGCCCGCATGGACCGCGACATCACCGCCGGTCGAATTACGATGACCTGCGGTCGAAATACGACCGCGGCGGTCGGATCGCAGGCCTTAACATTGCAGCGGTTGCTGCTGCCCGCAGCACCGCCGCGATGTCCAAAGGAGCATGTGCTGCATTTCCCTGCACTGCGTGGCAGGCACTGCACAGTGCCTGCCACCTGGTACAGGGAAATGTAGGGGGGACCATGGGTACCCCCCAGTGCACCCACACCCCCCCCCCAAAACATTGGGGGCCCGCAATGGGCCCCTGGAAGACAATCTCCGCATGCCTTTCCATGGCGGTTTGACCGCTGAGGAAAGGCTGGCTACCGCCGGCATCATAATCGTGCCGGCGGAGCCTGCTCTGCACCGCCACCATTATCCCGGTCCTGCTCCGTCCACCAGGCAGGAGTGCGGATGGCAACCGGCGGAAAAGCGGCGGTCGGAATTTCCCATTGCTGCGGTCACCACCGCCATCCTAATTTGACCGGCGGTTTTCTTGGTTGCGATCGCGGGCGGATTGCCACCGCCGGTCCGGCGGGCGCCACCACCGGCCCGGCGGTGGACATCCGACCGCCATCGTAATAGACCCCTAAGTTATCCCGGCATGGGACAACGGGACTACATTTTACTGGTCCGGAAAAACAGTCCAAAAAACATAATCTGAAGGTTTGGCTGAAACAGCGGCCACGCCTCTGTCCCTGCTGAGTCTTTTTGTTTGTGTAAAGAGAGAGCTTGTAATGCTTCCCCTGTCAGGGCATCTTTTTCCCCTTACCCACATACCCTTTCAATCCCCTTTCTCCACCCCTGAGCAGCCCCTTCCCCGGGCTCACATTTGCCAACTGCTTATGGCATGTGGTAAGTGGCAGCGTTAAACCCTGTGGAGCTGGGAATTGCATGTAGTTGTACGCCCGGTAAAGCCGGGTATACACAGTCATTCCCCAATCTATGGGGTTCAACTAGTAATTTCACGGTACTGGTGAGGCGTCACTGCATGTTACCGCTAATTACAGGTACAGAGTTTGCACCCAGCCAGTACCATGCGTCCCAGGGACATGATACTTGTCAAGAGTTTTAAAACAGGCTTATTTCATTTGGTGAAGGTTCTGTTTCTTCAATCACATGTAAACAATTTAAATACATTAAGGTGCTTGAAAACGACACATGCATACAATATGCAGAATCATTTGCAAAATTCAAATATGTAATATGCTGTTTATGAATGTATACTGCAATGGTTTTAGGTAATCAAATAATAAAACAAAAAAGGTTGGTGGAAGAACACGATCGCAGCTGTAACATTAGTCCTTTATAAAAACCTAATGATGGTCTGACCACCACAGCCAAAGCCACTACCAATATGAGGACTGAAGAGCTCAACCCATGTCCTAGACAAATCACTGTTGAAAGGTTGTCTGCTACTTTCAAAGCAGAATGCAATACTAGCATGGCTTGACTCAGAAATATGGTTAATACTTGTACATTCCGACGCAACTCACACTAGTTGTATCTAGCATGTATTTGTTTGTGCTTTTTTAGGTTTGAGGAGTCATGGAAAGGTCTGTCGCATATATTACACACAAAGGGTTTCTCACCAGTGTGTATTCGCTGATGAGTGACAAGGTGTGATAACTGCCTGAAATTCTTTCCACATTTACCACATTTGTAAGGTTTCTCCCCTGTGTGTATTCGTCGATGTGTTATCAATGTTTGGGAGTTTTTGAATGATTTCCCGCATTCAGAACATATATAAGGTCTTTCACTCACAGGTTGTCCTTGATTTCGGTTTAGGTCTTTTGACTGGCAGAAAGTCTTTTCACATTCACTGCATGTGTTCTGTTCTGCTCCTTCTGCGTGCCGTTTTGTAGATGAAATGAAACAGTTTCCACAATGAATACACTTGCTTAGTTTAAATCTAGTGACCCTTTTCTGACATGAATTCTGTCCAGTCTGAATTGCATTATAATTAGCAGTATTTGATCCGTTATTGCAGCTGCTCTCATATATTGAGAGATTTTTTGCCTCAGCGTGGATTCTGTGAAGTTTACTCTCGTATTCTGAGACTGTTTTCGCTTCAGTGCGGATTCTGTGATGTTTACTCCCGTATTCAGAAATTGTTTTTGCTTCAGAGTGAATTCTGAGATGGTTACTCCTGTATTCAGAGAGTGTTTTCACTTCAGCATGGATTCTTTGATGGTTCATGAGGTCTTGTTTTCGACTGAAGCTTCTCCCACACTTGTTACAAGAGTAAGGACCCTCGGAGATGTTTGCTTGCAGTTGTTTGGCAGAGATTACTGGTTTGTTTACACTTTAAACGAAGAAACAAAAACAATTTACCAATCAGAATATGTGATCTATTTCTGAAAATTAATACTTATAAATAATTGTATATGGCAAACATGTTTTATGGACAGAGAGCTTTTGGTACATAATTTAGGAGTTTCAGACAAATAATCCAACGCTCAGAAATGGCACTTCAATTGAAATACAATTCAGTGATTTGCACCCCTCCCTCTCCTAAGCTTTTTCTCTGAGGGTGAGCAGCATTTTAGATAAGTCTTACTTATGAGGAAGCTTTTTGTGTATTAATGAAGAATGAGCATTATTAACAGTGGGCACAATCTTTCTATGACCCATTAAAGTGTGTTTTCCTGATTTATGGGTCCTAGGCTTCAATTAGACCTCAACACCATCTTGTTCAAAATGGATGCTACATTATGTTCATGCTTTGTTTATAATTCTGTTGCAAGTAGCTCAGCAAGACATGTTTTATTTCTGAATTACATGTTTTTGAAGAAAGACTTCTACCATAGACTCACTATTTTAACAGTTTTCAAGGATCTTACGTTTGCACACAGTATTACATTAATTCCCAATGGTTCACTGTTGTTTAAGTAACTAATTTGTTCTTACACCTCTGGATGACATTAGGCTGCATACATATTAGTGGGTTAGTGCTTAGGTGGTAGGGCTTACAAGTTCTGTATTCTGATTTGTAAAAAAATTATTTCTTTGCTCACACCACAGTGACTTTGCATTTTTCATACTCTTCGATGGGGATTTTGCTAAATAAATCCTCGAATTTGGGGTAGAGACAGATCTTTTTGGGGTTCTACCAGGGATGCTGTCCCATTTATTATCAATGTTGCCACACACATGGGACTTAGCCTTTTCTCTGATTTTATCATTATTCTATGAAATTCTGAATTGATGGCCTGAATGGCAAATGAATTCTCTATTACTCAGCAGTTTATGCATTCCATTATCCTGTATTGTACCTTTTGAATTTGTATAATAAACCTTTATGGTTCCTCTAAATTCCACTTCAGAACTCACTTTTTGAGTCAGTCCTTTCTAATTTCGACTGTATTTTGGGATGTTGTTTTGTACCTTGTCTCTGGGACACATTGCCTCAGAAAATTGAGGTTAACACTGTCTCAGATCCACCCAAATGTTGAGTGTGCTTTTGAGGCGTAAGATTTTAGGGGTAAAGCATGCCCACAAAATTTTGGTATCAGAAGATGGTTAGAGAGACAAGGGGGTAGTTTCAGAGACTCCTTTTTGCCTGGTTCCCTAGACTTCTGTCTACATGTCTAGTCCACAATTGGATTAATTGCTGAGTCCTGAGGACTGCACTGCAGTGCTGCTGTTCCTGAGCAAACAAGATTTTGAGTGTTAGTAGAGCAGAGTGATCCTTGAGATTGAGAGTGTTCAGTGCCCTAGTGATGTATTGAGGGATTTGTACTTGAAAGTGTGTTTTGTGTTCAGTCATGGACTGTTACACTGCATGGAAGATTTTTGGTTATGAGCTAAACTGTTGGAGAAGATTAGCAGTAGGCAGCTGTCTCACTTTCTAGAGTCTAACCACTTGCTGCATGATTCCCAATATGTATTCCGAGCTGGCCACAGCACTGAGTCCCTCTTGCTTGAGGTAACAGGGTTCATCAAGGAAAATCTGGACCATAATTCCTCTGCTATGGCGGTACAACTGACTTGTCTTCTGCGTCAACGCAGTTTCTCAACCTATTCTGTTTGACAGACTCAGCAAGATTGGTATTAGAGATCAAGCTTTGTTATGGTTTAAATCTTTTATTGGAGACAGTGCCCAAGCTGTTTCTCTTCCTCCTTTCACCTCCTCCTCTAAACCTTTAGAGTGTGGCATGCTACAGGGTCCGGCGCTGAGCCCCACCCTTTTTATTATCTACCTGGAGCCATTAGTGAAACTGGCTGACGCCTGGAGCGTACAGGTGGTCTCTTATGCAGACGACACCCAGCTTCTCCTGGCTTTCCATGAGAACGAGACAGAAGCATTGTGCTCCTATAAGCTTTGATTCAAGTCAGTGGTTGAGTCGATGAATGAAAGTTTTCTTAAGCTTAATTCCGAAAAAACTGAGATTCTCTTTTTTGGCACCAAGTCTTACCCTGACTCCAGTAACTGGTGGCCGACAGAGTTGGGGGTTCCCCCTCGTCCGGCACCTAGAGTGAGAAACCTGGGTGTGAAATTTGACTCCAGTCTCTCATTCGAGCCCCAAATCAAGGCTATTTCTGCCAACTGTTTTGCCACACTTAGGTCGCTTAAAAGGATGCTCTATCTTATACCGGAAGACTGCCGCAAAACGATTGTTCATGCCGTGGTAACGCCCAAATTAGATTATGCCAACAGTTTGGGTTTACCTGCGTACCTAATTCAGTGACTGCAAACAATACAGAATTCCGCTGCTTGCCTAATCTTAAAGATTTCGCTACGGGTCTCCTTACTTAAGGCAACTTTATTGGCTATCGGTTTTCAAGCTGATCCAATTTAAGGCACTTTAGGGCTTTCGAACAAAAAAGCCCCCTTTATCTGAGGAGGAGATTTAAGTATTATCTCCAATTCAGATCTTTGAGATCCAACAACCTGAAACTTCTCCAACTGCTTCGGATTCATAAGGTTAGGAGAGGTGGAAGATCTTTTGTTTTCCTTGCTTCTAAGTTGTGGAATGCTCTTCCTCTCTGCTTTCACCGTAGTCCCTCTGAAACTGCTTTCAGAGAAAACACCTTGCTCTACAACTCCTGTCTGGTGAGCATTTAAGTCTGGCTGTGATATTGTTGCATTGCTCTCTGACCTTTACCGCTAGCGCTGGGACGCCTCTTCTGAGGCAGCTGTGCGCTTTAGAAATGGCTTTGTATTGTATTGATTCTCGGTTCAGTTAGTGGATTAATTGCTGTGATTTTGATGCATTTGTCATATCTGTAAATTGCATCAAAGGGTTTGTTATTGTATTTGTTGATTAAGGTTCAGATTATTCACAATCTAAAATCTCGAGATATCATTGTTGAGCTTGTCTGCAAAGTGGTGGTGTGATTTGCAAGACACCACATTTATAGAGATAGAGACATTTCTGATAACCAGTTTCCTTTCAGGTTTTGTATTTTTATTTTGGGTTAGTGTTCCTTGCTTATTGCTGCACAGGACTAAATATACTAATCAAAGGTGGATTGCCGCTGAATGGGAGTCTTCTTTATTGTGAATTTGTGATTGGCAAATACCGTGAAGGTACTAGTCTTATTCCTATTAATTGCAAAATACTTTAAATTCAATCTCAGATTCTCTCCTGTTTAGGTTGAGTAGATAAGATTTATTTTGTTAATTTGTGTGCTTTTGGTGATGGAAAATGCTTTACATTGTTTTCTCTACTCAATCAAAAGTTGGTTAGCTGATGCCGAGAGTGGCGCTAGGATTGGCTGGTCACCACAGAGTCGCGCTGTCATTGGTTGGTTGCTGGTGTAGCCCTGCTGTCATTGGTTGATTTCTAATGGCTGTGCTGGGATTGGTTGTTGTGATGGGCATTATAAAATACAAGTCGTAAGTGGAGGATAGTGCAGGGTCTTAGGATGATTAAGCAAGTTGTAGTCCCATGCTGTCCAGTGGTACCAAACCTGTTGTAATACTGTTTCAGATTCTTGCGGATCCTGCTTATGTCAAGCATTCAATTATATTCCTCTGTATGAGGATAGTCAATATCATTTCGCATTTCAATTTCAAAATAGAGTCCTTGTCTGATGTTGAATTCCACAAGGGTATACAGAAAGTCCCTCAATTTTTTGTCATTTTCTAAAGAAAGGTTTGGAAAGTTTACAGTTACCCTGTAACTCGGTTACTATCAATATATTGATGCCCTCATAGTGGCATAAAAGACAAAAGAAGATTGTAAGTTATATACAACTGCACTCCTAAATAATTTTGCTGACCAATGTCACCCACAAAGATACCGTACTGTTAGAATCAAGTGATTTATCTTGCTCATCACCCTGACAAGGGGTTAAGGAAAGCAGATGAATTAAGTGTGACAATTTACACAGACAGCCAGTATAGGTTTGGAGTGGTACACAGTTTTGGGCAGCTGTGGTCACAAAGGGGCTTTATGCCATCCTCTGGTAGTCCCATCAGAAACTGTTAGTACATCATTGATCCTTTATAAGTGATAAAGCAACCTAGAGAAGTTTCAGTGGTCAAATGTATAGCCCACAAAGCTGTTGATGACATAGTCACAATGGGTAATAATTATGCAGACTAAGTATTGTGCCCTTAAAAATGCAACTGTGAGATCAAATGAGCAAACTCCAGTGCAAGAATGAGAATAATGTGAATCCAAAGTAAATATTGCTGAGGCTGCAAATAATGTCAATTGTTTTTTGTTGAACCCAATACAGACTACATTAAGGCCTTAATTACGATGTCGGGTGGACTTGAGTCCGCCCAACACCGCTTCGTTGTGGGAACCGACCGACCATAGGCTGGCGGTTCCGAACACCGTATTATGAATCAACCGCACACGGTGCGATCGCAAACTCCCATTTCTCTATGGGAGCTTGTGCTGCGGGCGGTTTCAGCCTGCAGCACAAGCTCCTATAGAGAAATGTGAGTTTGCGTAAATTCCTGCACCATGTGGCAGGGATTTACAGGGGGGCACCGGAGGCCGCTGAGGGATGGGGGCCCTGCTAGGGGCCCCCCTAAGTCGCTTTCCGTCAGGCTTTCCATGTTGGAAAGCCCGACATGGAAAGCCTGTCGGAAACCAACATCATAATCCCTATGGCGGAAACGCTGTATGTAAGGGATTATGTGCCGGTTTCCGACTGGCCGATGGGCTCCATGAGCCCGCCGAAAGCCATCCGGAATAACCGGCCGGTTTAAACTGCAACCGCATACATTGTAATTAGGCGGTCGGACATTAAACCATGTGAATTGAGGGACCTCCAAGAGAAAGTGCCAGAGGAAGAGACAAAAAGGTGGGAATTAACTGGTTGTAAGACAAATTATAATGACTTGTGGGTTACTCCTGATTATCAATATGTTTTGCCAGACTTTATGTTACATTCCACGGCATGTTACTAGCATGGCCACACTAATGTAGGGAGAGATGCAATGATTAGGATTTTTAGAAAACATTGGTACAATAAAACGCTCAGAAGTGTAGCAGAAGACTTATGTCAAAGATGCATTACTTGCCAAAGAAATAATTAGGATAAGCATACACCTGTGGTGATGTCACGCAGGAAAATCAGAGAAGCTCATTTGCCAGACTTCAAGCAGACTTCATTGAAATGCCCATTTATACTGAACTTAAATATGTTCTCATAAATTATCTAGCAAAGGAGAAGGACCAAGGCACACAAGTCCTGCACCTGTCAACACAAAATCAAAAAGGTGAAATAGAGTTTACAATGGTGCAACGAACCAGAGGTGCGACCCTTCTACCCCTCTAAAAGGGAAATGCTTTGTTGATGTTCTCATAAATGTCTGTTCCGTCAGCAACACTTGTATCAATAACTGATGATATTGTGTTACATAACTGCAAGGGTCTGGCTGATGTGATGAAATTTATCTACCATCAGCTGAATTTTGCAACAGCACCGACAAAGGAAACTCAGTGTCATCCACTGCAACCAGGCAATTGAATTCTGATCAAAAAGCACATTCGAACCGAGATAGAAGCGGCCATATCAAGTGGTGTTTGTGACTAACACTGCTGTGAGGTATGCTGGAATCCCCAGTGGATTCACGCAGCTCACACAAGAAGAGTGAACAAGGCGGATAAAGAGGTTTTGACAACAACCACTAATTTGCAGAGTCAAGTTCACAGTGTGGATCCAGAGGGGGAGTGTACTGGATTCTGAAGCTAGTGAAGTTGGTGATGCTGGTGTGAGTGAAGATCCTGGAGAAGGTAACAGTAGCATGTTTCAATTTGAAAACCACAGTGAAGAACTGTTGTAAAGTTACGAGCAGCAGGAAGAAACAGTCTCTGATCCAGTTCATTAAAAACATCATTCTGCAGCACACAAAGAAAGAGGAAAATGCCATCAAGGATTGTTTTTTGTGCAGGAAGGTGTCCCTTCCTGCACAAAAACAATTAGTGCCGCAACGCAGACAACCTAGCTCCGGGGGTGACACTGGGCACACCAGCACATCCAATCATTGGCAAACTTTTACATTTTCGTGACAGGGATATGGTACTGTGAAGAGAGAACGTGGCACTACAGAACACCAAGCCACTAAGCTCTCATTTCCCACTGATTTTACAGCAGCGGTCCAGGAAGCAATGTGCTCCATGCTCTATCCTGCCAAACTTCGTGTAGTTTCAGAGTATCGAAAAATCTTCTTCACTAAGCCAAATGGTGCCCTGAAGTTCTGCAAAAAATGAAATAAACAGTAGTGCCTTTACTGACAACTGGCTTTCAATTGCAACTCAGTGATACTGAATGATTTGGATTGATCTGATGCTCCCATATCGGGAGCATGACATATTTACTTCTCCGGTAACATAAAAAGGCTGTTAAGCTGTTCACTGGCTAACAAGGTCTTAATCAATCTGCAAGTACACAAGTGTCAGCAGTAAATTTCGAATATGGATCTGCGGTTCAGTTGAAGAGCCAGGTCTTGAGGTCCTTCCTGAATTGAGGCAGCGACGGTGATTGCCTGAGATGTAGAGGCAGGGAGTTCCAGGTCTTCACAGCGAGATAGGAGAAGGATCTTCCTCCAGCCATGGTCTTGCGGATCCATGGGATGGTGGCCAGGGCCAGTTGGGCGGAGCGGAGGTGTCTGGTGGGAGTGTAGAAGGAGAGGCGGTGGTTGAGGTATGCAGGTCCGGCGTTGTGGAGGGCTTTGTAGGCGTGTGAGGATATATGCGGATGAAGATGGATAGCGGAAATGTTTCCTCTTTTTACTAATTAGTTCACAAAAGTTATTCAAGACTACTGTTTCTCAATGCTGAGATAGTGCACAGGATGACATGTGAAATACGCATGAAGCACATTGTCTGACCACTGACCTGTAATATTGGATCTCACTGTGACAGTGACACTGGCATATTTTGATTATTTGGGGTTTCCCTTCCCTTGTACTACATGATAGGGTGTTTTGCAATGAGATGCCAAAACTGATAACAGAATCCTTTAACAACAATCTAGGCTCTGTAGATTTCTATTCAGCTGTATGCGAGGCTTTTAAAGTCTATGTGAAGGGATGGCAATAGCTACACATTCTAGCATGTTACAGATATAAGACAACAGACCCGAGCCTGAGCTTACAGGTCTAGAAAAACAACACATAGGCACATCTCACTCTAACATATTAGGGACAATCAATAAATTACTGTCCGAATATAAAGAATGGGCAAAGAATAAAGTAAAATATCTTTACAAATATGCCCAGACAAGACAATAAAGGGATGGGCGCAACCTGGGAAGACTCTTGCTTGGTTGCTTAGGACAGCATCTCAACTCTCCCTTATGGTTGTGGTTCTTAAAAATCAACAGGGCAAGAGGATAACCACTAGGGAGGAAATTCTAAATGAATGTGTTACATATTACACAAAATTATATGCTTCAAGGGCTGAACTTAATGAATTTGTTACATATTACACAGAGCTATATGCTTCAAGGGCTGCACTAACACCAGAAGCCATTTCTAATTATCTAAATGATATAGCATTTGCTTGGGTGAGGGATGAGTCGAGGGAGCCCCAAGTTGTTCCCGTTAATGTAGCTGAAATTATCAAAGCAATAAAATGTTTCCCTGGGAGGGAGGCCATGGGTTCTGAAGGGCTTACTGTAGAATTGTATACACAATACAAATACATACCGGCCCCTCATCTATTAAATGTATATTTAAAGGCTCTTGAGACAGGTCAACTCCCACCAACTTCTAGACAGGCAATATTTACAGTCTTTCTCAAGCCTGGTAACGACGAAATGAAGTGCCAGCCATCGACTGCTGTCTTTACTAAATCTGGACAACAACATTTTGGCTGAAATTATTTCTTTGAGACTTGACCCCTGCATGAATAAACTTCCTGAGGAATGAGATGCCATCACTATTAGAACTACATCACATAATTTACATACTGATTCAACAAATCCACCTGAATGTTGAGGCAGTTTCGGCATTTTTTTTACGCTGAGATGTCCTTTTACTCTCTAAAGTGGCCACATGTACATACAGTCTTGGAACGCATGGGCTAGGGTAGATACATAACTCACTATATCAAGCTCTTATATTCAAATCATAAAGATGGAGTGCGAGTAATTGAAACTATGTCCAAAGCTTTCCAATCGTTGTGGGACTCGTTACGGGTGCCCACTCTACCCTGTTATATTTGAATTAACTACAGAACCCCTGGCCTGCAAACTCAGATAAATTAACTCACATAGGGGTATTTCTTTCCCTTAGAGGTGTATTTGTGCTTTCGCTATATGCAAAAGATACACTGCTCTTCGTTAAAATGCCTGGCAACAACCAAGCCCCAATGATTCATGAAATTATAAAATTTGGAGTATGTTTTAGACCTAAAATAAATTGAGATAGAACATAACTTTTGCCTCTCACACCTTGTACTACTAGGCCTGTATTTACATATGCCCTAAGTGGTGTGCAGACAATTGGCGCCCTCAAGAAGTGATACTGAGAGATTCTTTAATTAACAAATTCCACAATAATAAGACTCCTGACCAATCAGAGCTACTGTCCAAGTTAATATGTCTTCCTTTCCCTGACATTGTCTTATTCAGTTGCTGTTACTTTTCCTAGTATTTAATGAGGGCTTTTCAACACCGGGAGTCTCCAATAACAAAACCTCCCTTTCGCAATAACAGCTAGGATCCACTCAGTTGGACACTACAGGGCCAATCTGAATGGAGAGACTGCCAACTAGAAGTGTATACTGAAAAACAGTATTTTAAACAATAGGTATCATGGACATCTCATTTTCACAATACTACATAGAACAGAGCAGAATCGAAGCAATTATATTTACGCTCCTGGCAAACTGCTTGAGGGGGTTACTGTTTGTCTCATTAAAACATAGGAAGCATGTTACTGCGCTATCTGCTCTCACCTTTGCAAATGTTGAATTACTTCTCCTGATAAGCTCCAGGAATCATAGGCAAATGTGATATTCCTCATTGGCAGTTGGTGTCAACAGATTTCAGGGAATTGTTCCAGCCCACTTTATCACTGTCACTTCAAGTATATTGTAAATAGAGAATCCCTGCATGACCAATGACAGCCACTGACTACCTGGATCAGGTAAGTGTGGTATTCTAGTGGAGCAGTCCAGATTTTATGCTTCATAATCTTATTAATCATATGTTGATCTGTGCGTTTGTATGTGGCTATATATGTGTAAAAAGACCACAATTTATAAAACTGAAGGATAATCATAAGCTAGTTGTATCCTTATGTTAATCAAATGCACAATTTTAAAGTTGTCTTAACTTACTAGGCCTTATAGGCCCAAGTTTGCACTACTGACTTAATGTTTTCGAAATGTGCTTTCGCATTTTCTTCCAGGTGTGAGATAACCTTAAGTAAGTAGAAAAGTAGCTCATTGTTTGCTTATTGAAACGTTAGAGTAGATAATGTAACGAGGATCAGTTGTGATTTACACTATGTGTGGGAATGAGAAAAATCCTTCTGTATCATGCAGTTTGGACAACAGATACATTCAAGTTCGAGCAGCTGTGTTTGCCTTCTTCCGATGATAGGAACGAGGAGAGTTTACCTGCTCCAGGGAGACAGTGCAACCTGATTGGTCCAAGTTTAGAGGGAGACGGTGGGAGGACATTCTGAAGAAATATACAATGTATCTAATTGGGGGTCTTTAGACTTGTTGTTAGGAGATCCTGTCCTGACTTTGCTGAGGAAAGACCTTTCCCTAACTCTACTGCATGAGATCTCATATCCTTAAGTTCTTGAGTGAGACTCTTGAATGTTTCTACCCATTACACTGAACCTTAACTTAGTTCTTTTTAGACTGACACAGTCTGCTTAGAATTTCCCCGTTATCTTTTGATGCTTAAGCCAGAATAGGGAAGTTCCTTTAAGAAACCAACACTACCTTTGGTTTGCATTTTGTACTTTATAATTATTTGCATTATCCTTTACCTAATATATCTAGGAGGATTAATTAATAAGACTGAATTTAACACTTATTTGATTGATTGATTTACTGATTGAATAAAGCTTGTAATGTTGACTAATTTGCAAATAAACCTTCATTGTTCTGGAAACCATCCTCTGCCATTCTTGTGGAGCAAAATAGGTTTCACTGTAATTTGACACTGATGCACTGATGTTAGCTCCCAGAATACACTTTCAGATCTGGGGCAATCTGCTTGACGACTACACCAAAGCCAGAAGGTATAGAAAATTGTGCTGCATCACTAGGTTTCAAGCAAGTCACACCTTTCTTCACAATTTCTGGAATAAATGTGGTTAAAATACAGGACTAGATACAATGTTACAGCAACAGGGGAATTACAGAAAGAGTAAACTTGCATGATCAATGCAAGCTATGTACAATTATACTAGCTTTCCTTAGCTGTATTGCTGCTTTGTATGTTCCACTGTAGGCATACTACTTGCACACATAAGGCACATACAGAAAACTTGTCATTGTTGTAGTTTTGGGTTTCCCTGCCCCTCTGCATATGTGAATCACCACACATGCTGTAATTACGATAAGGAACAGGCTAGGAATGAACAATCGTATGAGATTTGCAATTTGAGGTATGTAAATATGTTTTGTTGTGTGAACAAACAAAAACATACTTTTTATGTAATCTACTGCCATTCTTGGAGTACAACTGTGTTGCACAAATTATGCTAGTCAGAACTCCCCATTGATTTAACAGAGGTTCAATCTTATGTTACCTCAACCAAACCCCATGCCAAACGCTTAGAAGAAATTATCTTAATGTTATGCTAATTGCTTGTAAAAACAATATTTATGAGTCTTAATATTATATTAAATGAACTGCACTTGAACTAATGAATCAACTTATTTCTGGACTGCAATATGCCTTTTGCTCAATCTGTAAGGTTTTACATGATTTTCCGTAATCTTCAACAGTAGGGTTTTGGTTCTACTGGTTAGAGGGTGCACTCAAGTCAATGGAGGATGCAGCTTACTGTATGTAATCAGGTCATGGGATTACTGGTACTTGGCAGCACCTGACTAGTAGTAAAGGAGTAGAGTCTATTTACTCCTGATGGGAAGGCTACCAAAGGGTACTCCTATGTAAAATTTACACAGTACTCTATAACTAATGTCCTTAACTCCACAAGAGTGTGCTATGTACAAGCTTGGTGTATGTGAGACGAAGAAACAGCGTACACGATTAGTGCTGTCCATGAAAACACATCATGCGAGTCTGTACAAGATGTTGGTTTCCCTACAAGTTATCTTTGTCAGTGTGAAGATATGGCAACCTGTCTGTCCCTTATTCCTAGGTCCCTGCCAAGAACTGTACTTGTCTTGAGAGCTGTATTGTATCTGCTAAACCAGTTTCCCTCCACTGCCCTGAAACACACCATTCCCCCTTTCCTGTGAGGTGCTGGGTGTAGTCTACAAATCAAGGGACCTAGGCTAAGGTCATCTCTACCCAGCACACAAGCCCCAGTCCACATTAAAGCATTGGAATTGAACAGCAAAGAAAGAAGATGCACTTCTGAGAAGTGAACAACTTTTATACTTTTTGGCTGCATGTGGCATTCCACCAGTGCCCACATAGTAGTGAAGATAGCTCCACGCTCAAACCAATAATTTGTATTCATTTGAACCGTGGGAAGAATAACTTGTCATCATAGCACCAGCACAAGGAAACACTTTACACAGGGCAGAGTCCTGCTTGCTGCTCCCCTCACAAAACGCTGGAACCAAACCATGGATGCTGGAGCAGTCTTCTCCAATGCGTAGCTTGTGAGCTACTGGTAGCTCTTCAGCTACCAGTGAGTAGCTCTCCTGTGTGCAGCCCAGCCTTCTAAAGTAGAAGCTTTTTCTTGGTTGAATTAATATATTAAAAGTGTATATTTGAGACAAAATCTGTGTATTTTCAGAACTCATAAATAAATCATGTGGTGTTGGGAGACGTATTACTACTATTATTACCTTGATGCCTGAGGTATTGTAGCTGTAGCTATCATTTATCAGGATACAAAGAAGGGGTATCTGTTCCTATAGCAAGGAAATAAGATGTCTACTGAGACGTATAGGTGGAGATTAGGCAGTTAAGGGGAGGGTCTTCCTAAATGGAAGATAGAGTCCTCACACATCCAGATGGGTGTCATGCTTCATCATTGGGCTTTGTCTCCTCGTGGAGCTGGTGCTGCAATGCCCCACAGGCCCCGCTAGAGGGCTCTTTGGCGGAGATCTTCTCTTTTTGTTGTAAGGCTGAGTGAGGGTCTGTGAATCTAGGCTAGAGTGTGTGTGGTAAGGACAGAGATTAAAACTACCTAAGGAGTGTAAAAACATGTTTTAATATGTGTCCTCCTTGTCAGGGTTAAAAAGATGTAAATGTAGAGAGGCTGTCACTTGGGTGTAATGGACCGTGACAGCTTCCACACATGAAGTGTACTTAAAAGATCGACATGTTTCACGCCTATTGGTCCAGGAGGGATCCGTGGCATTTCTGCAGGACAAGAAATAATATATATATTGACTTCTACCCTGTTCCAGTGTGGATTAATATGTAACGAAATGAGAAGGGAAGAGTCCTGGAAAGAGTATTTCTTATGTATCTCAATGGACCATCCTTGGTAACCTATGCCTGGTAGTATAGTCCCTAACTGAGTACACGAAATCCAACCTAAACAAAGACAAAAAGAGTTGTAGACATATTTTTTTTAAAAAGGTGTAATAATATATAATGTACATACAAGTAGGCTTTTTGTGCCGCTCAAAAAACTCCTAGAGAGTGCTAGGTAGATTTTGACAATCATTGCAGATATTTTATGGTCTGAAGGAGCACAATACTGGAGTAACTATCGTGCTCCTTTCTACAACTCTTTTTGTCTTTGTATAGGTTGGATTTCGTGTACTCAATTCGGGACCATACTACTAGGTAGAGGTTACCAAGGACGGCCAGAATCAACTCGAGTCCTGAAGATGATCCTTTATTAGCACGGGATCGAAACGCCATCAATAGATAATACAAGACCTATTTATATTACACTCATTTTGGATATACGGGCTGCATATATATATCTATGATGATTCATTATATTTTGTAATTTGTACACATGTATCACGAAAGTTTGAGCACTATCTTTACCTCACTGATCACCACTAGTTTTTTCGCTTTAATTCTTACTGTTTATGATGAAGATATTGATTAATACAATTATTACTTTTTTAAGAAAGAACTCTCTCCTGTATTTTAATGTTACCATAGAATCACCTTTGGGTACAAAGTCACACATACTGCCAGAAATAGCGAAAGGTTTTGGCACTATTGTCTGGTATTGCCAATTTTAGTCAAGCTGGATTAGCGTACATGCATCAGCATGGTATTTGTGCTCTGGAACTCCTAATTTCTGGTCAACTTTAGTGATTGGATTTTGAAAAAGTTAATCTATCAGATAGATCATAGCTTTCAGTCAGAAGATCTCTCAGACAGAAGTGTGGAGTTATTGCCACTCAAATCTGTTTCTTTCTCCCTTGAACGCTTTAGGTCCATGTTTCATTAGCGGGAGGCAAGACCTGGAAACAGCCATGACAGATGCTTTTCATCTGGAACTCTGGATTTTCTTAATATGAACAGCACCACTCCATGATTTCCTCTCTTAAATAACCCTGCACTTTCTGGAGGAGCTAGCAGGACAGCAGGAATGAAAGGTTAAGAAACAAACAGTATGAATAATGCACAGATCTAGGCTTTACATGGGTCATCGAGTCACCTGCTGGGAGCGGTTTGCAACAGATCATGCTTAACAAAAAGCCTGCTTGAAGTGTCACACATCAACAAAAAATGGGAAAGTGATCACCGAAAACAGTTTTTAGTCCCCTTAATGAAGAATGAAAATCACCAAAGCCCTAGGTCCAGTACAGCAAAATATAAGTTTGATATAGTAGGCATGGTTCCAGT
The DNA here is from genome assembly GCA_963921515.1 of Calotriton arnoldi. Taxonomy (NCBI): domain Eukaryota; kingdom Metazoa; phylum Chordata; class Amphibia; order Caudata; family Salamandridae; genus Calotriton; species Calotriton arnoldi. Next base: position 244,516 of record CAWUFW010011393.1, read on the forward strand.
CCACATTGGTTAGTGAAGGATAAACCTATAACGTAGAAGGGCGAGGGAGAATGGACCAGATGATGGAGATATAGCTGACATACGGAATCGAACCAACCATCTATGAAAGATGCACAGCGGTCTTGTTCACTGGGTATTTGTTTTCCCTTGAACATCGTTGTGAATCAGATTTCCGTCCATCCACAAGGCATAAAGCTTTCCGAAATTCTGGCAATAGGAGAAGTATATGATAAGGTATCCCCCATTTGTCCTGAAAAATATAAGCCTAAGTAGCGGGACAATCGTTATCGTTATGGTTTTCTTACTCACTGGCACAGGAGAGAAAAATAAATAAAAAGAATACCATTACTTTAATGAGGCTTACAAATGGATTGACTCCCAAACAAAAGTGTTCACTAGCTTCATTAAATCATTTATAGCTTTCTCTTCCTTGAAAGTGTAAAGGAAATATCTTCTTTGGTTACTCTGAGTGCATCAGTTGATGACTCTCCCTTCTGTATCAAGATTTTATGTGCATAAAGATGATGACATGTAGACTTGGATGCCAGTACGGGGATTTCTTGGATTTATCAAATCTGCCACTTCTTCAATCTCCACTTTGTATGGAGCTCTGTAAGTGTCCTACATTCCTTTCAACACAATGTAAAATGAAAATGGTGCACCTCACCTGTATCTGAACTGGCGGTGCATTTGCCTCCCCTACCATCGACATCTTCCATGAAGCTCACCTCTGGCTCGGTGTTGAAGGTAGGAAAAGCTGTCACATAATAAAAATGATCATACTGCAACTGTTAACAACAGTGATCTGTATTAGAAGATCAAGGTCACTCATCATAACATGCTTTCACAAAAAATAAAAAATACATTGTTAACCCTTTTTTCAAATATTTGGATATAACTTAACCTCTACCTTGAAAGAATTGTTTCTGGATTATTTTGATGTATGTCAAACAAGGTACAGTAAATCTCAGGATGTAGCAGAGATAAGTAATAATGTGTGAGTTGTCCTTGATACGGTAACCTAAGTCATAAAAGAGCGTCTTTCTTCGGAAATATTCTACACCAATTCACACATACAACAACACCCACAACCAGAGGATCTCTTAGGTTACCAGTATATCGGCAGTGCACACAAGAAATATCTATACCACTAATTAAAAAAGATTAAAACATTTTTATTCAATACAGTTAATAAAAAGATCTTCATATCATCATATACACTATTGTTTCTTTAAAATCAACATATAAATAAGAATGTGCAAAAATACAGTAAATACAATTAGCAGCAATAGTTCAAACAGCATATATAAAAACAGGGGGAAACAAAAACAGAAGTAGGAAAAAAGAGAGACACTTCCTACAAGAAAAGTTTGGCTGGCACAAAAAAAAGGATCAGAATCATACAACGGAAGAGAATGCGCGATTGTACATATATATTTTTTATGTTTTCTCAACCGATAATTTGCCCATATAGTTACACAGCACAACTTAAAAGAGCATCGACGCGTTTCGGTAGGTCACAATTTATCGACCAACACCTTCATCAGGAAAAAATATGTATATTCCCACCATCACAACCAATTCCTTAATTCAAAGGATCTAAAAAGGAAAGCAGAGAGAAAAAACAGCATACTCATTAATAAATTGCATATCCCCAAGGTCCTTGTTACACTGTCAACACACTAATAACCAAAAGGAGTATCCTCATTCATCCACTCTTCTTTACATCCAAATAATTAATTCATCAACCTTTATATATTTACCTTAAAAAGGTTAAACAGGGGTCATAAAGCCTCCAACAGACTGACACTAACGTTTCGTAATGTTCTTATGAATACGCCATGTAGCTGTATATCACAAATAAAAAGAAAGTGTTACTACATCTCTCCTCTAAATTTCCTCAAACCATTGAATTTAATCAATCGTAAGTCTTTTAATACCTTTTATTAAAGTTTGAATGTGTGCTCCACGTGACTGTTGACGAAACCTTCCTGTATCAAAAACTCCGCATAAGAATAACTGGTAGCCCAGACCTATGTATAACAAAAATCAATGTCTAAGTATCTATATTCCTCATAGTAACAACCAGTGGCGATTCCTAACTCAACACATAGCAACAACAATACCTCCACTGATAAGTAATATTACGTCTTCAAATAGCAAGGGCCCATCCAAATCGATTCTTGATGACCTCTTTTTGTTTTATATATACATATACAGGTCCTGATATATCAAGAATCCTTTATCCGCTTTAGTCGAGTTGCCTATAAAATAGGACGGCATAAAAACCATACGTTAGTAATATACCATTAAGAGATCATGGGATAATTATTCCACACAATCCAAAAGATATCAATTTCCCAAAGTAAAAGGAAGAAAACACCACCCCAAGAATAGTACAAAACTTCCTTACTCTACCTCAGTACCATTTGCGCCCGGGTCTTACCTCAGCGCCTCTTAAAATAACACACAAACCGAATCGAGGTATGTGCCTCCGTCCAAACTTTAGTAATATACTGTTTGAAAATATAGCGGGACAGTTATTCTACATAGTCTAAAAGATATCAATTTCCCAAAATTAAAGGAATAACGCATCACCCCAAGAGTAATATGAATCTCCCTTACTCTACGTAAGCACAATTTCGCCCGGGTCTTACCTCAACGCCTCTTTAAATAACACACCACACGGGATCGGGGTATACGCATCCGTCCAAACAGGAACAACAACGCCACTAGGAGACCTCTTATATACTAACACCCTTTCTCCGTAGTGATGCTTAATCAAACCCAGCTGGTTCAGTTGGCTAAGTCACATGTTCTAACCTACGTACACTGTCGGCCATCTTGTAGTGGATAAAGAAGTATCCACTCACAAGGAGAACTTAGGGTTCGTTTACAAGAGCATAGATCAGCAATTAAGACTAAAAAAATTAATGCCCCTTTGGTCGCACATTTTTTAGAAAAGGGCCATGGGGAAAATGATTTTCACTGGTTTATTTTAGAGAAAGTGATCATTGGCAGAAGAGGTGGAAAGATGCAACAGAAAAGGAAGTTACGTGAGCAATGGTATATCTCTCGTCTAAATATGGTCCAGGATGGTTTGAATTCCAGAGAAGAGTGGGATAGAATTATAGGAGCAACTTGAAAATACTAGCTGAAACGTGTGATAATAGTTCACAGTAAGAGAATTTTGGCTGAGAGTAGATTTAGTCAAATGCAGGGTTTATTATGTATATATGCTGAGAAAAAATATTTGGTTTTATTTATTATATTTTTTTAGAAGGATGCCACAATTTGCGGCTTTATGTGGCATGTATTGTTTGTAAATAGATAAGGTTGTACAAGTGGGTGTTTCTTGGTTCGAGCACTCTGGGTGCCCACTTTCCGATTTTTAAATTTAATTTTTTTTCTTTATTTTTATTTTTTGTATATTTCTTATTATTTTAGTGACATTAGGTATTTTCTGGATTTACGAAAATACGCTATTGTTGTGGAGGTTTAGCCTTTTACATTATAGATTCGGCATAAACTCCTTGTGAGTGGATACTTCTTTATCCACTACAAGATGGCCGACAGTGTACGTAGGTTAGAACATGTGACTTAGCCAACTGAACCAGCTGGGTTTGATTAAGCATCACTACGGAGAAAGGGTGTTAGTATATAAGAGGTCTCCTAGTGGCGTTGTTGTTCCTGTTTGGACGGAGGCGTATACCCCGATCCCGTGTGGTGTGTTATTTAAAGAGGCGTTGAGGTAAGACCCGGGCGAAATTGTGCTTACGTAGAGTAAGGGAGATTCATATTACTCTTGGGGTGATGCGTTATTCCTTTAATTTTGGGAAATTGATATCTTTTAGACTATGTAGAATAACTGTCCCGCTATATTTTCAAACAGTATATTACTAAAGTTTGGACGGAGGCACATACCTCGATTCGGTTTGTGTGTTATTTTAAGAGGCGCTGAGGTAAGACCCGGGCGCAAATGGTACTGAGGTAGAGTAAGGAAGTTTTGTACTATTCTTGGGGTGGTGTTTTCTTCCTTTTACTTTGGGAAATTGATATCTTTTGGATTGTGTGGAATAATTATCCCATGATCTCTTAATGGTATATTACTAACGTATGGTTTTTATGCCGTCCTATTTTATAGGCAACTCGACGAAAGCGGATAAAGGATTCTTGATATATCAGGACCTGTATATGTATATATAAAACAAAAAGAGGTCATCAAGAATCGATTTGGATGGGCCCTTGCTATTTGAAGACGTAATATTACTTATCAGTGGAGGTATTGTTGTTGCTATGTGTTGAGTTAGGAATCGCCACTGGTTGTTACTATGAGGAATATAGATAATTAGACATTGATTTTTGTTATACATAGGTCTGGGCTACCAGTTATTCTTATGCGGAGTTTTTGATACAGGAAGGTTTCGTCAACAGTCACGTGGAGCACACATTCAAACTTTAATAAAAGGTATTAAAAGACTTACGATTGATTAAATTCAATGGTTTGAGGAAATTTAGAGGAGAGATGTAGTAACACTTTCTTTTTATTTGTGATATACAGCTACATGGCGTATTCATAAGAACATTACGAAACGTTAGTGTCAGTCTGTTGGAGGCTTTATGACCCCTGTTTAACCTTTTTTAAGGTAAATATATAAAGGTTGATGAATTAATTATTTGGATGTAAAGAAGAGTGGATGAATGAGGATACTCCTTTTGGTTATTAGTGTGTTGACAGTGTAACAAGGTCCTTGGGGATATGCAATTTATTAATGAGTATGCTGTTTTTCTCTCTGCTTTCCTTTTTAGATCCTTTGAATTAAGGAATTGGTTGTGATGGTGGGAATATACATATTTTTTCCTGATGAAGGTGTTGGTCGATAAATTGTGACCTACCGAAACGCGTCGATGCTCTTTTAAGTTGTGCTGTGTAACTATATGGGCAAATTATCGGTTGAGAAAACATAAAAATATATATGTACAATCGCGCATTCTCTTCCGTTGTATGATTCTGCTCCTTTTTTTGTGCCAGCCATACTTTTCTTGTAGGAAGTGTCTCTCTTTTTCCTACTTCTGTTTTTGTTTCCCCTGTTTTTATATATGCTGTTTGAACTATTGCTGCTAATTGTATTTACTGTATTTTTGCACATTCTTATTTATATGTTGATTTTAAAGAAACAATAGTGTATATGATGATATGAAGATCTTTTTATTAACTGTATTGAATAAAAATGTTTTAATCTTTTTTAATTAGTGGTATAGATATTTCTTGTGTGCACTGCCGATATACTGGTAACCTAAGAGATCCTCTGGTTGTGGGTGTTGTTGTATGTGTGAATTGGTGTAGAATATTTCCGAAGAAAGACGCTCTTTTATGACTTAGGTCTTGATGGTACCCACTTTCTTCGTGTATTGGGTCCCTCTCATTTATTTGAGCTTGATACGGTAACACCATGGATGTTTCCTGATGTTCATTTTTCATTCCAAGCACATAGCTTTACAGATATCATACCTACTGACTTTCCATTACTCAATGCAACCCATAGGAGATCAAATCCACTTGTAAATTCTCACTTCAGATTTAACTGAGGTATCTCAGTGGAAGGTGCAAATGGAAATGGAAAGAAATGCAGTGGATGTGGTCTCTGGTCAGAAAATATAATTTTTCTAACTGGTTCCGAAGTGACTGACTGTGTGTAAGGTTTGCCTGGTTGAGGGGCGAGGAGCTTATAAGTCAGGCTGGGAAGAACAGCAAATACTAGCAAAGCCGATAAGTACAGCCTTTAAAAAAGGGAATGTATTCCTTTATTGATGGGTAGTTTGTGTGTCTATAATTGTTTTTATTGTTAGGACAAATGGTAAAAAAGGGTGGTTTGTGTGTCAATTTTAGCATGTTCGGTTTGATGTATGTTGTGTGGTATTGAGTGTGTGTGCATTTGGCTGCAATGGTATTGAGTGTGTGTATACATTTGGTTGCAAGTGGGCACACATGAATACAAGTGGTTCTATGTGAATGTTAGTGGGTGCATGTGACTGTATGTGTATGTAAGCATTAGTGGATGTCTGTGTGTGTGGGCGTGATTGGTTTTGACCGGGATATTTTTTTTGCTAAGGTGAAAATCACCTCAAGAGTATCTTGGTCTGATGTGGATGTTCAACTTTCAAAGAGATGGAACATAAAGAGCTGCCATGAACAGAGGCAACTAGTGAAATCTGAAAGTGGTGTGGCACAATTACTGCCGCCTAAATTGCACTGAATGAATGAGCGAAGGAAAAAAGCTCAAGTTTCTTTTGGGGTCAATTTGGAGGGATCTCATGCAGAGAAATGTTGTAGTAATCATCTATATTTAGAGCATAACTTTTACTTAGATTGGCTTAAATGCTTGGCAAGAATTGACATTCCCAGTGATGTTAGAGGTTCAGCCTCCGAAGGAAAACACTGAAAACAAGCATTGGCAAAGTCAATAGGTCTCACCTTTGAGAGCTATTGGCTTTGGCAATGTTTTGCAGCCATGGTGCACAGCAGTGTGGCTAAAACTAATTTAAAAAAGCGCTATGACATAGCCAGGGCTATTGCGTTTTTTTTTTTTAAAGTGCTGTGAGGAGGGAGACCCGACATTAACGAACAACTTACCCCATCTACCTCACCTCCCGTCAATTACCGAGCCCCGCGTCCCTAAATGAGAGGAGAAGAAGGGTTTAACTCTGATGGAAGCCTCTTGCACACAGGAAGAAGACCGTCCCCTCCGGTGTGAGAGCCAATGGGAAGGTCCTGCCCGGATGGAGGAGGTGGAGCGTCTGCAACGTAAGTAGAGGGAGACAGGAAGAGAGGCAGCAGGAAACCCGGAATACGCCGACGACCTTGAGGGAGCAGAGCGCCCAGCTGAATTGAGGAGAGTGGATGCCAAACCGAGCGAAGAGGAGAGCTCAGCCGCACCGCGAAGAGAGGACGCCAAGTCAGGAAAAGAGGAGAGCCCAGCTGAGACAGCGCGAAGGAACGACAAAGCTGACGAAACCTCTGAGGACTGGTGTGAGGACTGGTGGACGCCCCCGGGGATCGCCTTCACGCCACCGTAACTCAGGAGAGTTGCGGCCATTGCAGTATGTAACCCGGACGGGGGAGGGGAGTGAGGGGTTGGCATTGGCATCGCGGGTGGTGCCACCAAAAAAGGGGGGGGGGCGTGACAAGGGCATCACTAAAAGCGGCATGTAAAGTCACAAGTTTTTTTTCCTTATTTACTTTTCACCCTACCATCTATGCAATAAGCGGAGGAGATTAACTCTTATTAAAGGGGAAGGGTGGGGGGGGAACCCCGTTTACAGGGGTATCGACCTATGTGAATGTACCTACTCCTTGAGAAAAGGGAATAGCGAACATAAGATAGGAAGTGGCACAGTATTATTTCTATTGGTTTTCTGTTCTATCACGACTTACTTAGCACAGTGCCGTGTGGTAACCCAACACTCCCGGGTGTGGTGAAGGAATCTGTCCTGAAACTTCTGACAAACCTAACAGTTATACTTACTGCCCACATCTTCTTTTCTTCCTGAGACACCTGGGGACGTCCTCCTGTCGGAAGAACCACCTGGAAAGGAAGAAGACGCTAAGTAAACCCTGGGAAGAGGAGAAGACCCTGGATATTTCTGTTTGTACAGTTTAATTTATGCGCTCCTAAAATAAAACTACGCCAAGATTGATCCGCATATCAAGCCTCCGAGATTCTTTTTCCGCCTGTCCCTCCCACAGGTGGTTCAGAAGTGGGACCAGAGGATATGGAGGCCGTAGTTCAGAAAATGGCGGAGAGTCAAGAAAAACTAGGGCGCATTATGGAAAAATTCCTGGCAGTATTAGAAGAGGATAGGGAGAAGCTCCATAAGACACTAACAGAACTAAGCCAAACGCAAGAGATGGTGATAGATAGACTGGCGGATACACTCAGCCAACCAAGGAGTCAGACCCAGACCACTCTTCCCTCGGTGGTTTTACAGAAGTATGTCAGCGGGGAGGACCCCGACCTTTTCTTTTCAAACTATGAGAGGATGGCCAGAGCAGGTGGGTAGCCTATGGACAAATGGGGCCAGTATCTAGGCCTGCTTCTCTCCGGTGAACTACAGGACGCTTATCAGGCCGCTAATCCAATCGGATCCACGCCATATGAAGAGGTAAAGAGGAACATTTGAGAGAGATTAGGGGTGGATGAAGAGACATACTGAATCCGTCTTAGGCAAATCAAAGATGGGCCACAAAAAACCCTGAGCGCGCTCTACTATAGAGTCAGGGATATGGCGGATAGGTTGCTAAAACCCCTGGTGTAAACCAAAGAAGAAATAATGGAAAGGGTGTATTTGGAACAATACTTGTCATCCTTACATTCTCCCATACAAAAATGGGTTCGTCAACACACCCAGCTAACCCTGGAGCGGGCTGTCGAGCTAGCCAGTGCTTTCAACAGGGCCCAAGAATTACAAAGAGGGCGGGAAGAAAACCATTGGAAACAGCCAGGAGGGGTAGTAGCCAAAGTTTCAAGACAACCAACCCCAAGAAAACCATAAACAGTCACGTTGTTACCCGGTCCCGTGTCACTGCCTGTCCGGGCTCCACCCCATCCTGGACCCCAATGTTATAATTGTGCGGCGCTTGGTCATATCGCCCGTATGTGTCCCCATAGAGAGGAACCTATGGAGGTAGGGATGAAACCCTCCTTATCACCGGTCGGTGGTAGTCAATGACGAAAGTAGGCAAGCCCTAGTGGATACTGGCTGTTTGCACAGCGTGATGCAACCCCAGGCTGTCCCCGGAGGGATCCCCCATACCACCGGGTACATCAATATCCAATGCGTACATGGAGATAACCGGCAATATCCCGCCACCGAAGTAAGGGTGCAACATGAACTCTCCACAAAACCAATTCCTCTGCGAGTGGGTCTAATCCCTAAGTTACCCGAGCCCCTGGTCCTGGGAACTGATTATCCCTATATGAATAGGTTAATACAAGACACATGCGAGGCAGGAGATGAGTGGAGGAAGACGGCTCCCTTTTCCCAAGAACAGAATCCCAGTTTTCCCCAAGGAAAACCGAAGACAAGTAGGAAACAGAAGAAGCGAGAAAAACGAGACTGGAAACAAGTGGTTTTAACACAACCTAAGGATGATACAATATGACAGTATGATCTGGGCTTTCATGCAGCTCAAAGGGAGGATCCTACCCTAAGGGAAGCCTGGAACAGAGCCACTGTACTGAAGATCCAGAACAAGTAGGTCCCCAATTCTTTATCAAAAAGGGTTTAGTGTACAGAAAAGGAGGGAAGGCCCACAGTTCCCAATTACTGGTACCTCAGCAGTATAGGGAGAAGGTATTATTTCTTGCCCATAGTCATTTGCTGGGAGGGCACTTCGGGGTGGGGGGGGAGAAAACAGAACAGACGAACTTTGAGAGATTTTATTGGCCCGGTATATATCAACAGGTCCACAGGTACTGTAAAGAATGTCCGATATGCCAGAAAAATAGTAGGACCCTACCCCTGAAAGTCCCGCTACGGCCCTTTCCCATCATCGATGAGCCCTTCCCCCGAGTAGGGATGGATATAATCGGGCCCCTTCTTCCCTCTCGCAGTGGGTGTAGGTATGTGCTAGTCCTGGTAGACTACACCACCCGGTTTCCCGAGGCAGTGGCATTACGGCAACCTAATGCTCTTCAAATTGCAAAGGCCATGATAAACATCTTCTCCCGGGTAGGGTTTCCCCTAGGAAATCATAACGGATCAGGGAACCCCCTTTATATCTAGATTGATGAAACAGGTGTGTCAACATCGGAACATCAAACAAATCCGTACAGCTGCTTATCATCCTCAAACTGACAGATTAGTGGAAAGGTACAACGCAACCCTTAATGCCACCCTAAAAAAACTCTTAGACCTGGAGACCCGTAAATGGGAGGATATGCTACCCCAGGCCCTTTTTGCCATTCACTGTAAACCACAGAAAAGCACAGGATACCCCCCATTCGAGTTACTATATGGCAGGCAACCTCGTACTCTGATAGATATGATGAAGGAAGAATGGGAGGAGGAACCAGAATGAGCCAAACCCCTCCCAGACTATGTACTCAACCTAAGAACGCATTTACAACAGATCTGTAGTATTGTGAAAACTCACCTAGAGCAAGCCCAAGCCTACCAAAAATCACATTACGATAAAAAAAACAAAGAGCGCACCCTAGAAGTAGATGATTTTGCTTTATTAATGATGCCTACCTCTGACCATAAGTTGTTAGGCCAGTGGCAGGGCCCATTTAGAGTGATAGAGAAAGTGACCCCTGTGTCGTCCCGCCTTGAGACGGATCCGGGAAAAAAGACTAACACCCAGATATTTCATATCAATCTGTTAAAAAAATGGGAAGGGGCCGTACCTACATTACTAGGCCTAACGGAACATCCAGTCCCTTTATACCATCAAAGTATAGATGCCGAGTTACCTGGAGCACAAAAACAGGAATTTGATGTACACTTACAGCCTCTTCAAGAAGTATTCTCCCTAACTCCTGGCAATCACAACCCAACCAGGGAAAAGAATAAAACTGCGTCCCTATCGTCTTCACGAATCTCGTAGGCAAGCGATTGAGAACGAGGTGCAGCAAATGCTCCACATGGGGATAATAGAAACGTCCAACAGTGAGTGGAACTCACCCATCGTCCTTGTGCTCAAACCTGATGGGTCCATCAGATTTTGCATTGACTTCAAGGAAGATAACAAGATATCACAATTCAACTCTTATCCGCTACCGCGGGTCGATGAAATGATTGAGAGACTGGGAAAAGCTATATAAGCACCTTAGAGCTGTGTAAGGGCTACTGGCAGGTGCCTTTAAGACAACAAGATAGGGAGAAAACCGCCTTCTCTACTCCAGGGGGACTGTATCATTTTACTGTACTTCCCTTTGGGTTACAATTTTCAAAGGCTAATGAATACTGTCCTTAAACTATGTGCTTCTTTTGCCGCGGCCTATATAGATGACATAATCATCCACAGCAGTTCGTGGGAACAACACCTATGTCATCTAACGAAAGTCATTCAGGCCCTAAAGGAAAGTGGTTTGACCATAAATCCATCTAAAAGTAGGTTAGCAGTTAAATCAGTGAAATATCTTGGATACCTTTTGGGGGGGGTCTCATAAAACCCCAGGAGGAAAAAGTAGCAGCTATAACTAATATTCCTTTTCCCCAAACAAAGAAAGATCTTAGAGCATTTCAGGGTGTCTTGGGATACTATAGGAGGATTATACCCGACTTCTCCCAGGTGGCGACCCCCCTGACAGACCTCCTTCAAAAAGAAGCGAAAACAGAGAAAGAGCTTAAGCAACCCTCCCCTTTACTCAGACAAGTCTTTCACCAATTGAAACATGCTCTGACCTCAAAACCTGTACTCCTGAGTCCCGATTACTCTAAGCCTTTCGTTCTACAAACATGAACATGGTTTGGGCGCTGTCTTATCACAAGCGGATCCCCAGGGATCCCCGGTTTAAAGCCCAAACCTCTGGAAACTGTGCATCATGTAGGTGTGACCATCTATGCTTCATGGCAGGTCATGAGCCTTTCCTGCTCCGCCCCCCTCCCGTACACACACATTCACTCTCTCTCTCTCTCTCTCTCTCATTGACAGTGGGACTGTTTGTGACTCACCTGAATCTCGGCTGGTGGAGTATTTTTCTCCTCCAGTTCCAGCATGATCCATGAAAGTTGAGTCTGAGCTAGTACTGAGAGAAGGAAATCCTGTAAGATAAAAGCAATTGTGCCACAAATAGTAAACAAATATGATCTCAACATTCAACCTTCTCTACAAATAACAGAAGAGGTACTCCTATTATTTCGGCTGACTGTATATCATATAATGCCTTGTTTTTAGTGTGTATGCTCTTCATTTCTCACATTGTGAGTGAGGAGATAGCACCACTAGATGTGATTTCCAGGAGTGTCTGACATACCCTCAGGCCATCACAACACAAATGGAAAATCAACGAATCTGCTTTTGCTTCAACATACTCTGGACCAATCTCAAGAGCATTCGGACCAAGTGCCCTGTCAACTTTCTTGCTTAAACAGGGCTCTCAGATCTAGTAAATCATCTAGTTACTCCCTCAGCCAATAAAACCAAGACCCATGGTTTCCTCTACCCAAACTTCTTGAATGTCAGACTGCCAGCATTGGAACCACTGACCATCACCTTGCCTTTAAGACACGCTTTGTTTTAACAACACCCTCCCTCAGACTTTGTCATTCTGAAATATTAAATTCCACATGATGTCTGCTTCCCTCTCTACTATCCTAATTCTGCTCACCTTCTTGGTTCTAGAAAGCCCTGAAGCATTCACTTACCAGTTGCATGCAGTAGACGAAGCTAAAAATCCTAAATACAATTCAGTACAAAGCCACTCTAGGGTCCGTCCCTAAGCAGGAGCCATTTTTATTGAAACTACAAAAAGATGTGCAATTTACTTAAGTTTGAACTGGTGCAGAGGGGCGTGGCCAACCACCCAAGAACATGGTGGCCGGCTAGCGAAGCTCCGGAGTTACTGAAACTAGTATCCCCCAAAATCCACCTCAAAATCCTGCACTCACCATTGTAGTTCATCCCCGCTGCAGTACCCCGCAATAGCTGAGTGGTGGCAAGGCCTGAGTCTGGTGGAAGCCGCTGAGCCACACGGCCCGTGAAGTGAGATCTGTCGGGCTGGACTCAGATTTGACTGCACAGATCCAGAGAATGCACTATTGCAGGAGGGTGAAAAGGCAGGCAGCGGCTGCTGGCCGGCTTGGCAAGGGCTGGGAAGATGAGGTGCTGTCTGCTGCGGAAGCACCTCGACTCGGCCTGCGGGGGAGGTGACGGTGAGGCTGCCTGAATAGGAACTTGGGACAGAGGCTGTGACACATAACCAGTGACCATCGCGGTGTGGCCGATGAGCAAATTAGGACGGCCCTGAAGGACTTGTTCCACACAAGGAGTGGGGCCAGCCGGGTGAGGACTCGGACCTGAACTCACTGTGCCTGCGTGTCCCACGACTGCTGAGGAGAGGAAAGGCAGAAAACGTGCACCGACGACATGCTGAAAAACAAAAGGTGGGACAGATGGCTGTACTCCAGGCCCTACCAGTAAAGAAGACAGTGGTGAAGCCGGTGAGCAAGGAAAGACACTAACACGGGCCTGCACTCGCTTGCTTCCGGGAGAGGTTGGGCGGTTGGTGCTGCAGAGATGTAATGTTGGCCCCCTGGGACCTACTAAGAGTGCTAACACTGGGAGACTCCCGAATAAGTGATGGTGGACAATTCCTATGGGCCCCCTGCCACCCGATTAGGAGTCGGTTTAGAGGGTGGGTGCTCATGATTGGGGCATGCACTGGAACAGTTGATGGTACCCCACTGCCTGCACAAGGGTCCCCACTACAGCCCTCCCACAAATACCTGGCTTAGACCACTTGCAGAAGGGGGGGTGAAACCCGACAGGCCACAGGTATGGTGACCCTCCCTCGGAAGGGCCCTCCCTGGTAGGCGGCAGTGAGTAACACTCCTATGTCGACCCCACTGCATTGCCAGAACTGATATAAAGTGGTTGCGCCCAAGTAAACACAGCACACAGCAACCATCAGCAGTGATGACAGACTAAAGTTGGTGCAAGACCACCTATCAGTCAAAATTGGACAAGTACACGATACCAGCTGCGGACATTGAACACCAGGCCCCGCTGGAAAACCCCACAAGTGCACAAAGGCACAAGAGATCAACTGGTGCCACAGAACCTTCGCTGACAGACATAATGACTGCCATCAGAGACATTAAAGGCACACTAGAGCAAAAAATAGACTCAGTAGCAATGGAAGTGATGCTCCTAAGCACCAAACTAAAGAAAATGAATGAGAGAGTGATGGAAACCTCTCTACAAGCCCTACAAACAGAGACGGAAGTGGTTGATTACATATCATATGTATGGTTAACATCAAGACGCACAATGAAAATTGTATGTTTATTAGACATTATAAGATGGCGCCTACTTTTTGCGCGATGCGTCTGTCCCTTCTCACTGTCAATGCGCAAGTAATATGATTTTAAAGATGGTCGCTTCCGGTGTGGCAGTAACACCGACGAAGGCAGACCGCCGAAACGCGTTTGTTGTTGCTGGATGAAATAAACATCTTCAAACGCCCCCGCGAGTGCTGATTTTCTTTCGATTTAAGGGAAAGGAGCGAAAATAATTTGCGGAGTTCACCGCCGCATATCAGCACCCGTTCGAGAGTGCTTCTCAACAGGTGCAAAGCGAGCGATAATTTTACGAAGAAGGCACCGCCGCAGCTGTAGTTAAAGAACTGCAATACCGGTGTAAGGGAAACCGACGACCCGCGGATCGGAGGAGACGCTGGAAATCGAAAGAACCTACACGGGTGAGCAATGCATGCATTGGATTAATGCTTACACTAAAGCGAAGCGGCAGAACGAGGGGACACTGTTAAACAAAAAGCATCCAGAAGATATTCACTGAACTGCGGAGGTATGTTCAGCGAATCGGCTCGCCGCGAAGCGGCTGAAGACATTTTCAAGAAACATGGCGAAACGGAACGACCCAGTACCACTGATCAGCTCAAATCCACAAGCAGTTGGGGCAATAAAATGAATAAATTGGAGAGACTCTACGAACACGAAATGCGTAAATGGTGGGAGGCAACCTCCCTCCAGAATTACATTGACGTGAACAGAGTACCGAGGGGCCTACGTATATATACAGTGCCATCTTATGAAAATCCAGACCCGCTTTTACTCTCGGAATGGGCGGAGCACACCGCACAATTTTGTCAAGGCATGCTGAACATATTGGTAAAGTACGCATGGAGCGACCGAGAAAAGGCATTGAGCGAAATTAAGGAATTGGAAGATGAGCTAATGAAAGAAGAAGACAAGCACAGAATGGAGGAATTGAAAGAACAAATGAAGGCACGTCTGTTGAAATACGAACAAAAGATCAAGCTGAGAAAGCAAGAGAAGTTTGAGCGAGACGAGAATGACTATCTACAAGGAAGAGTCCTAACTTTTGCAAGAAAATTCGATGGGCCTAGGAAAGAACTAATACAGAGATCCAGCAAAGCAGTGATTTCAAGAGTAGAAACCTCAGAATCTGATGTAACGGAGAATGAATCGGGTGATGAAAATGCGAGTACATCGGTAACCAATACGAGAACAACGACCCCTTTTCACGAGGAGTTCAAAATAATCCGCCAGTCATGGCTGCGAGGGGGGAAGAACAAACCACCCAAGAACCCATCGAAAAACGCGGAGGGGAGGGGGGGCAAGAAGAGGCAACGCGCCATCATGGGTGCCACGCAACAGGAGAACGAACAAACGGAAATAAGAGCTACAAATCTGACTGTGGTCAATCTCACGCCGAAAGTTTTAACTGAGACTGAGGTGAAAGTGTTAACTTTGGGATTGACGTTTTGCCCAAGTAGCCGCCTAGAATACACGCAAACAAGAATTGACCTTTTCAGATTCGTACACAAATTGAAGTTACATAAATACTTCAAATTATGACCTACAATGAAAGAAACAAAGAAGGTGCCTCTGAGAATTACAGCAACGGATATGTTAACTGGGCATGACTTACCAGCTATAGAACTTTTGGAAAATCTTCAGAATGAACAAGAAGATATTGGTAACCACCGTGATGATATCGCATATAGAGCAATGCAGGTAGGAATAGATCAAGAAATGGAGGAAAGTCCTTTTAAGCCTAAATCTTAGTTCATACCACAGATGCCACTTGATGCGATTGATGTTTTTTCAGAAGCTATGAACAATGATCTGCTGAAATTTAGATCTAAGAAAACCAAATGGCAAATTGAGAGCAATATCACGAAGGAAGAGAAACTGGCATTGGAAAATCTGCTGTGTGACACTTCAATAATAATCAAGCCTTCTGATAAAGGCGGTAACATTGTTCTCCAAACTAGGGCTCAATACTGCGAGGAAGCTTTACGACAATTGTCGGATGACAAGTACTATGAAAAAACCACATGGGAAATGTATCAAGAAAGCACACGTGGTTATGACACTCTCATCAAGAAGTGGTATGACAAGTCGATGCTAGGGACTGAGGAACATTTGTTTCTTCGTAATTTGAATCCAGTTATTCCAACTTTCTACCATATTCCTAAGCTTCACAAAGACAGCCTTCATCCATCGGGGAGGCCGATCGTGTCGTCTCAAGGTAGTCTCACAGAACATTTATCTATGTTTATTGACCATTTTTTGTCTACATTTGTGGTTCAATTAACATCTTATATAAAGGACACAAAAGACTTTTTGAACAAAATTGTTGAAGTGACGGGATCCCTCATAGCAATTAATGGTGTTGGACATCACAAGTTTATATACTTGTATAAATCATGAGGATGGTTTAAATGCTATACAGTTTTATCTAAATAAGCGACAGTTGCATTTTGCGGAGCACAATCTCATGCTTATTGAGTTCACAAGATTCTGTCTCACTAACAATATTTTTCTATTTGAAGAGGAATATTTTAAACACACTTCTGGGACTGCTATGGGCACCTGCTTCGCCCCCAGCTACGCGAACTTGTTCGTGGGCTGGTGGGAGGAGCAGGTGTCCAGGTCCTACAATTGTGGGGCAGACAGTGGCAAGGTCATTGTATGGCATCGATACATCGAAGATCTTTTTATAGTGTGGCAGGGCACGTCGCAATCAGCTCATGACTATATCAAAGTTTTGAACACCAATGACTTGAATCTGCACTTTTCAGGTACAGTTAGCCCAGTGGCAGTGGACTACCTGGACCTGAAGGTATTTGTATCAGAAGGTAAACTTAATACAGCCTTGTACAGGAAATCAACAGCAGGGAATTCAACACTATTTGCGACCAGCAATCACCCGCCTAAATTGATACATAGTATCCCATACGGCGAGCTTCTAAGATTAAAAAGAAACAGCTCGAGAGAGTGTGACTTTGAAGTAGCCACCAAGGAGTGTGTGGCTAGATTCACCCAGCGAGGTTATGAATCTACACTTCTAAATAATACTCTTAAGAAAGTGAAAGGGATTCCTAGGGATCAGCTATTGATGGAGAAAAATAAAAACATCACCGAAACCACTGTAGAGGGTAAATTCAGGATGGTCACTACATATTCAGCTGAAGCGAATTTCTTAAAACGGACGCTCCAGAAGAACTGGCACATTTTGAAAACAGACAATATTATCAGTAATGATATTCCAGCACATCCCTTGGTTACTTTTAAAAAGGCACGATCACTCAAGGATATGCTGGTTCGAAGTCACCTTGAAAAAATACCACAGAGAATAGGCACCTTAAAAGAGATGCGAGGTTTTTTCCCATGCGGGAAATGCAAAGCCTGCTCCAATAGTAAAAGAGTTCTGTCATATAACATACCTGACATAGATATGTGTAGACCCATAACAAAATTTATAACCTGCAATACGGCGTACTCAGTGTACTGTTTAAAATGCCCATGTGGGCTAAGATATATTGGAAGTACGATTCACCCACTTAAAATCAGAATATTAGAACATCTTAGGGCCATCTCTAAAAAAGATGCATCGTACCCGGTAGCAAGGCATTTTGCCAGTCAACATCTGAGCAACAGAAATATGTTACAGTACTTTGGTTTGGATCATGTCCCCGAAAAAATCAGAGGAGGAGATAGGATTCTTAAGTTACGCAGGCTAGAGTCACGTTATATTGTGGCTCTACAGACTAAATTCCCGAAGGGATTAAACAGTGGGGAAGAGCTGACGGTACATCTGGGTGTATAGATGTTAAAATGAATAATTGATTTGCTGATACACAGCGTTATGAGGTGTCGTTTCTAGACATGTTTCTTAGCAGTATTATTGTTTTACAGATTGTGCGTAACTGAGACGTTGATGAAAGGGACCTTGGCCGATCCACGGCAAGATAGCAATATACCACGTTGTTATATTATTGCTCTGGCCGATATACGGCATGATATTTTACAAAATGGAATCTTGATATATTACATTTGGGCAGACATTTGCTTTGTTTTTTATAGCAGGAATACAACATACTGTTATAATGACGGAATTGCTTATTTAAGCTTTGAGAAAGTACGGAATGGCAGTAAATTAATTCAGAGCAATAAATGTAAAATAACTGTGATAATTGATTTTGAATATCAAATGAAATTATGAAATACTGTGGTTGATTACATATCATATGTATGGTTAACATCAAGACGCACAATGAAAATTGTATGTTTATTAGACATTATAAGATGGCGCCTACTTTTTGCGCGATGCGTCTGTCCCTTCTCACTGTCAATGCGCAAGTAATATGATTTTAAAGATGGTCGCTTCCGGTGAAGCAGTAACACCGACGAAGGCAGACCGCCGAAACGCGTTTGTTTTTGCTGGATGAAATAAACATCTTCAAACGCCCCCGCGAGTGCTGATTTTCTTTCGATTTAAGGAAAAGGAGCGAAAATAATTTGCGGAGTTCACCGCCGCATATCAGCACCCGTTCGAGAGTGCTTCTCAACAGGTGCAAAGCGAGCGATAAATATATATATATATATATATATATATCTGCCAAAAACGGTCTGGGACAAGGAGCCCCAACGCTCCGGTGGCGCAGACCCTCGAGGTGGGCCCGGAGTGGATTTGCCGGTCTGGTGTGGTCAGGCAGTGGCGCAGCTGAATCGAAGGGGGCCCGGTGAGTCCTGGCACGGGACCCGGGGGCTAAAAGATGCCCGCCCCTACCTACCGAATCCTCAGAGCCGAGCTCCGACCATGAGCTCTTGGAAACTCAGCAGGACTACCATCTCCTGCATAATAACTATGTACAAGGTTTATTCCCGACGTCATCCTAAGTCCGACAATGGCACAGCAAGGTAGAACCCCTGGGGATACCTTTGGGTATATAAACATCACATCTTGCTGAGATAGTGAGAGGAGATCAGGACTTCCCTGCCGACACACTGATGTGAGACGCTGAGGCTCCTGCATGCAGATACTCCAGCTCGCAGTGGTCTAACATCCCTTGCGGGGTGTCCAACTCGAGACCAAGACGGGGTCCCACAGTCTCTCACTTCAGGTAATGGGGTTGACTTTATCATTGAGGAATTCTTGGCTTAAACACCTACACACATGCTAGGTACACTTAGGTACATCTAGTTAGGGTTGCATCGTAGGAGTACACATTTTATTATCATGTATTTTATATACTTGCCTGCTTTCATGGTTATAGCAAGATGGTAGAAATCTACCATCCTTTTACCTTTTTAGTGCTTCTAATCATTTATATCTGTTTCTGTCTAGTGGTTGTTTCAGCACACCTATTTTACACTAGAATGACAAGTGTTCAATAAATGCTTATTGAAAAACGTCCATACCGTTTATTCTGTGTATCTCTCTGAGACAAAAAGAGCACGAGTGACTGAGCGAAAAGTATTGCACTGTTTCCACGGTCCTGAGGGATCAGGGTTGTCATGTTCGATAGTTGCCAAGAACTATTCTCTCCTTGGTAAGAGGAGTTTCTAGTGGCACTGTGAGCTAGCTAGTACACAGGCCAACATACCCGGTGGAGGTGTCTGGAAATCATCTGGACACCAAGCCCGCAGTGTATGTTGTCTAAGCGCGCAGATCCTATATAGGTTTTATAGGAACTACACAACACTGGGATTGCGTCAAGTTCCATGGATGTTGCGTGGGAACACCCACAGCAACACCCATGGAACGCACCTTTCATACAGAATAATGCGTGAAAGGGTCCCATATTTACAAAGCCATGAAATGTCACGCAGAGTGACTTTACGTGGCCTTTTAAATCTGGGCAAGCCCATTGTGCCGCTGGTGCGTCAAAAAAGTGACGCACCTGCGTCAGTTATGGAGTTGTAAATGAGCCCAATGATGTCTTCTCCTGCTTAAACACAATGTGTGTGACTGTTTTGGGAGAGAGGAGGGCTAAGGTTTCTTTGATAGTTGTTTTATTATATGTTTGAATAGCCTGTTTATTTTTGGATGCGCATCTGTACCGCATTTTCTCTCCTAGGTGGGTAAATGCATTCTGACAAACCCTTGCAGACTGTTGTATTGTCAACTCCTTTCGACACTCTACATATCTGTTAAGCATACCTTGCTGTATCTAATGACACTACGCTCCTGGAGAGCTGTAATGACAATTTTACTGTTATGTATCTTGTTGTCTGTAAACCTTGCCAATTACCTTAAAAACTAATAAACAGATTCAAACAAAAAAAATCAGAAACAAGGAGATTGTTCAGAAACTGTCCAATTTCGTGGGATAGGAAAGTCAAAGAATGTTGCCGATACCTACTGTTGGGAGGAGAATTAATTGGGTTTCTGGTGACGTGGGAAAAGATATGATTGTTCCTAAACTTCTTGGTTTTGATTGGTCTCATATTGTTAGAGCTTGGATCAGATCCCTTTTCGACTTTGAGGGGTACAGATCTCTATTTCCCTTGCAAGTGTGTAGCTTTATGGTAGCGCTTTTTCTCTTTTTAGAAGACTTCTACTGGGGTTTTCACTATGATGACAGCTTCCAACACTTCTAAATTCCTCTGAGACCTTTCCTAAACAACTCATTTACATCTTAGATTTAGAACTTGGCTTAGATGACTTTAGAATCTATTCATGTTTAGGAAGAAGGATCGGAGTTTCTTTAAGAAACACCAATTTCTATTTCTCAGTATCTGTTTTGCTATAACTACGTTCATTGCATGTCTTATGCTATTGAATCTAAATCTCTTCTGACGTTTCAGCTTGCTAGTTTTAAGTCTGTCCCTTTATAATATGTTCTTGATTTGCATATATATTGGATTAATTATTAACTTGTAATAACCCCACTTACCTTCATTTATTGATTCCTGGTCCACTGTGTGTGGCCAAATGAGCTATACGGAAGTTGAATTATCTTATTAATACGGACTCCTTTACCCTCTCAGTCAACAAAAAAGATTCATCAGATGAGAAAACGGTAAGCACTTTCCTGCGCGTCTGCACAAGCGGTAGAAAAAGAAATGGAGGAACTAGAAAGACACACTGCCCTCCAAACGGATTCACATTTGATCCATAAACTAGTACTGAAGCGACAGGAGTATAGAAACATCTCGGAGGCGGGAGCCAAGGCCACCTTCCTCGCAACACAACGATGCCTTTATGAAGTAGGCAATAAAGCGGGGAAACTCCTAGCGTGGCTAGATCATAGGGAGAAAATGACAAATTGGGTCCGCGAGACCTGGAGATGGGATGGGGAGACCCAATTGAGTAACTCACAAATCGTATTTGCAATATTCTATGGCAACTTATAAAAACCTGCGACAGATCCTTGTCAGAGGCATCTGGCCTCCTGCAGGACCTGAGGCTACCCCAATTAGCCAGTGATGACAGACAGCAGCGAGAGGCAGGTATAACATCAGACGAAATAACAGCGGCAATCAGGCGATGTGACCCAACGGGCTTCCATAGAGCTATATAAGAGGCTAGCAACTAAATTTCGACACACTGACTGACCAAAAATGAAGAGGCAAGGATGGTGGAACATCTGCAGGCTGACCAGTGACTGGCCACCACAGTGATCATACCTAAGGCCGGTCAACCCCCCCCCCCCTCGAAGAATGCGTCTCTTACAGGCCGATCTCGCTTCTAAATGCCGAAATCAAAATACTAGCCAAGATATTGTCTACCAGGTTAAATAAAAAAGATAATCACCTTAATACACCCAGATCAGAAGAGCTGCATGCCTAATAGAAGTAGTTGACTCAACTTGTGATGCCTAATTGGTGTGTTGGGCAACATTAAAGAAATAAAAGAGCCAGCAGTGTTAATGGCCTAGACACCACAATGGGGTTTGACACTCTAGAGTGGAAATATATGTTTGCAGTGCTAGACAGGCTAAATTTTGGCCCCAACTTCACAAGTTGGATCAAGGTCCTGTATGGTCATCCCCTAGCTAGGATACGGGTTAATGATACACTCTCTGACATTTTCGAATTGCAGAGGGGGACCATGTAGGGCTGCCCACTATCACCCATGATATTTACATTGACACTAGAACCCCTAGCAACATGGATTAGATAAGACCCACTGATGAAAGGGTTATACAGGGAGGGAGGATGGTAAAACTGCATATCTTTATATGCAGACGATATACTACTATACGTGACGGAGCCAGAACATATCATTGATAGACTTATGCAAATCATGCGCAACTTCTGCAATTATTCCAGTAATAGGTTCAACTGGAGCAGATCCCTAGTATACCCCCTGACGGACACTGCACTACGACTGCCCTGAGACTGCACAATGCCCATAGCAAGAGATGTCTTTAAATACCATGGAATATATGTTACCCAAGACCTGAACAACTTCTTAAAACATAACTTATGTACACTTCTTGACCGCTTCCAGCAGGACAAGCATCACTGAAGGAAACTTTCCCTGACGCTGATGGGAAGGGCGGCAATGTTTAAGATGATGACTTTGCCCAGGCTCTTGTATGCCATACAAAACACACTCTACAAGGTCCCAACACAATTCCTCAAAACAGTTGAAAGGGAGATGAGGCTACTATAGTGGAATGGGCCCCCCAAATTGCACTGGCAACATTAATGCAAGGGGTATACAACGGTGGAATAGCCCTACCAAATATCCGCAAATACTACTGGGCAACCCAGTTGACAATTAGAAATGACTGGGCACATGCAGCACAAGCCAACCAGCACTGAGAATGGATAGGTACATTATGGGAGCCAGGGGATACCCGGAAGCACTTTACAGGAGGAGACACCTTAGGAGCCTCCACGGCGCATACCAGAACAGTGGCATCTATATGGCAGGAGGCTACATCATATCTGGCCTGGAAAGGCAACCTCATGGCAGAAAAGCCACTATGGGACAGTAAGCTGAAGGCCCTGGGAAACCTAGAGGGACTGGACAGGTGGGACATAATATGCAACTCGAAGCTGGGTGACATCTGGGAGGTAGGTAAGATGGCCCCCTGGATAAACTCCAGGAAGACTTCCACCTGTCAAACATGGAAACATACCATTACCTCCAAGTAAGACATGCACAACTGACTCACATAGCCACGGGACTGAGATCTCAGGGGGTCACACAGTTGGAAGAGGGAGTGCAGACAGAATCCATCCTCAAGGAAGCTACCTCTTTCCTGTATCGAAAAATATTTAAAAATTCCCTGGGAGGTCTCTACTGGCTTAAAGAGACCTGGAAGACAAATCTGGGATCATTCAAGGAAGAGGAATGGAAGGAGGCGCTACAAGGCCCTAGAGAAGTGGCAATACGGGTAGGGCTATGCCAGGTGCAGCTTTGTGTACTGCACAGGGCATACCACAGAAGAGCTACCATACACAAGGTGAGGAGGGCACCAGTCGCGACTTGCCTAAGAGGGTGTGGAATGGTGGGGTCCTTCTACCACATCACATGGGAATGCCTAGTAATACAAACGTATTCAAAACCAATCTTGGGTAGCATCTCATGTACAATAGGGACCCAGACAGAGAGCTCGCCGAAACTGACCCTCTTCAACAACTCAACATTATCGGCGAGGAAACTACCAAAACTCATCAAAAAACGTGGATTGCACTGGGTCTAGTGGTGGCCAAAGGAAACACTGCCTGGACATAGGTAGGGGAGGAGGAGCCAAAGTTAGAGGAGTGGACCAAAGGCATGAACTGGTCTAAGTCAGCTAAGAAACAATCTATGAAAGCAGAGGATGCCCCAGAAAAAGGGAAAAACGATGGGTGACATGGGAAGCAACCAACGGGTATTGAGGGCTTGTAAGAAACATGATGTACTCCGCCCAATAACGGGACGTTGCCAACTGTGTAATGCTCTGCTATTTTTTTTCTGTGTTTTCTTTCATTTTTTTCTTAAAGCTAATAAAAACAAGTTTAAAACAAGTTTGAACTGGTGCAAAATTCTTCCTCGCTGTAAGAGAGATGACAAGCACCTTCTTTTTATTTTTGTTATTTTTGCCACAGCGTCTACATATCTATGTATACCTTTCATGTACTACCTCTGGGACAGCCAAGCTAGACCTTGCTGCTTTCATAAGAAAGCCTTTCCAGTACGTGATCCCTCTCAGTGTCTCTTTTATGGTCACCAAAATTGAAACACGCATTGAAAAAAGTATTGCCATAGAACATGACCATCCTTTTTAACCCTAAATTCTTGATCTCAGAGTAACATGGTGGGTGACCAGAGGTATGAGGAGGGAGTGAGAAACAGATCTATGTATTATGATATCTTACTGAACCGATGAGGACAACTTCCTGCCACAATTTACAGACAGAAGCCAATAAGATTAATAGACACAAAATGTTTGAGGAACTTGCTGTCAGTGATGGCAAAGTAAAATCAAAACAGATGATCCAACTACAGTACATTATCAGATACAGAAACCATCTCAGTGCATGTAGGCTTATAACAATGATTTACTCACCCATGGGAGAATTCTCCCCACTCTGAGAGTCCTGAAGGTCCATGCAACAGACATCTCCCTCTTCTTTGACATTCAATGAAATTCTCGCCATTATGGCTGATTCCCCTTTATTCAAAAGGTACATACAAGTATTACTGTTTCCATTAAAAAAAAATTTAAAGAAGTGATTTTGCTGTTCCTCATGAGGCTATAAATGAATTAGTAGAACCAGTGAATTAAATGACTGAAAGAGAAGGGACTGTGAATCACAAGATTAAGGGCCTGATTACGAGTTTGGCCGCATTACAAGTTCTATAGGATATAATGGAATTGTATTTGGCCGCATTACAAGTTCTATAGGATATAATGGAATTGTATTTGGCGGACAGGATATCCCTCACGTTTGTAACGGAGTAACCCTGTCCGCCAAACTCGTAATCAGGCCCTAAGTCATTATTTGAAGGAAGGTAAAATATAGAACTGAAATTAAGATATGCAAAAAACAGGAAGAAATAACTAAATAAGTGAATGTGTTATGATCACAGAACACCTTTGTGGTGATCTTCTTCCCATGCTATTTATTGACTGACGCCGCCAACACTGTAGCAAGCACTGAGCTGGTGGACACGGACTCACACATTTTCTAATGAGCCGCCTTTCACAATTGTTTTGGTCTGTTTGGCTTAAGCGCTGTAAGCCAGTGTGTTATAATCACAAAGCGACTCAGCGTGACCGTTTTCCCGTTCTATTGATTGATGGCCGCCTCCAACACTAT
Source organism: Calotriton arnoldi (assembly GCA_963921515.1). Lineage (NCBI taxonomy): Eukaryota > Metazoa > Chordata > Amphibia > Caudata > Salamandridae > Calotriton > Calotriton arnoldi. Next base: position 269,779 of record CAWUFW010011393.1, read on the forward strand.
AGCACGCAATGAGTTGGTATACGCAGATTCATAGATTTAAGAATAAGCCGGCTTTCACAACAGCTTTGGTGTGTTTTGCATAAACACTGGTGTGCTACACTGTTTATTAGTTGGTCTTGTGCTACACTGTACAAATATAGACCCATGTAAGATTGGGATTGTTTCCACTTTGATATGAATTCAATGTCCTACAGATATCATGTCTTTCTGTGGATTGTTGGGTACATGATCAATTTGGCATTAACATACGCAATGCAAGTGCTGGTAATTCACTTAGCAGGACTACCATTGATCAGGTAGTGATGGGTAACTGTACGATTTGCATTTTGTGCATTTGTGGACAGGATCCTTGCGCATGGTTGCCTTAGGTTAATGAGAACCTTATATATGGCAATTACATATATATGTTATGCCACGGATAAATGCCATCCATTCTGTGATATTATGATTGATGACGATTGTTATGCTTTAGCGACAGATATTGTTTTCCTCTTGATACTTAGAGTCACTACTCATATGGAGGTGCATGAACATTTATGACACAGTAGTTGTAGGACTTGTTTTCCAATGACATTAGTTATATGTGCCCTCTTTTATTTACTTCGCAGGCTAACAGACATGGCTGTCATCCTGTTGCGATCCAGAGACTGACATTACTGAGTCGAAGCGTCAACATTGTAACAAGGGTTGTTAATGGATTACATGTAAGGGAGATCAATAATTCATGTTGGACTTCTTCAGTTTATCACTGAACTAACAACCCTGTACTGATTTGGGTATCAGATGGCCTAACTCACACATCCACCAATACTGCTGAGCACTGAGCTGTCTGCAGTTTTGTTGACCTTCTTTATTATTTAAATATGGGACACAGACAATACAGAATTCTCTCATTCACAAAGAGAGGCTCAGTGTAAATTTGTATGGATGTGTTTAAAATATATGACAAATGTATAAAGGTTGGATATATGTATGATACCTTTGAAGAGAAATCCCACTGAACCACTGTTTATTGTTATTATATGTTTCTTTTGGCTTTGTTTGGGTGTAAGGGTTAGTCCTGTGTTATATGTTAATCCTTGACACATAATTTTACCCACAGTACACCACGGGACTCTGTATGAAGTTTTTATATTGTGACACACCAAAACCTAGATCAAGATCCCTCACAAAAGATTGCCATATTTCTTTTCCATAGCCAATGCCAAGAAAGAGAAATCTGATAACATGTCCCAGCTAGAGCCCCAGACACTTGTAAACATGGTCCCAAGTTTAGACTCCTAACTCTCTACTTTCCAGTTGAGTATTGGAATAGTGTTTTCCACATTTTAAACCAGCTGCATAACTTTATGGTAGAGGAGTGAGTGTGATAGGGGTGAAAAAAGGAGTTATTGGATATCTTATTCCAAAGCATCTCAGCAGATAAGCATCATTTACTCACCTTTGGGAGATCTGATACTGTCAATTGTGGCAGAGTCCTGACCTTCCACAGGATCAGCATCTCTCTCTTCTTTAACGCTCATCAAATCCCTAGGTGTCATTACTGTCATTTCTGCACCCCCTGTATCAAAGGAAATATGCACATACAAATATTACAATATAAGTCTTTCATGAAAACACACATCTGTGCATCCATCTATGGCTTGAATAACTGGCAAGGGAGAGAGGATATTACATGGGAGCAGCATATGGGGTCATAAAACTATTATTTCAAAGTATCTTTCTGTTTTCCCATTGGGTGCAGTTGGGATTCTCAACCCTGGAGCCGAGTATACTGAAAGGCATTCAAAGGTAAAGAAAATACAGAGTAACAAAGCGACCCATCGTTACATCTGTTTCACTCTTCCCATGCCTAGTCATTGAAACCCTTTTTCACCTTGTAGTTTATCGATAGAAACTAAATATTACTTTCATTGGAAAGGTAGAGCGATTAATTAGCGTAAACGGCAGGTAAATTCTCAGGCACAAAACCAAGATATTGAGGCAATGTGAAATCAATTTATTTTGATTGATTCTGAATAAAGAATTCATAATACTGTAGATTATAACGTAAAAGTGAATAACTCCAAGGCCTAAGGAACGTAAAACATGGTTAAGAGTAATGACAGACAGATGTAATGGTTACATAAATCTATTCAAAGTACTTAGATTTATGTAGATAAATTATAAAACATTCTTAAAATCAGGGTTAAATTATATTATGAAACAGATGGAGATGACAGATCTAATGGATAAAGACGTAATGCAGAAAAATGAGATGAAGAAGTCACTAGCCCAAACCCAAACCACAACATCTGTCAAATGGCAAAAGGAATGTAGCTAAGTTTGATGCTGGTGGCAAGGCCATAGCCAGGGGAAAAGCACTGCATGATGGGAAAATCTGCGTGATGTGCAGTTTGGAATCAAGAGTGACTTCCTTCTTGTTGGAGGAATCCTCAGTCATCTTCATTGTCTGAAGGTGATGCCCCTTGTATTTGGAGTGTGAATTCTGTGAATGTATTTATTCATGTTGGTCACGCTGGAAATGTGCATGTTCCACTGGCATGTCGGTTCCTCCTGTCTATGGTGTCTGTCATCAGTGCCCCAAATAGAGAAGAAGGGTTGCTGGTTGTCAGTAAAATGCAGTGCTTTGGGATACGCGCCTACACACTTTGTTTTGTCCATTGTATGTCAGTTGTAATTCACTTGTTGCCTTTGGTGTCATGGTGTCTACTGATGCTTATATTTGGTGCTGGATGAAAAGGTCTGCTGTTTATAATGTATGCACGTGTGAGGAGGAGGCTGAAGGTGTGTTTTCACCCATAATTGCAATGATCTGTTTTCACAAGTAATGCCTTTACCTATAGTTTACATTTCTTTTGTCATCTGGATTTTGCTGAATGACAGAACCCAAGCTATTGACATATGTTTCCAGATAACGAATATCATTTTGCTGCTTCCATCACAGGATTTGTTTTTTTAAAAACAGATTTTATTGAGTTTTCAGAGACATGCAAGGTATTCATAACAACTGCCGTGCATTCTTGAGACATGGTAAACTTTGACCTAATGAGCAATATAATCCGTCATCGATAAGGAAAAACAGCAAACAAACATTCCATCACTGCATTTATTGCAATTTCATATCATATACGGTCGGACCCCTAGGTTGGACCCTTGCTATGGAAATATTGTACTTTTTTGTCCATATCAAGTTTGCTTGAAGACAAATAGTGGAAAACAAAACTGATATCCAAGAAATCTTTGAAAGAAAAGGAGAAAGTCCAAGAACAAAAATTAAGGTTTTACTTTGTTCATTATTGAAACTTTCATGGGCAGCATACATGTCCTAATTGGATCAGGACCTCCCAGACTGCACCGGAAATGCCATTTCGGCATAAGATGGGGCTTCTGCTGCTGAGGTCGGTCCTGAAGTGTCTTGGATTGTAGTACCACCATCACACACAAGTATGTTTAATCTGTACAATATTCCAGGTACTGATTTATGATAAATCAAGTATATTAATTGTTTTTCTGATCCATTTCAATCTGTAGTCTTAATGGCTGTAAATGCTGTCATAGTGTGAATTTCCTGCCTTTTCATTTGTGGAAGTTTACTTTAAAGTAAATAGTCATTAAAGCCATAAACAGACAGCATTCGAATGGGCTATAATAGTGAATTGCTGATGTATGGACTGAACGAACACTTATGACAGACTGCTAGTAGGCTGAATAGTGACTGGGTTTAGCTGAGTGGTCACCACTTAACCTACCTCTCAGACACATCATGATGTTTGTCAGCAAGTTCTAAAAGTTGTTGTCCTTGACGGCGTCGCAGCTTTAGCTGTGAAATATTGCAAGGCTCCTAATACCCATTCATGAAACTAGCTTGAGTGACTTGAGGGGAATGAAGCATTGCAGACATTGGATGGGCAAATAATATCAGAATCATATGCACGTTATACTTCAATAAGAGTGTTTGTCTCAGGACCCTGTTCAGATCCCAGCGGAATGTAATAATAATAACAAAATCTTAAACAAGTTCTGAAGTAAGGTCAGAATTCCTGCATTGGTTTCATACGCTTTGCTAGAATGTTCTATTGGCATTTCTATTTTTTATTTAAATCTTTTAAAGCGCAGAGCACAAATAAATAACCATATTACAAACATAGCATTGCTATTCACCTTTAGTAAATCTATATCAGCTATCTTTTTTTGCTCCAGCTGTTAAGACCCCCACGCACATTTCATGGTCCACATGTGACTGACTGTACTAATGCCATATAAATACACGTGTACGCTAGTGGCTTCAAGCATGTAGTTTGTTGCTGCTGAGATGCAGGTGGAGCTTCACCCTCAGTGCGCCTCCAAATGATAATGACATGACATACACAATCTTGAACACAGAGTACAATGGAATCTAGAACATGGAATGAATACACCTAATCATACAAAATAGTACTAACACTGCACACACCTTCTACTGAACACGCTGTAAAAAATACCTATATACAATATGTACATGGACCTCTACATTACATTATGGAATTCCCGTCACTAAAATAACAAAAAGTAAATAAAGACAGAAAAAGATTCGTATGATGATATTGTGCTTTACTCAAAATCTAAATTAAAATTTAAAAAAATTAAATCCTGCAACCAATCCTTCTTCTCACTTCTCCACATTAATTAACGTCCTGTCACAATGCACAGCACTTGTGAAAATGCTTCCAATCTTTGTCAATCCAATTTGACATTAACTCTGGTTTCCACTATGTTTCTCAATCTACATCATCAATTCGTAACCACCTTGAACGCTCACTCTTTTCATGAACTCCATCCTCACTGTCCAAACAAGAAAGTCTTCTACCATCTGCTTCTTCCTCATCTTTTCTGCCTTCAAGTCTACATGATGACGCGGCTCACATGCCACAGCTTACCATCACTCAATAGGGCAGGATTACAAAATATATTTTCTGCACTGAATGGACTCAAAACTACTCCCTCTCTCTTTCTAGTTTTTACTTCCTTCTTTACTCGGACCCACTGGCATACTTTCAGCACTACCTCATTCACTGCATGCTTGGCATCATAATGAGTTTTATATGGTAATTGTAACCTTTCAAAGTTCCTTCTGACTTCATCAGGGGATAACTTCTCCAGCCTAGGTTTTTGCATCCACCCCAAGTTACCCTTAGAAAATTGTGTCCTACCTCTCATTATCCCAAATGGGTTGTACCCTGTGACAACATTAAGGGAAATTCTATATGCACATATCAGCTTCTATACTTCCGAAATTAACTTGTTATTTCTTGCCAGCTGTATAACCCCTTTGATTACTCTGTTAAACCTCAACACGCCTCCACTCCCTTTAGGGTAATAAACTGATGTGGTGTTGTGGGATATTCCATTGACCTTCAGGAACATTTCAACACATTCAGATTGCATTGGCACTGGTCATTTACTATACTTTTGGACCAACCCCCTCTCAGAAAACATCTGTCATTGAATCCTTTAATTGTTTTGGCATCTGCCCTTTTAACTATTTGTACCTCTGGCCATTTTGGAAATTGCTCCATCATTACTATTATATACTTCATATTACCATAACTGTACTGCACTAGACCCATAACATCTATGTTTATTCTTCGTGATTGCTACAAAGACAACTAATAGGACACAGAGGTGATCTGAAGGTTACTTGAGACTTATAAGAATTATCGCATCGGGCACACTCTCTTATCCTTTTCTCAATCTCAATATCAAATCCGAGCCACAAATACACATTTCATTTCAATTTTGATAATACCCAAGTGCTCCATCATGGCAAACATCCAGTATTCAACATCTTAACTTCACTGGGGGCATCACACATACCTCCAGTCTCTTATCACCAATCTTCCCTCTACTGTCAAATCATCCTTAATCCCCGACAAAGCATGCATTTTCTTCTCAATACTTTTATTCTTAGGCCAAACTTCGATGTAACTCTTTATATTCTTCAACTCTTCATATTCCATCACATATTATTCAATTTTTCTGACCTAATTACCTTCAACTCATCATCCCCCATTCTGCAACACTGCGCTGGTCCCACTCACACTCTGAAACTCCCCTTACGGTTATTAGCATACCACTCAAAAATGCTGCCACTTTATTATATGCTCCTGGCACAGTATAACTGTAGTCTTATGGACATATATGCAATCTTTGTCAATGCCTTGTGCAAACAACCTGCTGAATGAACTTTCATGTGGGGCTTCTGATCAGATCTCAAAACCCCTGGCGTACCCCCCAAAAATTGTTGGAAGTATTCCAAACCTTACGTGCATGCTCTTGATCACATGGTATCACTCTTCTGTTGGCGTCAGCGAAAGAGGGAGAAGGCACCCACTGCTTCTTTACCTCCCTTATCAATCTGGGAAAGCAGAGTCACATCCCCTTTACCGCTTGCATCTGTATTACTACTGCCTTAATCCGAAGCATAGGGTCAGGTAGAGCTTTGCAAATTTTACTTTTTATATTACAGAAATCTCTTTTCCATTCTTGTGTCCACATGAATATTACCGAGATTTTCCGCAACTGTCTGCATGAAAACACATTTCTGCAATTATATTTACAAACTGACAATAGAGTTCTGGTAAGCTTTAAAAGCTCTTACATCATCCTTGCTTTTAGGAGGGAGCACCTCTTTGTTTGCTTTAATCAGTTCTTTTTTGGTTTAATGCTATGTTGTCATACTTCATGTCCTGAATAGGTCGTATTTTGTATTGCAAATTGGCATTTATTACATTGGGCTATCAATCCCTTCCTTTCTAAAATCTTCAACACTTACTGTAGCTTCAAGTCATACGGTTCCCTGTTCCTTCCAATCACAAACATGTCGTCTTAAAGAAGATAACACCTTCAATATTTTTACAAATTACATACGTTAGTTTTTGAAAGATAGCAGGTGTCAAGGAGAGCCAAAAAGGGACCCTCATAAGTTGAAAAAATTCTACTGGAGTTATAAAGTATTTCAGTCTCCTAATTTTAGGGTTTAAACGTACCCAATGGCATGTGGGTGATACATCTATGGTGGAAAACCAATTGATGCCTGTTGGTTTTCAGCAGGGAAAATCTGTCCACCAAGATTTTATTATTAAGGTCTCTCAGGTCGACTTAGAGACTCTCTTCCATTCACTAATCTGGCCACCACCGGTGGAGTCACCCATTCTGATGATTCTACCGGTTCTATTATACCAGCATCTATTAACTTGTACAACTCTTGCATAACTCCATCTCTAAAATTACTGGTACACTTCTAATTTTATGAATAACAGGATTAGCATTGACCTTTCTTGTAGTTAAGTGTGTAAAACCCCTATTTTGCCTTAGAATGAGCTCAGAACCTTCTTCATTCTTTCCCCTGTGCTGTCACTTTCACCAACAATCAAACCTTGTTCAGGACTATTTGGGTCAGATTATGTCTACTGCACCTTGTTCCAACCACCCAAGTCCAAAGGGACTCTTCACAGCAACATACAGCTTACCTACTGCTCCTCTAGTCTTGAATTTGAAAGTTAATTGGTTATAACCTAGCATTGCATTGCTTCTGCAGTAAAACTCTCTGTTCTGATGTCAAGTGGTTCTAAACCATATCCCAGTTTACCAGCAAACGTATCATTTGCGGCGTCCTTGGTAACTATCATGTACAGGGATCCTGAATCCACCATAACGATCATTTTTATACCACAAGTTTTAATTTTACCGTTTCTTTTTTAATATGCCATCTACACCTTCAACACTCAACTTGGCCTCCTCTCCGTTTGTAGTATCAGAATCAGTGGTAATACTCTATTGATCCTTTGCCACACACTTAACTTTGTGCTTCCCTCTCCTCCTGTAAACTCTGAAGAATGGTTTCCAGGTACACCACAGCCAGAGCATTTCTGATTCCCTCCTGGACATTTCTTACTATGTGCTAGATGGTCCACACTTCCACATCTGTAACCACTGTCACATGTGCCACTATCCTTCTGCCAGTCATCCTTCACAGTCAAATGCTCTGCACAGAACCATTTCTACACTTTGCACAGGACCTACATGACTCCAAATATCATGGCAAAACTCATTAAAGTCGAAGTACTTTGATGCAAAACATGCAGGATGATCAATTTGGATGATGAACCTATGTTCATAGGTTGCCCTGTGCTCACGAAATACTGGGTGGAAGTGCGTAACATAATATCATCTGCCCTTGCAGTAGAAATTAAGGTAAGCCTATATTAATTTTCTCTGGTATTCACATGCAGCTTAATGCCTGCCTTGAAGCCTCACAAAGAGACTTCTCTTTTATATGATCCTAGGAGGTAGTTGTGTGTAAATTGAATGCTATCTAAACCTCCCACAGCAGCAAAATGGCTAAAATCAGTAGATCATGTAAGCAAAGTAGGTATGGAATGCAATATGAATCCCAGAACAAGCATATGTGCAAGGTATATAGAATAGAGAGAAACAAATTCATAAGTTCATTATGTTCATCAATTACGGCAAAGAATGCTGGATCATTCTGGCAAATGTCCATCTACTGCAGAGGCATCTGCAAAACTGGTCTTCAGATGGACAAGGGCAGTCTCGCTAAAGGTTTCACATCCTTCTGGGGCTGTCAAAGTGCCCCGGGGGCGCAAGGGGCATGTGTGCCCGCTTTGTGCGCTGAGAGGCACTTTGGCATTACAGAAGGGGCTGCAGACGCTTGTGCAGCCCCTTTCATAATACTGATAGCGAAGGCACAGATGTAGTGCCAGCACAATCTCAAGACGGCATTTCCTCATTGTATGGGGGCATGGCCCCATGCAAATCAAGGAATTTTCTTTGCCTCAGCGTCCATGCCGTACTATGGTTGCGGGAGCAAAGGCAAAGAAGTTGTCAGGAGGCACACTGAAAGTGGGTCACAAATAGGTGGCGCACTATCAGTACGCCTCCCGATGGCATCGATGGAGGGGTGAAGGTAGTCCCATGGACCAACCAGACAACCCCTTGCAGTCGGATGCAGTCACAAAGGGATCTCTAATGCATAGTGAAACACGGAGTGACCCTGAAGCAGCTCCGTATTTCACGTTTTTTATTTTTTTTTTATAGTTTTATATAGCGCGAACTAGACCCGAGACATCGGGTATCAGAGCGCTTTACATGAGCATCAGTTTCGTTACAGAAGGACTCATTCATTTTTGTTAGGCACAGGGAGATAAAGTGATTTGCCCAGAATCACAGGATGCTGAGCGTCGTTGCCGAGACTCAAACCCGGTTCCCCAGCTCTGAGGTCGACCTCTCTAGCCGTAAGGCTACATCCTCTCCCTTCTCACTTGATTGTGCTGAGCCAGGAGAGCGCAAGTTCACAGTTGCCCTAAGGGCAGTGCATTCTCTTTAATAGGGCAGACTTTTCCTATTTGTGCATGGCGCACCCATTTAAAGGTACAAACAGGAAAAGTGCGCCCTATGTTTAATAAGAGCCCTGATGTTGAAAAAGACCCTTCACATTCTTTGTATCCTTCAGTTTACCCTTTGTATCTTCATACCTGTCATTCTTAGAGTTCTGATTATGAAATTGACTATGCCTTTTACTTTCATTTCCTTTAACTTTGCCCTCTACATCTCTCTTCTTTCTGCGTATTTTCAATACTGCTTTTGCACCCCTTCTCAACTCAGCCTTACATATTATAGCTAAAACATACATCTACAGTGACTCTTGAAAAGTAGTTAATGAAGTGTCTTGTTTAATTTCCAACACAACATAAGGTATTATTTAACTGATCACATAGGGCCTGAATTAGAGTTTGGAAGTTGGGTACTCTCTCAGTAACTTGAATATCCTGGGGCAGATTTACAAGAAACTGACGCATCTGTATATATGCGTCACTTTCCCTGCGCCTGCGTGAAAAACACTTGCGCCACTATAGATGCGCCGTATTTACAATACGGCGCACTATGGCGCAAGGATTGACAGATGCGTCAGAAATTCTGACGCATCTGTTGGCGAAAAAGTCACGCATTGTTGGAGTCGTGTCGCAAGCACGACGCAACTCCAGCAATGCGTGTTGCAGCCTATTCCCAATACACTGCGTCACTCCTTATGCCTGCTTCAAGCAGGCGTAAAGTTTTGACGCAGTGGCGTCCTAAAAGTCACGCCGTGAAATCTTGTAGATTTCACTGCGTCACTTTTAGGAGGCTTTCCTGCGTGGGAACGCCTACCCTGCATACATTATACCTGACACAGGTATAATGTCACGCAGGCCTTTACAACGTGACACATCTCCCTAGATGCGTCACGTTGTAAATTTGCCGCATTTTTTACGCTGCCGATGCGTCGCAAAAGTGACGCAACGGCAGCGTAAAAGTGACGCAAGGGGCTTGTAAATCTGCCCCCCGTCTGTAGGAAGCTGGCTCTTTACATGATATATCAAAATTAGATATATTGTGTAAAGTGTCCACGGGTTCCCTTATAAGTGGACTGGGGCTTGCTATGGCAATGCTAAGGTGTTTTTATACTAGTTGAGTGGTCGAGCAGCCTTAGGCTTATCACAGAGGAGTGCAAGACAAATGAAAAAACACACACTGGTCAATAAATTAGATACACGACTCAGTAAGGAGAGCCACACCAATTTATAAAAATAACACGTATATTTATATATGTTTAGGCACCAGAAGCAATTTGTTCAGGTAAGTACGTTTTTAAATAGGAATTCTTTTCAGTTCAAAAAGTCAATTTTTAGAAGCTGCAATGTTATCTTATGGGAGGGAAAATCAATGTGGCATTCAGGTACAGTACAGCGACTTATGGGACCAATTTCCAGGAGTTAAGGGGAGTGGTGGGCAAGGTCCAAGGCAGCACCAGCAGAACATCCCCAGCGGCACTAGGGTGGCCGGGTGCAGAGGTTCAAAACAGCGTTGGGTGCCCAATGTTACTCTATGGGGATCGGTCTTTGTGAAAAGAGGCTGCAGGCTTGGACTGGGAGACCAGTTGGGACAAAGGGACACCTTTGGTCCTCTTTTCATGGCCCAGGCGCGACGAGTGCAGAGGTGTCTTTAGGCATTGTGTTTTTCCTTACAGGGAGCAGTCACAGTAGAGGGGGCCTGCATGCAAAGGCTGCAGGCATCAGCGGTGAATTCACTGGGGGCAACACCATGGTTTACTCGGTCTCTGGAGGGCTGGGGGACCACAATGACTCTGTTGGCCCACTACAACTCGGGCTTGGAGAGACGGGTGCAGTGGTGTCTTCAGGCGTAAGGTTTCTGCAGTCACAAAGTCCTCTCAGGAGTCTTTGGGTGCCTGCAGGTTGCAGTGAAGCAGGTCTGCTACTTCTCGGGTGGTCTTGGTTACTGGGTGAAGGGCTGGCAGGTCTCCCAGGGTTTAGGGACTCAGCAGCTGCAGGAAAAGTCGACTTTTGGCGCAACTGTCAAAGTCAGCAGGCAGGCAGGCAGGGTTGGCGCCAAGTCAGTTGCTTGTTGTTCAGTTCTTGCAGGATGCGACTCTTTACGTCCTTCTTTGTCTTTCAGGTTGGCAGGCTCTGCTTTCCTTGTGCCAGGGGCTCCCCTAAATACTGAATTATGGGGCGTTAGGTGAGTGTAGGGTGGTAGCCAATGGGCTACTGACCCTTGGGGTCACTACGCCCCCTATATGACCACTTCCTGTGGCAAGTGGGCATAACCCTGTCCCAGAGTTCTCCCCCTTCACCTGCTCCTCCATTTCTCTCCTGACCCCTTGTGGCCTTTTAATTTTTTGGATGGACTGTTAGAATCGAATGTCCCATTGCCCCGTCCCCGATGACGTATACTGTGTTGTGTTAGCATTCATGTAGCTATTTTATATTGGTCGCTATTGCAAATGTGTGTGTGTCCAACTTTTAGTAACGTTGTGTAGGCTAAAGTTAGCATCTGAATCGCCATTTTCCTTTCTGTAGTCACCATGTTACGCTGTAAGAAGAACTCGGCCTCTGTGCCCCCGCTCTCTGCTTGCTTCAGCAGAAGCTGCTGTTCAGAAAGTTCCCTTATCTCATCCAAGGTTGGAACCCAGATGCACGAAGAGAATAGTTTATTCAGCTTTGCATGCCTATCCCTGGACATAGTTATGTTCCCACACTAGAGAGAGCTGAGACCGAGTAAGATGGCCTTGGGAACCTGATAACGTGTACCCATTCTGCAGGTGGTAGCTCATCCTTCAGTGCCTCCTTTGTTCAGTTTTCTGCCCAAGCAGTATTTTTCCATCAGGGGCGGGGTTTTGAGAGGTATTGGAAGGCTTATTTTGTGTTACCAAGTGTTCTGAGGCCAGTCCCTCGACAGCTATCCCATGAGGCTGGTCAGACTGGGCTCCGCTGCAGTGTATTTACTAATAAAGGTGTTAGATTGTATTCTCCACTGTTATCCCGACTCTTCATTTTTGGGAAGGCCGAGAGGTGGTCGCAAGTGACCCGGGTGGCCCATTTCGGGTCACTTCCTTCAGGACCAGCATCTGCTATATGCTGCCAAGCTACTTCTTATCCGAAAGAGTGCTTTTGAGTGCGACTGTTACTCCCTCCACCCTGCCTACTCCCTGTTGTTTAACCCCCCCGCCCCTCACTGCCCACCCGGCTCCTCCCCTTCTACTCCTGCACCTTCACAGCCCTCTTCATTTATTTTTTTAAAACACTTTTTTGTTTAGAGGCCCAGGCAGCTGTCATTTGCTGCAGGCCACTCTGCATTGCCAAAAGCGCTTTCTATGTAGCATGTTTCCCATGTAGGTAAATTTAATAGATTATTTTGTATGATGCCCATCTCAGAGTGATTCATGATTCTCTCCATCACCATAAACAGTACAAGAAGGGCGTAAATGTATATCCTTCCTTATGTCAGAAATAGTTGCATGAGAGACTTGAATTGGATGTCTGGTAGTAAGGGAAACTAGTGCATCAGTGCATATGCTTAGACAGTTTATTGGAATTCACTGGCGAAAGAAACATCTAGCAGATTATTCAGCAGCCCTCATCGTTTGATCAAACCAAGGATATGTAAGATTTCTTTGCCACAAGATTAATTATCGTATTTTACTTGTAACCAACCTAAAGTACTATTTTGACCTACTTTTGGAACTAGATCCCACAGGCTGAGAGACAGTGTGTCAAACATAAGAAGGTACCCCCCTAAAAATGAAGCTTATAGGTCTGGGTGCAGGGGGGAAGAAACACTAAAGAAGAAAAGGGGTCACACATTTGACCTGTATTTCTTCTGATGTGCTTACTAAGTGCTAATGGTTCTGTTCCATTTGTAGTAAAGTACTACATATACATAATTTCTCTTAAGATCAGATTTATTATATTTTTTCCAAAATATCTCATATTCCATATTTGTTGATTGAAAAACAGCATAAAATATTTAAACAATCTACAAATACATTTCAACAATTTTTTCTATGTATTGTGAGATGACTGTTTTGTCAAAGATAGAGATACATATATGATTCTAACCTAGTTAGAACCCTGCAAAGGATTTCAACCTGTATTTCTGCTGTTGCTTGCTCTTATATATGTGTAGTTTGCTGGGACGTCAATATGATTGTTTAGTATAGTAGTGTTTGAGTATGGATGGATGTTAGAGTGAGAGGATTGGTTATGAGGGTAGTTCTTTTGTAATGTTGATATTTTGCTTTTATAGAAATGAAAAAATGTATCTCTATCTCTTGATGTGTCAGGACAAGTTACACTGCCAGTCGTACATAAGTATAGCATGTAAAACATTGGTTAGCAGTATTATACTACAGCATGTGTAATGTACGATAGTGCTACATGCAACAGCTAAACAGACATTTGGTCATACGTAGAGAACCTAGAGTAAGTGCGCCTCAACGCAATGGAGTTTCTGCTGAATGTTCATGTTTGGCCGCTGTAGGGTCCACAATACGTGGCGTTAGCAGAGATGCAAATGTTTTATAAATTCAACAACAAAGGGGGACATCAAACTAAACAAACTGCCCCAGCCTAAATCACCCCAGCCCCCCTCCACCCCCCACGCCCCCAATCACCTGTATTTGTCAGCAATACCCATGTTTCCAAAAGCCAACCCGATGAGTCTTAATTGTGACACAGGATGAGCATGGAAGTACCAATCATCACTCCGTGCGTCTGATGTGAAATAATATGTTAGGCCTCCACATCTACCTCGCCCTCCTCCGCCGCAGGTCTGAATCAGGGTGCATTTCGCTTTAAAGTCGTGCAGTCCCAGTTGGCAGCTATAGGGAACTTACCCAGCCCTCAATTATCCTATCTGTGTGATGCAATGCTCTCAGCGTGGGCCCACACCAGAAGTGATTGCCTCCAAGCCACCATGGAAGGAGGCTCTGGCAAATTCCAGCGTCTTGGGATTAGGCGTTCAGCTGTCAGCATACCCAGGTAAAGGAAGGGGGAGGTGACCTTCTGTCTCTTATCTCTACGAAAGAGACCCAAGATACATACTTCCCACATGTGCATCACTATGTGCCCTGTGCAGCCGGACAAGCCCACAACATGCGAAGAAGGTTGACGTTGGGCAGCCGACATCTAGGACAACCGGCGTCGGTGCGGCGAAAGTAGTGGTTTATCTTAGCAGGGGTGAGGTAAGCCCTTTGAACAATGTAATATTGAATGAGGTGAAAGCGAACATTACGAAGGACTCGGATCGGGCTTTCTAATGTGGTAGCCCACTCTTTATCTGTGCAGGGACGGGCCTGATCCTCCTCCCAGTGTTGCCACAAAGGCAAGAGCGGTGTCCCCGTGTGGTGGCAGAGCAAATCCACTAACCAACGCATGAGATGTCTGCCTGTCCCCATAACATGTAAGTGTTGTATGGTAAACTGCATTGGATGTTCCCACATCATTTCGCCCCACTTGTTGCCCAATGCCTCAAGTAATGAGTTGTGCAGAAGAAATTGGCCCGAGGGTAAGCCCTCCTCCTCCACTAGTGTGCCATAGGGCACAAGGGCACCATCCTGGTAGAGGTCCCCCATGGTGTGTAAACCAGCCTCCAGCCAGGCGGAGATCTCCGCGGGCGTAGTGGTGGTGCAACCTCTAGGTGTGCCGAGTAGTGGTAACGCCAGCGCATATGGGATCGTGGATCGGGTGAGGTGCAGACTTCGATCGGTAACATCGATACGTGACTCCGAGAAGCAGTGACTCTGGCGGTTTCCCACGAGTGCAGGGGTGAAAGAGTCGAAGTATCGCTGGGAGAGTCGAGGTCGGCAACAGCGTGGCGGTGTCTGACAGATGTAAACCCGCCACCCACCTGGCCACCCATTGGAGCTGGGAGGCAAGGTAATATTGTTCCATGTTCGGCACTGCAAGTCCGCCCTGGTCCGTAGGTAAATATAGTTTCGACAGTGCCACCCTGCAATGGGAGATTCTCCAAATGAACTCTCTTATGGTTCCCTCAAAAGAGAGGAAGAAAGGTGCGACATACAGGGGCAAGTTGGTAGAATAATAGAGCAACCGGGTAGGACCACCATTTTGAGAAGGGATATGCAGCTCATTACAGAAAGCGAGAGTGTGCTCCAGAAGGACATCTGGGACCTGACGGCTGTTATGACCCTCACAAGGTCACCATCTGACAAGTTGGCTGGCTGATGATACATCTTGACTCCTAAATAATGAAATGTGTCAGGTTGCCACAGTATGGACACTCCACTACGGACAAAGTTAGGGTCGTGGTAGCCAGGGGTAAATGGAAACAGGCACGATTTGGCCTAATTAACTCTCAGACCAGAAAGGGCAGCGTAGGCATTAAGTGTCTGGGCTAAAGCGCCAGGAGGCCAGCGTATGTACCGAATGGACAGGAGAAGGTCGTCGAGATATAGAGAAATCGCATGGGTGTTGTCTCCCAGTGGAATGCCCCAGTCTTCACTCTGGGTCCCGATAGTCGTAGCAAGTGGTTCTATGGCTAAGGAGAAAAGTAACAGGGAGAGCGGGCAACTTTGGCGGGTACCTCTACGTATTTGAATTGGGTCTGATATGTAGGAGCCTGTTTTGACTATAGATAATGTTATTCCTTTATGCATTGGGAAACTCCAACATGCAGGACAGCTGGTCTGCAGAAATATGCTACTGATCTGTTACTGCCTTATGTACTGGAACAAAATGGATGTTGCACTCTGAATGTTCTTTGAAGCTTTCTTAGGACACTCTATTATAGGCTGGGCCACAGCACACTTGATGCCATCTCTGGTGAATAGTCACTGGTCCTTTATAGTCTGGGCCTGTGACTCCTCCTACTGGAGCCTATTTTAAATGCCCTTAACCCAGCAACCACTCAACTTTTTTCTCCTCGACTTTTATATTTCCACACACTCTTCTTTCCCAGCGCTCTCTTCAAAGATGAATATTGCTTCTTTAGCTTTACTTCTTTATATGTAGCCCTCCTAGTCCTCCTTCCAATTTCACTTGGTTATTTATGCACTACCTCTCTGTATATATTATGATCACATTTTTATTTTATTTTACGTGTACCCCAACATTAATGCTAGTAGTATTTTGGTTTTAATACACCATTCACTACTCATTTGACCTGATAGCTAATCATTTTGTATTTGCTGTTTGTGAATTTAATATAGGGCATCTCTGCAAAGTGCTCAAACTCCCACAGAACTGGTCTTGCTATACTAAACGTTATAATTCATACATAAAGGGTTGGTCTTAAGCATTCCCTTGGGACACCAAGATGATTAGTCCCACCCTGTTTGCATGCTCTCAAGCAAAAGGTAAGAAAAGCCTTTATGTGATTGGCTCTATTGATGAGTTACACTAATAGCTGGTCCATTCAGCCTACCCATAGCCTGGAATTTTGGGCACCACCACAAAGGAGTATCTAATACAGCAGATAAAAAGAGAGACCCCCGCCAGCCAAGTATGTTACACTGCATATCAAACAGAAAGTGGAAAACTACAGCATGCAAGACACCAAACTTGTAGCACTTTAAAGAGTAGAGGATACACTAATTCACTAACAATTCAACCCTGGCGTTTGGAAATACTTAGTAGTTGGGGATCATTTTTCCTGGATTCACACAGTCTCACTCTACGTTTTTTGGAAGACAAGGAAAAATGAAAAAGTGATAGTGGAATGTTTAAATTAATGTCATCCACTGGTAATTACTCTAGTGCGCACTGAAGTCCATTGTTTCTTTGATCACTCTGCCACTACAGACAAAGACCTATCATATGCAAAGCAGCCTTGGTCATTCTCCAATAGGAACAGTGCAGTCCAAACTGCTAAGCCTTGCCCCTTGAAAGAAAATGGAAAGGGAGAGAAACGTTCAATCCAACCCCATCAGGACAGTACAATCCTCCCAACCTTACCTTTCAGGAAAGAAAGAGAGTAAATGAGAACCAGAATTCACGGTTGATGTTGAATAGGGAAAGTAAACATGAGCAAGAAAAAATATAGTTTGAGTATCCTCTTCATGACCTGTAGGATGGGATGATCCACTGGGAACCCCTACTGAGCCTTAGTTTTATGTCTCTGGCATCCTTCCAGTTCTTTGCATCGTGTGGTCCTGTCCAAGGACGTTATTACAGTTCGGGCAAGGAGAGGGGATGCGCCAGTGCTTGGTAGCGCTTGGAGAGGAAGAGAGAGAGGTGCCTGTTGGCTCGTAACTGGGTAGGCGCTGATACTGAGATGCTGTTTATTGGCTATAGAATGCAGTGAAGTCTTTTGCAGACCTCATGGCACCTCTGATGCAGGAAATTACAGATATAAATTATCATATGGTGGCATGGACAGACACAATTTTTATTTTGATGTTTCTGGCACTCAGTCTGTGGCCACACCTTGCCATACGTTTTCAAACATTGCATCCAGTCAACTTTGGACTATTCTAGGTTCACTATTTCTCAACGCCTCCTACTCACCCAGAGAATGATCAGCAATGCATGTTCTCTCCGAATCTGTTCGGTCCTCCAAGCACAGTTCTTTTTCTTTTGCTTTCAATGATAAGACAGAGGTGGCAATAAGAGGACCTGTAATTTCAAGTAAAATTAAATTTATAAATAAAATGGAAAATCTTGTGTTATATTAACATGTAGCAGGAGTCTCTCCTTAGGTAAATTGTGTGGCGCGAAACTGGAGAACAAATTTGGAGAAACCATGGTAGAATTGGGGAAAAACATTACAACTCATGGAGTCCTCGCGCACTTTGGAATTCCCAAAAAATAATGCTATGCTTTAATCTTTTTATGTTAACAATGGCATCACTGTTTACACAATGCAGATTGGTCTATGCAGCTTGGCAGATAATGAAAATTAGCTTAAGTCAAAATGTGAGCATAGAGCTCATCTCTATCCTCGTATTAGAGACCCTTCTCTTTCCCTGCATATATAGTGCACAGGGCAGGACATGAGCAACTTGTGCAGAGATGGACCCCGTCCCCAGTAGAAAAGTGCACACGATTATTCTGGAATGAGTTTTTGTCATCTAGCACCAAGGGATTATAGAGCAGCAAACCCACAGTTGTTGCTGATGGATGCACAACCCAATGGAGAAGAGGTAAGGCTCCACAGTTGCCCTAAGATGGTAGTCATGGTCCCCTGACTCTGAGAACAAATCTTCTACAAAAGACCATGAATACAAAAGGATGCCTGTGGTGTGAACCGGAAAAGCCGTGATGAGGATGTATGACCCAGATCTTTGGTAAGGAGCCAGCGTGTTTCTTTGTTCGTGCTGCTTAAGAAAAAGCTGGAGGAAAGCAGAGAACCAACGCAAGACCGATGGTGACCACATGAACTGCCGGGGACCCAGTTTTTTTTATATATTTGTCCACTGGGCAAGTAGTCGCATTCCCCTGCAGCACAAACACTCTGGCTGCTAGTAGCACAGTATGGATCTGGGAAACAGGACTGTCTGCCACTAAGGCAGATTTGTATGTTTTAGGATTTGCATGTTGCTCAAACTTGTATACGTGATTCATTAATGCAAATTCTTTACTATTAGGAGAGCACTTCAAAGAAATGCAGTGAGCTTTGCTTGCACTACTAACAGTGGTGCCACTAAAAAAGCATGTAGGGTGTTAACAAATTTTAACAATTTGAGACAATTTATAATAATACCAGAATACTCCCGGATATATATACATATATCCAGAAACATGAAAGCAAGATTGGAGACTGTCTGCTTTCAAAATAATGTTGTTCTATACAATTGTGCAACTTTAACTACCATCTTTGAAGGCATAATTTAGTAAAACGTATTTGATACATGCCAATAGTTTAAAAAAGATGAATTATGAAGAATTTGTTTCTGTAAGCTTTAGGACTCTCTGCGCTTTACCACTACTAACCAGTGCTAAAGTGCTTGTGCTCTCTCCCTAAAACATGGTACGACTGGCATCTACCTGACTGGTACATTTAATTTACTTGTAAATCTCTAGTATATGGTACTAATGGTGCCCAGGGCATGTACCTTAAATGCAGCTTGTGGGCTGCAGCACTCATTGTGCCACCCGCTAAAGTAGGTTTTTAAAACATCGCAGGCCTCCCGCTACAGCCAATAGTACAGTTTTAAACTGCCATTGGGACCTGCAAAATAAACCTTTTGCTGGGTCTAAAGCTTTGCTTTGCTAGTGTGAGTGGGCACTATGGCTGTTTGAACAGAGTTGGGTTCCCAGACAAGTGTGAGGAGGAGCATTTAAGCAGGTGGCTATTGATGGAGCACGTCAGAAAGTAAATAGAGAGATGAGGAACGTTTGCTGGGAAGGATAGGTAGGCAGGGTGCTGCATGCAGTCATACGTATTGAAGAACAGCAGTATTTCAGGGATGGCAGGGTGCACTTGCCTTTTATGGGTATGGAACTGTATTTAATGGAATTGCGGATACACTGGCAGCATTGCTGGGAGTGAAATGTTGGAAAGGGAATAGTTGGAGGGTGTGGCAGAAGACCCCCCTCCCCCTACCCCAAAGAGGAAGTAAGTGTATTGCTTCTGGGTGGCAGGTTGGGGGAGTCTTAGGTACAGGATGCACTCATGGATGGTCTTGTTACTAGTTTGGCAGATCGGCTCAAGGGAGGGAAGAGGGTGCGGGGTGTTGAGGGAAGTTGTGAAACGGTTGTGGTCAGTTTAAAAGCTGTTGCGCTTGGGAGCCGGAGACAGAATAGGAACAGGAGCGGTGCGTCCATTGGGGCGTTGCCCCCCCGCCCACAGCTCCCTCGGCGTCTCTGAACTTAAGTAAACTCTCAGTTTACTTAAGTTAAGAGACGCCGAGGGAGAACTGACAATCATGTCAGTCAGCATGACGTCGGACCGCCCACCCCCTTCAGAGTCTGAAGGGGGTGGGCGGTCCGGTGTCATGTTGACTGACAGGCATTGTCAGTCAGACCGTCACCAGGGGCATGCAGCAGCACAATGCACAAGTGCGCATGAGTGGGGAAGGTCGGCGAATTTTTCAGCCGTGCCCAGTCATGCGCACTAGTGGCTGCACAGGCTGGCGCATGCCCATTAGGAGAGCGAGGGTTGAGCAAAGTCTCAAACCTCGGTCTCCTAATGGGCAGGCGGGCGGAGAGTAACCGTGCCCTAAGTCAATCCTGGCGCTGCTGGCAGCGCCAGGATTGGCTGAGAGGGGTTGCCACCCACTTGCCAGCAGTGATGCGGCTGTTCCGTTCCTGTAGGCGCCAACGGACCCGAGGCGGCGCGGACCTGCTCAGGTACAGGTAGGATTTTTATTTTATTTTAAAACTCCCCCCCCCACCCCGGCACTCACCCCCCCGCGACACCCCACCCCCGACACCCCACCCCCGCGAGCCGCGACTGAGTTTTACGGCAGCAGAAGTTTATTTATTGGCTCAAACACGGTTGGCGCCGTGACCCTTTCCACTTTCCTGCCAGTTGTGAACCAGGACAGGTGAGTACCGCTGTGATCTGACTGTTGTTCCGAACTAGTCAGTTTGAGTACCATGCGTTACGAGGGAGGAGCGTGTTCCATATACCAGTGCAGAGTATTAGGTGGGAGTCCTCTCAGCGTGCAACGTTGTTTTCGGGGATCCGTAATGTCGCATGTTATGATTTATTGTTGGCTGTACTCTGGTTATTTGTACTGACAGGAGGGCCCTCCATTTGTAAAGTTTTGCACTGGAGACATAAAACAAAATAATGTGCCATGTTTCCCCTAATGGAGGGAACAGTTCTTTGTGTTCGGATGCAGCATTTAAGCGGTTGTGTGATTCATCACGGGTGTGCAGGGCCCGAGCGATTTCGTATATTCTCTGGGGATAATGTATTCCACTATGTTTAACCGAGGGGGTGCATACGAATCATCCTCAAGGGAATGACAGAGTCTTGGTGCACGTGAATGTGCCGTTATGAGCCAGCGCTGCTCATTGACAACAAATATGGTTCTAGTGATCATGTTAGATATTTGACGCGTTAGGTCTCTAAAAGTAGATTTTGACTTATAGCAAAAACTTGGAAACATACTTTCTCAAGATCAGTGTGGGTTCGAGACATGTTTTTTTTTTTTTTAGATGAATAGGAGTTGTTTTTTTCCCCTAGAAACCAGTACTGGTGCAAGGATTTAGAGTGATTCATTAACTATTATTTTGATTACTTGAGCGTTCCCTGCACTCTGGGGGAGGGGAGTCCTCATCCGGCCCCTTTTCAGTAATTCCGCACCATTAGGTTGCATTCTAAGGCTGCTGCCTTACCTCACCTTATGCACGCACGGGCCCTGTAGGAAATATGGGAATAAGTCACATCTACTTACAGAAAATCTTTTGTGAATGGGCCTTGTGTGCTCGTCTCAATCACTGGTCTTTAAAATAGTCCCGAGACGAGTCGATAACCATCGGCTTTGTGAAGGAGTTAAATCTCGATGTAAATCTATTTTACGCTGAGAACCCCTGGTCTAGTGGGAAAGATAACTGGGTATGTGAATGCATGCACTGCAGAGGCGCTATTGTAACCAGAATGCCGAATGTCAGAATCTAGATGGGTCCACTCAGCACCTCACCCTTCTAAGGTCAACCACGCCTTATCACAGCCTACATTCTTTTAGTAGAGTCAGCTCAATATGTGCACTACTTTATATAAGTATTTCTTTTCAAGGGAGAGCGCGCCTTCAAGTTCTACAGGCCTGTACTTCCAGTTAATGCAGCCCCATTACAGTTACAGAACTTGGCATAGTACAGTCTGTGCTTCAGTCTCCCCGGCGGCCTTTGATTACTGCACTGTGACCCGCGCTCCCCCCAGCACGAGGCAATAATCGGCTGCACCTCATGAAAGTCAACAGTCTGTGAAGGCGCTGTGAGCAAAATGGCCTCTCGCTAGACCATAAGCTTCTGAAGTGTACGTGTGTTTTTCCACAAAACTGCACACAGTGCTGTAAGATTAGCATTCTGGTAACAGAACAAAATCAGTACAAACCTGATGACGTAAAAGTGTCAAAATCATTACAGAATTGGCTGCGTTTGTTGGGGCGGTGAAGTGACAGATGTGAGGAAGGGCATTCGAGGAAGAGTGAAAAGAGGATGCTGAAGAGGAAAGAGAGGGGGTTGAAGATGTGCAGATGGACAAGATATGCAGAGAAAAAGAGGATACATCTCTAACATAAAGCACACATAATTGAAGGCCAAAACTCCTTCCACAGGCCTCAATGCTATTTAATTCACAGACTCACTATTTCAGAATTTCAGAATTTAAACATTTTCAGTGTTAATCATTTATAAGAAATCATTGTTGTTACTCATTTATCTTAAACAGCTAACACCCAGTGACAAAGCCAATCATACTGACAGGCTTTAGGCGTATGTCAGTTGCTGTGCCATTTATCTGGATAAAATTACATATCAAGAGAAACCAAAATACTGGTCTGATGGCACACTATGGGAATCACAGAAATGTATTTGGCATGTTCCTTTATAGGGAGCACCCACTTTTTTCATCTCACTTAAAGACCTGTCTGCACATATTTCTATATGACTGGTTACAGCCAGCAGCTGTGGGTGCTTCCCGAAGTCTGGTTAGAGCATATTTTTCCAAAGTTAATGCTGCATGCAGTGCAAGACACTGGGCAAGCATACATTTTAAAGGGCTAAAGTTGTTTTCATGCAGAACAATTTACATATTACAGAAACTGTTGAACAAATTAATGGAAGAAGATACGGGGCAGTTTTTAATATGTTTAATATTTCAAGACTATACGTTCCCACTGCTTAATAAGCCTTGCTTTATCGCTGCATTCATTTGCTTTAAAATGCACCATTTGCCAATCTTTTTAAATTTCTTTCTCAGGAGAGGGACTCTCCCTAGACCCTAGGTTTGTCCATTGAACTTGTTCACATCGCTAACTAGTGTTTTCTATTGGAAAGGGTAGAGCCAAAGCAGTCTTGCTTAGTACCTAGCCCCCTTCAGAAGTCAGACTTGCTTGGCAACCCAGAAATTCTCTGAAATAATGTATGGGTTTCTTTTATGAATGCCTAGAAAAACTGAATTTTTAGTCCATTTATCACAGAAATAGTGCTGAAAATCGCACCAAAAAGATGCCAATTTTTTAAAAATGTCTTCACGGGGGAGAACCCCCCCGAACCCCCATTATTGCCGTCGGGCTCGCTCGCTGCGCTCGCATACGTTGATTCGTTCTGCATATGCCGCACCAGTTTCAAATTCCACCAGCTGCCACTGAATAGGAATTGTAATGTGAGCAGAGATGTTGGGGTTTTACAGAGTGTCAGAGTCATTTAAGGGTGTTGGGGGGGGGGTTGTATTAGATGTACATTGATGTATATTGAGGCCAGGTGTTTAGCATGTAAGGAAGTTTTTGATATGTTTTGTGATACGCATGTTTCATTAAAAAGGCTTTTGCCACATTACACTGGTCTGGTTCATGTGTATGCGATGCTTGCTTGATATCTTTGGTGAAAAATATTGTTTTTCACCCCGCAAACCAGCAAACCGACAGTGCAAGCAATAAACACCCTTTATAATTTGACTTAGCTGCTTGAAAGAAAGCTGTGAACAACATTAGACCAGTTGCTTTTTACATATCTAAAACTCAAACCTGGTATATCGCTCTCAAAATGTACCCACATTTTGTATTTTCTACTTTAATAGATGGAAAAAAGGAAGTGAAAATATACCCCTGTATTTCAAATCTGCACATCAGTATTGTAACTCGGAACACGCGGGGGAGGGAGACGGTTGGAGGGACAAACTGCAAACAAACATAATAACACTAGCTCAGTAGTTTGAGAAGCAAAAAAAACTAATTACCAGACCGTGCTCGAATGGTGATGGAGAAGAAAACAGACTCTAATAAGGCGTGCTGATAGACACTCACAGAGTTAAGAGTTAAATGTTTAGCCTATAAACACACTAAAAGCAATGAATGAAAACATGTCCCTTTCCTTCAGATCTGCACGTCAGTATTCTGTCTCAAGTCATGGGGAGGCAGAAGAGGGATGGAGGGACAACCTGCAGAGTACAAACATAACAACACTGAGAGCTGTGAAAAACCTGGACTTCTGGCATTGTAGCACTAATGTCGGTGCCAGAGTGGAAAGAGGATGGTCTCCTGTTAGCAAAAATCCTCAAGCAAGTGCGGGCACAAAACACACGGCAGAGCGAGAAAGAAGTAAAGCTTTTCTCAAATCAACACCACTCGGCGAAGGAAAGCGCCTAAGATGCCTCTCAGGCACCAACCACCATAATCGCTGCTTCTGCAAGTTTCACGACACGTGACCGGCAAGCTGTTTTCCGATGTAACCTGCAAAATATACTTGCAGGGAGTATGTAGCCAATTGGGAATAGAAGAGAAAGATAAAGGATGCGAAGCACCTACATGACACAAGTATGCAGCCAACAATGAGAGCACACAGGTCAATAGACAAAAAAGGGCGCTATTTTGTTGGCACATGTGGACAATCAAAATGCCGTCACTCACAGTTACATAAGCTAATGGTTGGAGAAGGCTGATCCATTGCCCATGCTGTACGCTGTGATGGGTGGATGCAAAGTCTGAAGGAAACTGGAACATACCAATGGTTGAAGACAACTAACCTAAAGCCCCCTATTTATATGTATATTATATTTGTTTTTCCTTAACAACAATAGTCTAGCGAAACAGCTAAAGCTGTCTCAAAGGCCATACCTTAAAATGGTGAAACGCTTAATATGCTAACCTCTTTCTGCCCCATCTAAGAGACTGATAAAGCAACAAAAGCCCACGAAGGCAATTCAATGCACATTTTATCAACTCGTACATCAATCAACTGTATTTCACTTTATTTTATTTAATATTCAAATATCTAAAATGAGTTAGACTTGTACACAGAACAAAAATTGAAAAAAGTCATCAGGTCTGGTTCCGTACACTCAAACATTCATCCACTCACATCCATTCATTAGCCTTTTAAAGCACTCTTGAGCACATCCACTCCCCAGGCTATACAAAATCACCAATGAAGAAGCACCATCATTAAACAAGCATTGGTTAATGCATTAGGTTTCGCCTATGTGATTACTAATCAGCTGTTTTTTGTTGTAAGTTGTAGCTTACTGAGTAGTTGTAAGTGACATAAAGTCTGTTAAAGTGTTATGACTTGTTTATGTACAAAAAGGCAATATATTGTGCTGTTACTGGAGGTGAAGTGCGGGTAAGTAATAGCAACATTTTGAAAAATGAAATGAAAGAGGGAAATAATAGAATTAATTGATAAAATAGTAAAATGATGTGTTTAGAGGAGTTCTGACAACTTTTGGGCCCGGTGCCACTGCACCTGCTGCACCATTCAAATCAACTCCCTTTTACCTGCAAGGTAACAGCAATTATGACTGCCTGTATAGTAGTAAAATCTAGCAATATTCTGTGTTTAGAAGAGTTCAGACAACTTTTGGGCCCGGTACTACTGCACCTGCAGCACCATTCAAATCATGACCCTGTTGCCTGGAAGATAACTGCACTTGTGACTGCCTGTTTAGTAGTAAAATATAGCAATATTTGGTGTTTAGTGGAGTTATGACAACTTTTGGCCCCGGTGTCACTTCACCTGCTGCACCATTTGAATCAAGCCCATTTTAACTGCAAGGTAACTGCAATTGTGACTGCCTTTATAGTAGTAAAATATAGCAATATTAGGTGTTTAGAGGAGTTCTGACAACTTTTGGGCCCGGTGCCACTGCACCTGCTGCACCATTCAAATCATGACAATATTGTCGGCAAGTTAACTGCACTTGTGACTGCCTGTTTAGTGGGGTGCCTAGAACTTTTTATCCTGGTGCTACTGCACCTGCTGCACCATTCAAATCATGGCCCAATTGCCTGCTAGATAAATGCACTTTTGACTGTCTTGTTTAGTAATAAAATTTTGCAATAATCTGGGTCTACTACAGTCCCAAGAGCTTTTGGCCCCAGTGATACTGCATCTGCTGCACCATTCAAATCAACTCCCTTTTACCTGCAAGGTAACTGCAATTGTAACTGCCTGTTTAGTAGTCAAATATAGCAATATTATGTGTTTAGAAGAGTTCTTACAACTTTTGGGCCTGGTGCTACTGCACCTGCTGCACCATTCAAATCATTACCCTAGTGCCTGAGAGATACCTGCACTTGTGGCTGCCTGTTTAGTTGTAAAATATAGCAATAATCGGTGTTTAGTGGGGTGCCTGGAGTTTTTGGTCCCAGTACCAATGCAACTACTGCACCATTCAAACCACGACCTTGTTGCCTGCAAGATAACTGCACTTGTAACTGCCTGTTTAGCAGTAAAATATAGCAATATTTGGTGTTTAGAAGAGTTGACAACTTTTGCCCCTGGTGCCACTGCACCTGCTGCACTATTTAAATCAAGCCTTTTTTAACAGCAAGGTAACTGCAATTGTGACTGCCTGTATAGTAGCAACATATAGCAATATTAGGTGTTTAGAGGAGTTCAGACAACGTTTGGGCCTGGTGCCACTGCACCTGCTGCACCATTGAAATCATGGCCCTAGTGCCTGCTAAGTAAAATGTAGCAATATTCTGCATTTAGTGGGGTTTCTAGAGCTTATGGCTTTGGTGCTACTGCACCTGCTGCACGATTCAAATCATGCCCCTTTTAACTGAAAGATAACTGCAATTGTGTCTGCCTGTATAGTAGTAAAATATAGCAATATTAGGTGTTTAGAGGAGTTCTGACAACTTTTGGGCCCGGTGACACTGCACCTGCTGCACCATTCAAATAATGACCTGATTGCCTGCTAGATAAATGCACTTTTGACTGCAAAGTAATCGCACTTGTGACTGCCTGTTTAGTATTAAAATATAGCAATTTTAGGTGTTTAGTTCGGGTGCCTAGAAATTTTGGTCCTGGTGTCACTGCACCTGCTGCACCATTGAAATCACAATTCTGTTGTCTGCAAGGTAACTGCACTTGTGACAGCCAGTTTAGTTTTACATTTTTTTTTGATAATCAAGTTTATTAGCATTTAAAGAACAAATCACAAAGTACATTGGCAGTAAAATCAAGCACATCGGTTGGGTAGACACCTTTGAAATAGAGACGACAGAGACTTGTAAGGCACTTTTAGAATGAGTACAAAAACCACACTTGCCTATGATCATTCCTGTACAAGAAGCACAAGCGCCCCCTAGGGTCATAGGTTGAACCACTTGCCCCATATTCTGCCAAAAAGCTCGGGGCAACCCCGGGCCTCAAAGAGGGCCTCCTCCTGAGTTCCACACCAATCCACTCCCCGTCTCCATTTCCGCATAGTTGGTGGCTTTGCCTGGGACCAGACTGCCGCTATATCACGCTTCGCCACCACCAATGCTGTTCCTAGGAAGCGCTTATCGGCCCGGGAGCCATCGAGGCCGTCGAACACACCCAGGACCAAGCGCAATGGGTCATGAGGGACCTCCCACCCCAGGGTCTGTGTAAGTTCTAGTTCCACCCCCGCCCAAAATGGCGCAAGGACGGGACATTGCCAAATCATGTGGTAGAAGTCCGCAGGGGCGTGACTGCAACGCGTGCAGGACGGGGAGGGTCGCATACGGGCACTGTAAAGGCGCGCTGGAGTGAGGTAGGCCATATGGAGGTAATAGAGTTGGACTAGACGCAGCTTGGAGGAGGTCGTCAAGATCTTGGGAGCCATGAGGGCGTCTCTCCAGTCCGCTTCCTCCAGGGGACCCAATCACCCCTCCCAGCGGGCACGTAGTAAGTCTAGGGATGCGGGGCCATTGTTCACTAGGGAGCGGTAAATCTGCGTTACCCCCCCGCTGCCCAGGTTCCCCATCATCACCTGGGCCTCAAGGGGACTGAACTCTGGGAATGAGGTGGGGGACGGAATGTGTACTCGGAGGGCATGCCTTAGTTGTAAATGTCTATAAAATTGGGAGGAATGGAGTGAGTAGTGTTGCTGCAGGTCTGCACACGATCTGATGTGGTCCCCTGCCCAGACGTCTCCTAGTAGCGAAATCCCGATGCGGTCCCAACGACAGAAACCTCGTCTCTCCGAGACTTCATTCAGCCAGACACCACTCCACAAGGGCGTCTGCCTGGTGAGTTTCCGGTCCCATTTCGTGTGGCGTAGGGCTGCACGCCAGGCCATGAGCACCGTTCGGGTGACGGGGGGGAGGGCCTGTGGTATGGGGGCCCCATACAGGTAAGCTTGGAGCCGTGGGAATTCCAATGACCGGAGTTCCACCTGGTATGCCGGGTCGGACCAGCCGCCTGCGAACCAGTCATGGATCACGATGAGCCTCGTGGCCAGGTAGTAGAGGTGGAGATTGGTTACCCCCATGCCCCCGTCATAGGGAGGTATGCGGCAGTGTGCCAGGGACATTCGCGGCCGTCCGCCCCCCCCACAAAAACCGGGTAAGGGCACTGTCTAGTTCCCGAAACCAGCTCCCTGGGAGATGAAGGGTAATGTTTTGTAAAATGTATAAAAAACGGGGGAGGACCATCATTTTAAAAAGGGCACTTCTGCCAAGGGGGTTGAGAGGGAGAGATTGCCATTTCTTGAGGTCCGCTTTGGCCTTGGTAACCAGGGGTGTAATATTCAGTGCCCATTCGAGTTCCGGAAGGAGGGCGACCCACATCCCCAAGTACCTGAATGACTGCCTGCGCAGGGGAATGGCTGTCTGCCAGTCGAAACAATCCTGGGACGGGTGTAGGGGAACCAGTGTGGATTTTGCCGGGTTGAGCCGGAGGCCAGAGACCCGTTCGAAGGCAGAGAGGGCGTCCAAGCATCTTGGGCCGGAGCTCTCGGGGTCCGCCAGGAAAAGGAGGACGTCGTCGGCGTATAGGGCGATCTTATCGATCTGGCTCGGGTCCCAAGCCCAACCGAGGATGTGGGGGTCCTGACGGATGAGGGAGGCCAATGGCTCCATTGCTAACGCAAATAAGAGCGGCGAGAGCGGGCATCCCTGGCGAGTGCCCCTTTGAATGAGAAACGTCTCCGAAAGCACGCCGTTAATGAGGACCCTTGCCTTAGGACTGGAGTACAGGACCCGGATAAGGCGCCGAAACAGGGGCCCGAAGCCCATCACCTCCAACACGTCCCCCAGATAGCTCCAATCTACCGTATCAAATGCTTTTTCAAAGTCGATGAAAAGCAGGGCCAGATACGGGGTGAGGTGGTGACGGTGTGCAAGGGCGAGGTGGAGGCGGCGTATGCAGTGTCGTGTACCCCGGGCAGGCATAAAGCCGCATTGATCTGGGTGAACCAAGTCTTGCAAATGGGGGCGGAGTCTTTGGGCCACAGCAGTGGCGAAAATTTTCACCTCGGTATTTATGAGGGAGATGGAGCGATAGTCCGCGCATGCAAGGGAGGGTGGCTGTGTCTTTGGGAGGACCACAATAGTGGCCACATCTGTCTCCGGGGGGAAGGATCCCGTGTCCACTACAGTTTTAAACAAGTCCACTAAATGTGGGACCAAAGTGTCACGCTAGGTTGCATAATATTCTTGGGGGTAACCGTCAGGCCCTGGCGTCTTGCCGGAGTGGAGAAGTGAAATGGCCCCATGTATCTCCTCCGGGGTGAAGGGAAGATCCAGAGTCTCAGAGACCCTCTGGGGGAGGCGGGGCAGCTGAGTCCCGGTCCCGGACAACAAGTCAGCCAGAGAGGTTCTGGGAGGTCGGGCCGCGTAAAGGGCAGCATAGTAGCCTGCGAAGGTTTGGGCGATAGCTCGAGAGGTGACGTGATGACCGCCGATCTCATCACAGATCTCGGGAATAATGCGGTTGGCTTTGGGGTATGACACTAAATTGTGGAGTAGTTTGCCATTCTTATCGCCCCAACCGTATACGCGCGCTACGGAGGAGCGCCATAGCATTTTAGCTGACTCCAGTGAGATCCGACCGATCTCTTCACGGATCAGTGTGAGCTGTCGAGCGGAGTCATCGCTATCAGTGTAAGCCTGGGCCCCCTCCAGCTGTGCTTCTTGGGCCTCCAGCTGCACAAGTCGTGCGGTCTGTTCCGCGCGTTTTGCGTGGACCAAGCCTCTAGCCACCCCCCGTATAGTGGCCTTGCCGGCCTCCCATAATGTTCCCGGCGAGGAGACCAAACCTGTGTTAGTCGAGAAATTTCGTTTTACATTTTAGCAATAATCTGGGTTTTGTGGGGTTCCTAGAGCTTTTGGTCCCCGTGCCGCTGCACCTGCTGCACCATTCAAATAATGACCCTGTTACCTGGAAGATAACTGCACTTGTGACTACCTATTTAATAGTAACTGTAGGAAGGTGGAATCTGACTGCATGGTTGCCCCCACTTTTTTCCTGGTGTTTTGCTGGTTTTCGACTTAGTTTGGCTGGGATCCTGCTATTCAGGACCCCAGCCTATCTGCTTTCCCCTTTAAATTGATTGCATGTACTTTAGGTACACTCCAGATTGGATTCTGGGATACCCTTATGAGTCCCTAGTATATGGTATACTATGTACCCAGGGCATAGGTACCCCAGAGGCCTCCCAGGGGCTGCAGCATGTATTATGCCACCCCTGAGAGGCCATTCAAAATGACACCACAGGTTTGCTACTGCAGCCTGTGTAAGGGGGTGCATGCACCCCTTACTTAGATATAGGTTCACTATATCTATCCTAATCACTGCACATATAAGCCTATCAGTCAACCCTATGGCAGGCCTTATCAATCCTGAAGGCAGGGTGCTGGGTTTTATGTGAGAGGGTGCCCATGCATGAGCAGAGACCCTCTGCAGCCTTCGGAACCACTATTCCGGGGTTGTCTGTGATGCAGCCAACCATATACTCTTATGTGCATTATAACCTCGCGGTAAATGCTAACTTTAAAACGGCTGCAAGGAATTATGTCATGTTTGGTGTCAAACACCTTGGAATCATTGGTGTGGGAGGTATGATTCCTCCCTCCTAGAGGGAGAAATATGACAACACCGGTACACCCGGTACCAGCGTCACAGAACCCTGGCATCACAAAATGGATGCTGCCAGCCACAGACACGAGTCTGGCCTCCTGCTGCTGGACGAAACTCCGGCAGGGAGGCTGGACAATAGGTTTCCTGTCACAGGGAGGTGTGACCACCTCCCAGACAGGCTTTAGTGTATTGGGGCTGGGTGGGTGCACTCTCAGAGTGCTTTGATGTCTGCACTGGGGGCACATTTGGTGTCCCTGTGCACAGTCCAGCTCAAACCGGTTGCAGGGGCTATCAGCCCCTGCTCTGGCGCGAAACTGGACAAAGGACATGGGTGTAGTCACCCCTCTGTCCTGACCCTCCCATAGGTGGGTCCCCAGAGTTTGTCCCACCCCTTCCTTGGGTATAAAGTAGGAACCCTGACTACAGGACTTTAGATTTTACCTGGACTAAACTCTGCTACAGAAACCAAGTAACCTTCGACGATCTACGCTTTGCTGGACGACTGAAGAATCTCCCTTGGAGTAAAGGAGTTACTCCCCTGCAAGGCAGGCACCTCAACGCATCTGACCGGTTTGCATCTACGCAGCTCCTGACGGACTCCAAAGATTTTGCAACACAGGAGGTGGGTTTCCAAGCTTCCCCGAGGCCGACTAGTGCTCTCAGCAAACCTGAGACCCGCAGCCCTCGTGGGGACCGTGCAACCCGAACCCCTGGACACCGTGCACATTTGCAGCAGCATATGCTTCTAGGCGATCCCTGAGGCTGTGCTTTGGGCTACTTGTAGTCCAAGCCCCGAGCAGTGTTTCCACTGACGATTACTAGCCTACACTTCACGAGTGTTCCGTGGGCTGGTATTGTGTGATTCCTCTCGAGGTCCCTTCGCGATCCCTGGTCCATTGACCTGTGGGTCCCTGAGAAGGCAACTTTAACTTTCAGTGGGCTTTCCTGGTTGCTCCAGACGTGCCCTGACTCTCCATCGCTTGGGGAGTCCCCCTCAGCACTCGACATCCTTCGTGGAACAGCTCGCCTGCGGACTCTGGTCATCGTCGACGTCTCCTGGTCCTCGTGGCTGCAGAGTCAAGCTTCACCTCTTCGCACCTGAAGCACCCGACATCGGTGGGCATTCGATTGCTCCGCTCCTGCTCACGTGAAGTGACCCAGACTTTGTCCCCTCTGCTTTCAGGTTCTTCACATCTCCGATCCAGGCTTGGATCACTCCGGACACTTTTCTTCTCCACAACAGCAGTACTTCTTCGCATCACGCCATTGAAAATGACGAGGGTTTCCGACACCAATTGACCCCTATGCACCCGGCTTCCCTGGGCTAGGTAACACGGGTACCTTGGTACTCACAAGGGTGCTGGCCTTAGAACCTTCTATGTTTAGCTGGGTTTGCTTGAAGTCCTCTCCGAAGTGTCCTTAAACTCTAAATTTCCAACCGCGACTTTCCCATAGAGTTGTACGGAGCTCGCGTCTGTGTTCCCACACTGCACCCATCCTCCGTGGGTCCCCTGTGTCACTACCTTGGGTGGTTCCTTGGGGTCCAAGCGATTCTACGTGCTCTAGGCACTGTGTCTAGTCAAGTCGTGGTTGTTATACCACTTTCTTAATATATGGTTTGGTCTCCCCCTGGAGCCCACTGTGTATTGTGCTATTTACTGTCATTCTAGTACTGTAATTTTGTGTGCCTTGTTCTCTAATCTCATAAAGAGGTTAGTAGAGAGTGTTTAGTAATAAATACATATATTTTATATATACCTTGTGTGGTTCTCCTTTCATTTGGTCATTCAAGAGGTTATATACTGGTAAAACAAGCTGCTTTACATTCCTTCGAGACTTAGCCTGAAGGCTGCCCTCCACAGCTACCACTAGGATAGCTTTCTATAAAGGTTGTCTTTAACCTAATCATCAATAAGGGTCGTTTGGACTGGTAAAAGGTGCCCACTTTAATTAGTGGACAGCATATACCAGGCCAACTTCTCACATTGGTGTGCAGCGGTTGGGATTCAAGCTTGCTATTGTTTTACCAGATAATCTCAGTGAGTGACTAACTGAAAACCACTAAAGGTACTTAGGTACATATAAATCAAGTCTAGAATAAAGTAAGTTCTACTGAACTTAGAGTTGGGTAAGTCAAGGGTCTAGCACACCCTTTCTCCAACTCAAGAGAGTCTCAGTTCCCACTAGAGTAGGTAGGTGCATACACCACACCACACTAGCATGTCTTCAAGGCCTGAAGTCAGTGACTCCTTGCCAACTAAGTATGACCATCTCACATTCCAAGAATTGAGAAACATGTGTGCATCAAGGAAACTGAAGACAGGGAAAAACCCAAACACCCAAAAACTCATAGTGACTTTGCTTTTGGATGACCTCAGAAAGACCCCAGGGTCTGATGAGGCAGGCAAAGGGGGTGGGACAGCAGAAGAGGAAAGGCCAGGGAGTGAAAACCTCAATGACCTGGACTCTGATGCTGGCCAGGAGGATCAAATTGATTCTAACCTGGAACAGCCAATCCTTCCTGAAGGTGAGGAAGGAGGCCTCAGTGGGCCTCTCTTTACCCCACCTGGAAGGGTTAACAGTTTACCAACAAGATCCAGATCTCCTTCTCTGGAATCTAATCATTCTGGTACATCTGTAGGGAGCTCTGTGTCTCATAGGACTTCTGCTTATCATAAAAGGGAGTCCTCTTATGAGAAGAAGTGCCAAATGCTTGAGTTTGAGAGAGCTAAGCTCAGGATTAAGAGAGAGCAATTGGCCCTAGATAGGGAATCCCTGGAGCTTCAGAGAGCTTCAAGAAAGTTGGGGCTAGAGCCCCATGGTGGCACCAACAATATCCCTAGTGGTAGAGAAAGACTCATGACCATAGGAACCTGAGCAAGATTGTCCCTCCCTATCAGAGTGGGGATGACATCCACAAATGTATAACTGCACTTGAGAGGGCCTGTAAGGTACAGAGGGTCCCTCAGTAGCAGTGGGCAGCAATCTTGTGGCTCTCCTTTGCAGACAAAGGTAGAGACAAGCTCCTCACTGTTAGAGAGGAGGATGCAGATAATTATAAAGTCTTGAAGAGTGCTCTGATTGATGGGTTTGGCCTAACCACTGAACAATACAGGTTAAAGTTCAGGGATACCCAAAAGGCACAGACTCAAGACTGGGTTGACTTTGTAGATTGTGCTACTAAGGCTCTGGAAGGCTGGTTACATGGCAGCAAGGTGCATGACTTTTTAGGATTGTACAATTTGATTATGAGGGAGCAGGTCCTTAATAATTGTCAAAACCAACTTTTACACCAGTACCTGGTGGACTCTGATCTGACCTCTCCCCAAGAATTGGGAAAGAAGGCAGACAAATGGGTCAGAACCAGGGTAAAGCCAAAGAATCAGGGTGGTGACCAGAAGAAAGATTCTTCCAAGACCCAAGAGAAAGGTGGGGATAAATCAAAAGACAAGTCCCCTACAGGGCCCCAAAAGTCCTCTTCTGGGGGTGGGTCCCAAACTCCTTCCTCCCCTGAAAAGAAACCCTATTGCCATGTCTGCAAGGAGCCTGGCCACTGGAAAAATGACCCCATTTGCCCTAAGGTCAGCAATAAAGAAAATGTTCCTCCAAGTAATACTACCACTCCTCCTGGTACTACAAGTAGTAATCCCCCAGGTGGTAGTAATGCACCCAAAAAGGTAGGTGCATTCACATGGGGAACTGAGGTGGACCCTGGTTTAGAAAGGTCCCCCTCACAGGCCTCTTCAGTCTGTGATGGTGGCATGGGATTTGCCACTTTTACTATAAGCCCCAATACTTTGGGCAAGTACAGACAGGAGCCCTTAATAAATGGTCAGAAAGCTGTGGCATTCAGGGACACAGGGGCTAGTGTCACCATGGTGACAGGGAAACTAGTCCCCCCTCGCCAGCTTTTACCTGAGTTCAAGTACCAGGTGACCAACATTGATGGTATCAGAACAGATCACCCCATGGCCATAGTCAATCTCAGCTGGGGAGGGGTCACTGGCCCAAAGAGAGTGGCAGTGTCCCCAAACTTGCCTGTAGATTGCCTGATGGGCAATGATCTGGAGATTTCAGCCTGGACTGAAGTTGAATACCAGGCCCATTTAGGAATGTTGGGCCTCCCTGAGAGAGTTAGTGGGGCTGTGAGGGCCACAGCCCAACCCCAGGGAAATCTTGGAGAAGTGGAGCCTGAAAGAATGGCCCACTCTCCTCCACCAGAGAGCAAAGGGAATGGAGAAAAGTCTTCTTCCCCCCAGACTATAGGTAAGGGTCAGCTTCCACAGGGAACTGATCCTACCCCTTGTGAAGGAACTGCCCCAGAGGTAGTCAGGCCTGGCCTGGCCACCCCCCTGATGGCAGGGGACCCTTCCAAGGTGGTACCCAGTCTGGAGCAGGTAACCTGCCCCTCTCTACCCTCCCTCTGTCAGCCCAGGGCTGCAGAGGGCAGGGAGGTCAGTGGACCCCACAGAGCCCCCTGTCCAGAGGAACCCCCCCATCAACAGATTAGGGGAACCCAGTCTAGTAGCCCTAGCCAGGTGAAAATTCCTCAGCACACTGAGGGATCCCTCTTACCATTGTGTAGGGACCTCCCCCAGGTGGACTCTGTTGGGCAAAGGCAAACGTGGGACCAAATGGTTCCAAACCTACCATGTCCCTCCATTGTTCCAACCAAAGGGACCCAACCCCCAGCTGTAGGCTGCCAGAGGTTGACCCTTAGGGCCAGATACAACTCAGTCATGGGAAGAAAGGCCTCCATGGTGACCAGTGAGCTGAGGAAGCTGAGACCAACTTTATTAGGGCCTCACTTCTCTACTCAGACACCCCACCAGCCTTTTACTTTGCCAAAACACACTACAGGTAGTAATTCCAAATGGTGGAGATCATCCAATACTCTTGGGGTTCGGAATTGCTTAGTGGACTATAAGACAGGGGGTAACCATGCTAGTGCAGGTTCTTCCTTATATGGCCACTTAGTCAATAAAGGCTCAACTGGGCAAGGTTAGCCTTATCTCCTTTTGTTTGGGGGGGGGTGTATGTAGGAAGGTGGAATCTGACTGCATGGTTGCCCCCACTTTTTTCCTGCTGTTTTGCTGGTTTTCGACTTAGTTTGGCTGGGATCTTGCTATTCAGGACCCCAGCCTATCTGCTTTCCCCTTTAAATTGATTGCATGTACTTTAGGTACACTCCAGATTGGATTCTGGGGTACCCTTATGAGTCCCTAGTATATGGTATACTATGTACCCAGGGCATAGGTACCCCAGAGGCCTCCCAGGGGCTGCAGAATGTATTATGCCACCCCTGAGAGGCCATTCAAAATGACACCACAGGTCTGCTACTGCAGCCTGTGTAAGGTGGTGCATGCACCCCTTACTTAGATATAGGTTCACTATATCTATCCTAATCACTGCACATATAAGCCTATCAGTCACCCCTATGGCAGACCTTATCAATCCTGAAGGCAGGGTGCTGGCTTTTATGTGAGAGGGTGCCCATGCATGAGCAGAGCCCCTCTGCAGCCTTCGGAACCACTATTCCGGGGTTGTCTGTGATGCAGCCAACCATATACTCTTAAGTGCATTATAACCTCGCGGTAAATGCTAACTTTAAAACGGCTGCAAGGAATTATGTCGTGTTTGGTGTCAAACACCTTGGAATCATACCTCCACACCAGTAACTGGTGTGGGAGGTATGATTCCTCCCTCCTAGAGGGAGAAATATGACAACACCGGTACACCCGGTACCGGCTTCACAGAACCCTGGCATCACAAAATGGATGCTGCCAGCCACAGACACGAGTCTGCCCTCCTGCTGGTGGACGAAACTCCGGCAGGGGAGGCTGGACAATAGGTTTCCTGTCACAGGGAGGTGTGACCACCTCCCAGACATGCTTTAGTGTATTGGGGCTGGGTGGGTGCACTCTCAGAGTGCTTTGATGTCTGCACTGGGGGCACATTTGGTGTCCCTGTGCATAGTCCAGCTCAAACTGGTTGCAGGGGCTATCAGCCCCTGCTCTGGTGCGAAACTGGACAAAGGACATGGGTGTAGCCACCCCTCTGTCCTGACCCTCCCAATGGTGGGTCCCCAGAGTTTGTCCCACCCCTTCCTTGGGTATAAAGTAGGAACCCTGACTACATGACTTTAGATTTTACCTGGACTAAACTCTGCTACAGAAACCAAGTAACCTTCGACGATCTACGCTTTGCTGGACGACTGAAGAATCTCCCTTGGAGTAAAGGAGTTACTCCCCTGCAAGGCAGGCACCTCAACGCATCTGACCGGTTTGCATCTACGCAGCTCCTGACGGACTCCGAAGATTTTGCAACACAGGAGGTGGGTTTCTAAGCTTCCCCGAGGCCGACTAGTGCTCTCAGCAAACCTGAGACCCGCAGCCCTCGTGGGGACCGTGCAACCCGAACCCCTGGACACCGTGCACATTTGCAGCAGCATATGCTTCTAGGCGATCCCTGAGGCTGTGCTTTGGGCTACTTGTAGTCCAAGCCCCAAGCAGCGTTTCCACTGAAGATTACTGGCCTACACTCCACGAGTGTTCCGTGGGCTGGTATTGTGTGATTCCTCTCGAGGTCCCTTTGCGATCCCTGGTCCGTTGACCTGTGGGTCCCTGAGAAGGCAACTTTAACTTTCAGTGGGCTTTCCTGGTTGCTCCAGACGTGCCCTGACTCTCCATCGCTTGGGGAGTCCCCCGGACCTTGCTGGTCCTCACCGAAGCATCTTTTCTCTGACCGCGTGGGTTGCAGTTGCCAAGGCTTGTTGGTCTCCAATCCGGAAACTGACCCCTCAGCACTCGACATCCTTTGTGGGACAGCTCGCCTGCGGACTCTGGTCATCATCGACATCTCCTGGTCCCCGTGGCTGCAGAGTCAAGCTTCACCTCTTCGCACCTGAAGCACCCAACATCGGTGGGCATTCGATTGCTCCGCTCCTGGTCACGTGAAGTGACCCAGACTTTGTCCCCTCTGCTTTCAGGTTCTTCACATCTCTGATCCAGGCTTGGATCACTCCGGACACTTTTCTTCTCCACGGCAGCAGTACTTCTTCGCATCACGCCATTGAAAACGACGAGGGTTTCCGACACCACTTGACCCCTATGCACCCGGCTTCCCTGGGCTAGGTAACACGGGTATCTTGGTACTCACAAGGGTGCTGGCCTTAGAACCTTCTATGTTTAGCTGGGTTTGCTTGAAGTCCTCTCCGAAGTGTCCTTAAACTCTAAATTTCCAACTGCGACTTTCCCATAGAGTTGTACGGAGCTCGCGTCTGTGTTCCCACACTGCACCCGTCCTCCGTTGGTCCCCTGTGTCACTACCTTGGGTGGTTCCTTGGGGTCCCAGCGATTCTACATGCTCTAGGCACTGTGTCTAGTCAAGTCGTGGATGTTATACCACTTTCTTAATATATGGTTTGGTCTCCCCCTGGAGCCCACTGTGTATTGTGCTATTTACTGTCGTTCTAGTACTGTAATATTGTGTGCCTTGTTCTCTAATCTCATAAAGAGGTTAGTAGAGAGTGTTTAGTAATAAATACATATATTTTATATATACCTTGTGTGGTTCTCCTTTCATTTGGTCATTCAAGAGGTTATATACTGGTAAAACAAGCTGCTTTACATTCCTTCGAGACTTAGCCTGAAGGCTGCTCTCCACAGCTACCACTAGGATAGCTTTCTATAAAGGTTGTCTTTAACCTAATCATCAATAAGGGTCGTTTGGACTGGTGCAAGGTGCCCACTTTAATTAGTGGACAGCATATGCCAGGCCAACTTCTCACAGTAACATTTAGCAATATTTGGTGTTTAGTGGAGTTATGACAACTTTTGGCCAGGTGCCACTGCACCTGCTGCACCATTCAAATCAACGCCCTTTTAAAACTGCAAAGTAACTGCAATTGTGACTGCCTGTATAGTAGTAACATATAGCAATATTAGGTGTTTAGAGAAGTTCAGACAACTTTTGGGCCTGGTGCCACTGCACCTGCTGCACCATTCAAATCATGACCCTGTTGCCTGGACGATAACTGTACTTGTGAATCCTGTTTAGTAGTAAAATATAGCAATATTTGGTGTTTAGTGGAGTTATGACAACTTTTGGCCCCGGTGCCACTGCACCTGCTGCACCATTCAAATCAAGACCATTTTAACTGCAAGGTAACTGCACTTGTGACTGCCTGTTTAGTGGTAAAATATAGCAATTTTAGGTGTTTAGATGGGGTGCCTAGATCTTTTGGTCCAGGTGTTACTGCACCTGCTGCACCACTGAAATGAAGACCCTGTTGTCTGCAAGATAACTGCGCTTGTGACTGCCAGTTTAGTTTTAAATTTTAGCAATAATCTGGGTTTAGTGGGGTCCCTAGAGCTTTTGGCCCCGGTGCCGCTGCACCTGCTGCAACATTCAAATCAAGTCCCTTTTAACGGCAAGGTAATTTCAATTGTGACTGCCTGTTTAGTAGTCAAATATAGCAATATTATGTGTTTAGAGGAGTTCTGACAACTTTTGGGCCGAGTGCTACGGCACCTGCTGCACCATTCAAATCATGGCCCTGTTGTCTGCAAGGTAACTGCACTTGTGGTTGCCTGTTTAGTAGTAAAATAGAACATAGCTCTTGTATATTAACTTTATTTTTAAAGTGCAATGTTTATTACAACATTTAGAATGTGATCATAATGACCAAATAGATTAGATTGAAAAAAATCAATCCGATAATACCTACAAAGTGCAAAGAAAGGAACTGAGGCATGAATAGGAAATGCCACAAACGTTCTAAGGCTAAAGCATCTGCTTTACACAA
The DNA here is from genome assembly GCA_963921515.1 of Calotriton arnoldi. Taxonomy (NCBI): domain Eukaryota; kingdom Metazoa; phylum Chordata; class Amphibia; order Caudata; family Salamandridae; genus Calotriton; species Calotriton arnoldi. Next base: position 309,886 of record CAWUFW010011393.1, read on the forward strand.
CTAAGGGGCCGATTACGATGTCGTTAGGAAGGGCTCCAGATGGGATTCGGCATTGTCGAATACGATTTGGAACCCATGTTTCCTACCGAATCGGTCAGTGTTCCCACCGACCGTTTACGATGTCCGGAAACCGGTGGAGCAGTCCGAATTGGTTCCGAAAGGCATTGGGTCGGTTCGAGTCTTTCGGAGCCGAATCGTTCAGCTCTATGGGCACGGTTTCCGGATGAGCGATGACGATGATCGATTCAGACAGCTGTTCCGACTCGGTTTGCCCAAGTCGAAAAGGCTTTCGGAATCGGTCCTTGGGGGCCCGTTGCGGGCCCCCCTTCACCCAGAGGCGACCGAATGTGGCTCGTGGGGGTACCCAAGGGACCCATCTACCCAACCATGCACAATGTGGCAGGCACCATGGGGTGCCCTCCACAGGGTGCAAGGTTTTCCTCAACCACCCCTTTTTAGGTCTCGGCCTGCACCAGCGCTTGCGCTGGTCTGGCCGAGAGTTTTAGTAAGCGGGTTTTGGAAGTGCAAACCCACTGGCTTTCGGCTGGCGACCAGCTTGTGTTCATGATAGCGTGCACGCGCGCAGCTGCCATCTGGGTTTCCTATCTCTTCCTCATTTCCTCGTCATGGCTCATTAACTCTCTGGACTCTGATGTTTCAATCGCAGCAGAAGCTCACATTACCAACTGACGGCCCTGGACTACAGTCACATGAAAAACAACAGCGATTAGCATTGAAATGCAAGCTTTTTTTGTCTAGTTAGAAATATTGCTTCGGTGGGTTGATTTCACCTTATATCGCTATTTGTTTTATATTGGGAGTCACAGCCTAATTACCAGTATTTTTGTCTCACTCTGTTTTTTTTTTATATTTATTCGCGCAAAGCACAAAGCTATATTTAAGGTTACTTTTTCCGCGTCACTTCTTCACTCTATTTAAACTCCACACCCCCACTCTTATTGTCTCTCTCCTTCTCTCTCTCTCCCTCTCTAATTCTCTCTACTTAATTAACTCTCCCCTCTCTATCTTTTTTAGCCTTTCATTCTCTCTCACCCCTTTATCTGTTTCTCTTTCAAACTCCTTCATTCACTCTCTCTCCCCTTCTTTCTCTCTCTCTATCCCGCTCCACTCTTTATTCTATGTACACCCTTTCTCTCTCTTTCTCTCTCACCACCCTCTCTAATTGGGCATTATATCTTCACTCTATCTCTCACTCGGCAACACCACAGCATCACTCAGCATCACCACAGCATCACTCCAGCGCAACCACAGCATCAATCACAGCCAGCACAGCATCAATCAGAGCCAGCACAGCATCACTCAGCACCAACACAACATCTCTCAACGCCATCACAGCATCACTCAACGCCATCACAGCATCACTCAGTGAAACCACAGCATCACTCAGTGCAACCACAGCATTACTCAGCACAACCACAGCATCACTTAGCGCCACAACAGCATCACTCAGCGCCACCACAGCATTACTCAGCAGCACCACAACATCACTCCGCGCCACCACAGCATCACTCAGCGCCACCACAGCATCACTCAGCGCCGCCACAGCATCACTCAGCGCCGCCACAGCATCACTCAGCGACGCCACAGCATCACTCAGCGCCGCCACAGCATCACTCAGCGCCGCCACACCATCACTCAGCGCCGCCACAGCATCACTCAGGGCCACCACAGCATCACTCAGGGCCACCACAGCATCACTCAGCGCCAAGACAATATCACTCAGCACCACCACAGCATCACTCAGCGCCAAGACAATATCACTCAGCACCACCACAGCATCACTCAGCACCACAGCAGTATCACTCAGCAAGACCTGAGTATCATTCAGCATCACCTCAGCATCGTCTCCGCAACAGTCACCACCACTACCACCTCAGCATCACTCAGCACCACCTCAGCCTGCTCTCGGAATCTGGCATCTGTTGATTCTCCCCTAGCGTCTGGCCGCTGCTAGTGTTATAATACAGGTACTAGTTCTCAACCTTCACCCTCCGATTGTTTATGCCCCCTCAAAAAAAAAGCTTTAACAAACAACCATTGCAATAGGCAGAAACAAGTTGCCAGCATTGCAAGAACAAAAGAAAACTGAGGAAATTTTTATTGTAAATACTTTTTTTAATATGGTCGTTCAGTTTTACATAATGCCTTCTTGGTCATATATAAAGTAACAAAAATGCTTCTGACACTTTTTTATTATAACTATTCAGCATGCTGCACATCAGCCACACTTCTCTACAGCACAGCTTGAAGACATTGGCAAAGTCAATAGCTCTGGCTAAACACTTATAAGGCCCCAAAGGCGAGACCTAGTGGCTATGCCAATGCTTGTTACAATGGGAGCCTGTGTTCTCGGTCAGAACACAGGCTCCCATTGAAGTCAATGCGAGTCCGACCGAACGATGTTGGGAAGCATCGTAATCGGTCGTCCGGAATAGCAGGACCCGATTCGGTAGGAAACGAGTCCGGAACCGATTCATTCAGGACAGTTCCCTAACAAGTTCGTAATCTGCCCCTTAGTAGTAAAAAGCAAGCATTCCAGCATACTGTAAGAAGCTGTCTGCCTTTTTTCGTGGTAAGAGATCTTATCTTGACAGCGAATGGGGCTTACACAGTATGAACAGCTTCACGAAGTATCAAAAATGCATGCAGCCAGGGGAAGTTAACCAGAAAAAAAGTTCCACGCAAAAGTGAATGAATACAGTAATTCGGATTTGGGAATAAGAGCCCCCTTTTAAGATATATTAAATACAAGAGATTTCACAAGCACAGGCAAGAGCTGCGCAGGAGAAACCTTAAAAGAAACAGACCTACTGGATTTGCCATTGCACTTCTTTTGGCGGAAAAACTGCCCCTTTTTATTTTATGATCAATTACTTTTATTTATTTTTTCCAGTTATCACAGAACGTACTGGTAAGATTATCCATACTCACACCTTTTACCCGTAACTGCATTCGGGCCTGTTACTAAAACATGACTCAAACAATATGAATCTTGTGTAAACATTGCATATTTAAATTACAGTTCATATTTTGTAGAAAGCGTTCATTATGATATGTATAGATGACTTTTGAGGTTTGGCAAATCAAATATGGACTGCAGCGCATTGTAGCCGATTGACGCTTGAGGTACTCTGGCCTTAAGGAAATTTGAGACATCTTCTGGGCAGGCTGGACAGTTTGACAGTCTCTCTGCCCCATTGTCATCTGCCTTTCAGAGGAACCAGCCTGCATGTTTCCATGTAGCGTAGTTTTGAGCTAAAGTGGCATCGTGGTGTGTTGCAGTGTTTATCAAGTTTTAGTTATAACCTTGTATGAAATAAAATAGTTAATGCTGAGATATCTAAAATGAAAAGGAAAGACTGATTCTTTATATAAACGTGTTCTAGTTTAAAAATTAGAATGTCCGTGTGAACAGGGTGGGCTATTAAAATAGGTTGAAAAGTGCTTGATTACTCAACAGTATTGTTTGCACCTGTTGATGAGTCCATGAAACTGTACACCACAGAGTATGTGTTTGTTTTGGAAAAACAACAAAATTGCTTTGAAAAGGAAAAAAGAAAATGTTAGGAAACATGATACTGGTGTCAAGCGGTGCATTTTCAAAATTGACCAACTACTAAATCGTACAACCTTACCCAGGGAGAGCAGGGCCTGGTGGATTTCATTCATCACATTCTTGTAAAGTTCCTTCTGCCAGTCATGTAAAAGCTTCCACTCCTCTTCAGAGAAATATTCTGCAACAGCACTGGTTGGAACAGGTGGCTAAAGAACACATACGTGGAAGAAGTTAAATCTGTGACTTAACGCACAAGGAGGACAAACTCATGTAAAATATGCCATACTTTCCCTCTATTTGCTACTCATTATCATACATCCTTGCTCTGTTATGTCCCAATTCCAGCAAGGCGGGGAACCTTAATGCAAGCATGCTATGTCTGTGATTACAAGGATGTTGGACGTTGAAGGCAGAAAAAAGCAGTGCTAATATTTTTGTCCAAAAATTTGTATTGGGTTTTTATATATATATATATATATATATATATATATATATATATATATATATATATATATATATATATATATATATATATATATATATATATATATAATCCCCAACCTTATCCGATTGAAGAGCTAACTAATGTTTTCTTTAAATGGAAGAACCAATATGGCGCATACCAGGTTGAGAAAGGCAGCTTGACTGCCGAAACGCGTTCCTGTTTTGTCCATGGGTTTATTGAAGCCTGCGCAATAAACGAGAGAACCCCACGATAGCGAGTGCTGGCTCTTCAATCGGATAAGGTTGGGGATTATTTTTGTACATAATGAGCGCTAGCGGTAGCGCCACCTTCCAAGCACCACCAGCGATTTGGCAGCACACCAGTTTTACCGCAATTTGGATTTGGATACATAGAGACAGGCGTGCCCCCATGAAAGGAGTGTGGTGATGGAGAAGAGGAGAAGGCATTTGTGGAGGAGCTGGTTCATACGCTGGGAGCCTAAGCTCCCTTGGCGGGGACTGTAGCATCTCTACTTATTTGGCACATCCTCACCCTGGTATAACCTCTCCTACTATGGAGCTGGGCATCGCTGATGGCACTGGCCAAGAAAAGCGATGGCCTCGTGGGTCCGTACTGTTGCTTGTCGGGACCGGCTTCATTTAACCCGAGGATTTGAAGCTTTGAAGAAAGTTACCACCGTGAGTCTTCCTTTTAATTATTGGAACAATGGTCATTAATCAGTGGGACATCTCCGAGTATAAAGCGGCTGCGCTCGGAGATGCATGCACTTTGAAGGCGTTGACATATTAATGAGGTGGAACATCTTTGCTTAAAGCAAATGACCTTGAAAAATGCGTGCTAAATGGATTTTAAAAAAGACACTATAAAGATGCCTGTAAATGTAATTAGAGGACGTGCATAAATCCAGTCCGGGTTTTGGATAGAACTGAATGAGGCATGATGGGTGCTTTTTTGAAAAAAACGAACTGGAGGGCAGAAATACGGAATAGCACAGAACATGAACAATCCTAAAAGCAATTTAGTTTGCAGGACTGATGCTGTTGCGTTTTTTGAATATCTGTATGTGTGCTCTGTTAAGAATCACTGGTCATCATCCCACATGCTCGTATCCACCCAATTGCAGTGAAGTGCAGTGCATCTTTAGTTTTAACTAATGTTTTCTTTAAATGGAAGAACCAATATGGGGCATACCAGGTTGAGAAAGGCAGCTTGACTGCCGAAACGCGTTCCTGTTTTGTCCATGGGTTTATTGAAGCCTGCGCAATAAACGAGAGAACCCCCACGATAGCGAGTGCTGGCTCTTCAATCGGATAAGGTTGGGGATTATTTTTGTACATAATGAGCGCTAGCGGTAGCGCCACCTTCCAAGCACCACCAGCGATTTGGCAGCACACCAGTTTTACCGCAATTTGGATTTGGAAATATATATATATATATAAACAAAGTTCGCCGCCACAATCGCCTCACACGGACAAAGGACGAAAAGCGGACCCAATGGTTCTTGGTGCAAATCAAGTGTAGTTTATTACGTGCCCAGCAAATCCGCCATTACGCGTTTCGACCCCCACTCGGGTCTTGATCACATGACGCGTTGCATAATCAAATAAGCGACATTTAAAGTGATACAGTGCAGGAAATGACGACATAAAGTCAAAGTGCAAAGTATGGTAACTGAAAAGTTACTATTAGCAGCATGTTAAATTCAATTGAATGTGCAAAGCTTTATGCGTGTTTCAATAAATAAGCCAATAAATATATAAATATAAATAAATACGCTTATAAATACTAAAACAGTTATTATAAAACACACAGTGTGTAAAAGAAAAACCTTTGCATTATGAAGTTGCTTTTAACTTTGCAGAGTTGTCCTTTGAATGACAACTAAGTCCTATGTCATGATGCCCAAATGGGCCTTCATACATGAATGTCAATCATATTTATACCCTGCTTTAAATTCACCTAGTCAGCTTTAAATATGTGCAAACAAATGTGTAACTCAATATTTGATAAAAAGTGCAAACTAATACAGAAAAATATAAAAAATCATTATGTACATTTCATATGTTTTTGAGGAGATAAGACCATACAACATACCTAGTTTGTTAGTCATCACATTAGATCTCTAAAGTATATAAAAACAACTGATTCTGACGCCCCATACTAATATGAGCCCACATAGTATTCTTTCACTCACTAGTCTAAACCTTCAGAGGCATGTGAAAAGATCTTCGCTGGCATTTAACCCTGCAGGATATTTTGTATCAAGTTCCAATATGTACCGGGTTTCTAGGAGGCGTAACTTTGCCTCCCGGTTTCCACCTCGTTTAAGCGGTAAGACCGTGTCGATGACATAATACTGGAGATACGCAGGGTTACTTTCATGCTTAAGCTCAAAATGCCTCGCGACTGGGTAAGCCTGATCTTTGCCGCTGATTGCCCTTATGTGCTGGAGTATCCTTTTGTGGGCTGGCAGTTTAGTGCTGCCGATATACCTCAACCCACAAGGACACTCCAGAACATAGACGGCAAAATCGGTTTTACAAGTCAGCCTCTTACTGATTGTGATAGGGTCTGGTTTGAAAGGACTATTATACTGAGTTTTGTTGCATCCCCATTTGCATGCCTTGCAGCTAGGACACTTCCTAAATCCCTTACATTGTGCCATCCAAGTGGTTGGGGCTAGCATCTCTGGGCTACTACTCTCCAAGGCACTGCTCATTGACGAAGCTTTTCTAAAAGTCAATGCAGGTTTGGCTGGAACTAACATACCAATGACCGGATCTCCCTGTACCAAATTCCAGTTACGGTAAAAGATTTTTCTAAGTTCCTGATGTTGACTATTAAAAGTCAGTATCACCCGTGGGTGTATTGCTTTGGACATATTATTCTCTGATATCTGCTTGATTCTCGGAGTGAGGGCTTCCCTTCTAGACAGGCCCCTTGTTTTTCTGATGGCACTGTCTATGATCTCATAAGAATACCCTCTTGCCAAAAATCTCTGCTTGCAGGCCTCCTGCGCAACCTCACATTCACGGTCCGTGCTGCAGATCCGCCTGACACGCAGCATCTCACCATAAAGGATGCTGCGTATCAGGTGCTGCGGATGATGACTGGTCGCATGCAGGACCGTGTTGCCTGCAGTTGGCTTCCTGAACAATCTGGTGGCTAAGCGATCTTGCTCAACATAGACCTCTACATCCAGGAAACAAACCGATTCAGCATTGATGGTTGATGTGAATTGTAGGTTGTAGCGGTTATTATTGAGTGTGTCTACAAATTCATTTGCACCCAACTCCGTGCCCCTCCAAATCATGAATAAGTCATCAATGTATCGTAAATATACAATCACATGTTCATGCATGATCGCCTTGTTTTGTCCCATTAGGACTTGCTCCTCCCACAGCCCCATATGCAAACAGGCATAGCTGGGGGAGAAGCAGGCCCCCATTGCGACTCCCCTGATCTGCTGATAGATCTGGTTTCTGAACATAAAAGAATTCTGTTCTAAAAATGCCGATATCATTGAGATCAACATCTTATTGTGTATGTAGTAGTGCATTGGACGCAAATTTAAATAATATTCCACAGCTTTAAGGCCATCACAGTGCCTAATAGAGGTGTAGAGTGATGCTACATCAAGAGTTATTAAAAGCATATCCAGACCCCACACCACATGCTCAATTTTGCGTAGAAAGTCTGATGTGTCCTGCACATAAGATGCCAGTCCTTTAACCCAGTCTTGTAAAAAATAATCTACGTATTTGGAAGTGTTCTCCATTATGCTATCAATGGCAGAAATGATGGGTCTCCCAGGTGGTTTATCAATACATTTGTGAATCTTTGGGATGAGATAAAAAGAGGGAATAACTGGATGTTCTTTTTTTTAAAAACGATATTCCTCATCCGTAATAGATCCTGCACTCTTCCAAGCCAGTAGGTTGAGATAGTGGTCATTCCATGCTGCTTTCACCAAATGGATGTTACTCTTTCTATAACATGAGGAATCAGCCAATTGATGCAAGGCTTCCTCCATATAAAGTTGGCGCGGCCATAGAACAACATTTCCACCTTTATCCGCTCTTCTCACGATGATGTTGTTATCTGATTGCAGTTTTTTCATTAGCTGTTTATAGCACAAATTTTGTTTGTCAATTCCATGGCGGACTTTATTTGTTGCTATGTACAGTTTTTTCAAATCCTTGGTTACTAGATCTTGATAAACATCTAAATTGTCATGCAGCATGATTGGCTGGAATACAGATTTGGGTTTGAAAGGCGTTGAACAAAGTCCTCTGTTGTCCAACAAATCTTGATTTTTGGCAGACATATCACAGTTTTGTTCATTTTGGAGGGACCAAGCATCCTGAAACAGGCTATAATTACCGGTTGTCAAAAGTGAGGGGCTGCTGATTGCTATATCTAAGGTGGATGTCATTTTCTTTCTAGGTTGTAAAATATGGAATTTGTTGAGTTTCAATTTTCTCACAAACCTGAAAGTATCCATGCGCGCATCCGCGTAGTTGAAGTTACAAGGTGGACTGTATGATAGTCCTAATCCGAGAATACGTTTCTCTGCCGATGTTAATTGCAGCTCAGTTAGGTTAACTACTTCGTTGGAGTTTGCGCTAGATTCCGATTCTGGAATCGATTCCATCTGCCCCTTGTTGGTTTTTTGCCAGTAGTTTTGCCTTCTTTTGTGACATTGTCTTCTTTTGTTGCGTTTGAAGTTATGTCTTTGGTTTTGCCGCCAGATGGTCCCCGGGGTCTCAGTGTGTCCCTTCTGTCTTGACACAGGCAATCCACTTCCTGTGCTAGGGACAGTTTGGTAAACCCCAAGGTATCTGTTTTTGCGGTGTCTCCCTCTGGTTCGCTATCGGCAGTTTATATATCCTGTAAACTCGTCTCCGACTTCAAATCGTAGAAAAGACGAAGCGAACCCAAAATTGCAGTGCTCTTTTCTTTATTGTATGCCCAGCACCGCCGCCATTACGCGTTTCAATCCTCATGGGACCTTGATCACATGATATATATATATATAACATATATTAAAATAATAACAAAAAAACATTACAAAGACATTCTAATTTTTTTTTTTTTAAATGCTAATTAACCAGCAAAATACTAACAATAAAAAACTAGTTACAAATACATTAAAAAACAAATAACATGCTACCTAAGTGAATCTGTGATTGGAGGAGACAAACAGCCCTGCTAATTAAAATAATTGTTAGGAAACACTTTGCTGATCTAGGCTATTTATGATCGGAGCCACTGCAATTATGCGATTCTGCTGCACTTTCCACTTAATTATGGATTAACTGCAGTTGCTACATTACCACCATCTAGGTATAGTTGCAGGTTTCAACAAATAAAAAATTTAATCCAAGCGGACCAAAAGTTACTAAAGAGCGCCACACATTGTTTCACACAGTGGCAGACCCTTTTAGAAAATTGCCTTTCTGTACCTCATTGCTGAATTAAGGTGTTAAAATAATAGTAATGAGTAGAATATGTTATCCAGCCAGTGTTAGTGTGTGCTAAAATCACAAATTAAAATAATAGTATACAATGTGCTTCATTATGCCACAGTCTGATTGGACACCACACCCACGGGTATGTGGTGATGGTGTATATTTTAATTGAATGGTTTCCTCATAAGATTGCTTGTATTTTTGTAGAAATTTCCCCTGACGAAGGGCTCAGTTAGCCCGAAATGCATAGGGAGGGATGATGGAAACAATTGATGGCCATATGTAACAGTGTTACTACGATGCTTCATTACTGACAAAACTTAATCGATATGAGAACTTAATATCGAGCATGGCTTATAATGAATAAAAATGATGCAATCCAACGTCTAAATTTTGCATTTCAACTATTGTTGGTATTATTATTCTACTTATTTTTAAACCCTGGAAGACGGGTTCTCGCAGTGCTCAGGGGGACGGACCCTAACAGGAGACGCTACTTGTGCATAGGTATACTACACTCGTTGACCAGAGAGTGATACCCCTGAGGCACGCAACAAATTGATGAACATTGAAATTCACACATAACTAGTTGTGCGTGTTCCACCATATATTTTCTCAAACTAGACTAAAGAAAATTAATTATATTTGTGTAAATGCACCAGTACTGTTTCTCTCTCAATTTGCGCATCACTACCACAAGAACAAAATAACATTTTTATACCAACTGGCTCCCTCACAATAGGACAGAACTATCATAATAAGGTCAGAGAAAATATTAGACGTGTTTTGGTATTATTCGTAATGGACCTGCATCCCTAGCAAGATATGTTAAAAAAACATTGCAGCTGGAAAGCAGTTACTGAGCACACCCTGGCTACCATGTGCTCAGAGCAAGGATCACAACAGCATTGCTTTGGGCTGCAAAACCTAGATCTGAGAACTGCTATCTAAAGCACGTCTCCGACTGTATTATTACGCTTACCCAATGCACTGCAAAGCCAATGTCCAGCCATGAGTATTCAATTCCCAAGATGGCCGCACCTGGCATGTTTTCCCAGCCCCTAACTTTGTCGAGCACTGGGAAAACTAGATGGTTAGGTCTAGTGCTGCAACTATGTTTGGACCTGTCAGTCTTTTAAAGAATATACAAAGACACCAAATCAGTAGCGAGTAAAAATTCACTAAGATGAGCATGCACAAGTGAGAGTGCTATTAAAGAGGGAACCTCACAACAGCCTGCAAGAAAATGAAAAGGAGAATTAGTAAAGCAAACAGATTGACCCCCTTCCCTACCACGAGGCAAGGTAAGGTAAATTTTTATTGTACAGTTAATCAAAACCATTACAAACATCCGTCAGTTTACACAATTTCATAGTAAAGGTCCACGTCATAACACATTGCCATTGTGGCTATGCCAGAATAAAAAGAAAGAAACACTATTAAAATAAGAAAAATAAAAGCTATTAAAATACGGCTAATGATTTTTGGGCGTAAAGTTAGCCTGAGCGCTGACCCAGTCCCCGTCTATAAGTGCAAAGTTCGCAGCTAGGTATCTTCCCTACCATGAGCGCACACATGCTCTAACACTGTTACACACAGACCCACAAAGAGGTGACTAACGCGCTCAAACTTGACACCAACATGGACAGGGCTTAAGCATCATTGATCAGCACTGCTAGGTATCATTGCTACATAAATTAGGACATTATTGGAAGTAAGACTCAAACAAAGAAGAAACAGCAAGAAGAGGACAGCAGAGTTGACAGGATCTTAACTATATCTGTTTAGTTGTAAAGATGGAGTTCTTTCTCCATCGTCGTCATATACAATGCTACTATCATTTCCAGTTACTATTGAAGCAAACTTAGGATCACTTAATAGCATTAGCTAGCACAATATCGGGAAAAATTAAAGGAAATATAAGGCAGAAGAGAGGACAGGAGCTACATGCATACTGAAAACATCTGAAGGGAAATTACACTGAAAAAACAAGCTTTTGCTCCTACTTCACCAAGTTTCATTGGGAGAAGAACACCACTCCCCCAAACCTGATGGGAAGGCCCAGGCTTGATTATTACACAGAAAAGGTATTGTCATATTTCATGAGTGCCTCTTCAGAACTGCCTGTAAAAGCCATCCCTTTAAGTTAATGTAGTTTAAAAAATGTTATGTCAAATGCAGTATATGATATTAATTTAGAGGAGAATTTTCCCAAGTCACCTTAGAGAAGATCGAGCAGTATCTTACTTGCTATGATGGTTCAATCGTCAAATTTATGGCTGATATTGCAAATGTTTGTAGTCTGTATTAGGATACCAGTCCAGGCCTAGTAGTTCCCTCACTGGAATGAACCATTTTCCCACCCAAGATTTAAGCTCCAAGGGTGGGAGTAGATTGTCGGGGGCAATAAACACTGTTCTAACACGCTCAAGGGCTAATAATACACTAGAAAATATGTATGGGTTAGTATTTGTTGAGAATGGATCTAGCTTGAGAGCAATACAGTGAGGAACACGAGGCATGGACTACAGGAAGAAGTTTGAGTAGGACAAAGGGTGGACTGTCTAGCCTAGTATTTTGCTCCTTTAAGGTGTCTTCAGCTTTTTTCCTGAATTGAACATGGATATGTGCTGATCCTATGTTGATAGGATGCTATTCCAGGTCCTGGGAAAACTAAGAGAAAGTCTTACTTCTGTTTTTTCCCTTCTTGCAATATTTTGTTTTCAGTCTGGCAACATCCAGGATTCTGGTCTGGCGCTGCCTCCCACACGTGGCTAGTTTGTTTGCCAGGTAAACTGGTGTCTTGCTGCAGTCTTTATAAGTGATGCAGTTTGTCTTGAAGGTGATACGGGCTGCAAGGGGGAGACAGTGTAGGTCTTTTAATATGGAGGTGAAGTTAGTTGACATACAAGACTGGCTGAGTTTAAGGCAGGATTTGAGGCTCTGTATGTCGCTGGGCGAGGATATTGTTTGTTTAAGTTAGGCATCATCTCTGTATTAATGGATATTGATACTACTGTATGCAAGAAAGGATCCAAGCATTTCTATGTAGAGGTTAAAAATTCAGGTAAAAAGGATGGAGACATGGGCTACTCTGCAGGAGACAGGGAGTGTCCATGATTTTATGAAACCTATTTGCACCTTCTGCCATCAGTTTGTGAGGTAGGATGTGAACCATTTCAAGAAAATCCAATGAGTGTTGTAAGGGTGTCAGTCAGACCTGATTATGGACCGCATTTAAGGCTGCAGCGACGTCAAGCACACTAGGAGGTAGGGTTTGTTACTGTCGTTGATGACAGCACTGTTGACTAGATTAAATCAGGCTGGCTCAGTGCTGCACACAGCCTTATGCCTGATCGATAGTCCTGTGGAAGTTTATTTTTGCTGTTGTGCCCCTGTGGCTGGGTAACGACTGCTTTCTCAATAATGTTTCCTATGAATACAAGCAATTAGGGTGGAAGTTGGTGAGGTTGCCTTGGCCCAGGGGTAGTTCCTTAGCAAGGTAAAAATCTGGGGCCAGATGTACAACTTTTCCGTTTTGCGAGTTGCAAATTGCGACTCGCAATTTGCGACTCACAAAAGTGAATGTACAACAGAGTCTCAGACACTGTTAGCGATTCCCAATGGGGTCGCAAATTGCATGCCTCATTAATATTCATGAGGCAAGCGCAATTTGCGACTCCATTGGGAATGGGTAGCACTCCCAGGGATGGTGGCCTGCTGGGGTCAGCAGACCACCATGTCTAGGACTGCTTTTTAAATAAAGCAGTTTTTTTTAAAAGATGCAGCCCGTTTTCCTTAAAGGAAAACGGGCTGCATTTAAAAAAGAAAAATGAAACTTTTCTGTTTCATTTTTTAAGGGCAGGCAGCAGTCCCTGGGACCACTGTCTGCTCCTAAAAGATATTTATGCACCCATTCACGTTTGCGAGTGGTTCACCACCTGCTTGAAGTAGGTGGTAAACTGCGAGTGTTTTGCGGCTGCAAATGCGTTTGCAAAACAATAGTAAAAGGCATTGAGTCTCGCTATTAGGAAGGCCCCTTCCTAATAGCAAGAGTCGCAAACGCTATTTTGCGAGTCAGTGACTCGCAAAATAGCGTTTGTACATGCCATGATCCTTTTTTGCGGTCGCAAACGGGCTGATCTCCCGTTTGCTAGCGCAAAAAAGGGTCGTACATCTGGCCCCTGATCTGTCTTAAGGGCATCTGGGAATTTTACAATGCCTAGGAAGGCATTGACAATATAGAGAAGAGATGTGATGGCCTCTCCTTGGAGCCATTTGATGATGGAAGACTGAAGGGTGTTATCTTCATAGTTAGTGCCTTGAAAGAGAATATTGGAGAGATTCATGTGCAAGACTGGATTGAAAGAGGTACATTTGGTGGAGACATGATGGGAGATGATTGGAAGTATGTGGAAGTGGTAATGATGTTGGATTTGATTTTATCAATTTTATTTATGTTCTTGGTGAAGGAGAGGTTGATTGCTTAGCATTTGCTCACTGAAGCAAGAACTACAGGTTCTGGTAGAGAACTGCTGCAGGGATTGACATTCTTTAACAGAGTTTTAAATCTGTTGGTTGCCTCATGGATGTGATTGTGTAGCATGAGGCTTTAGCTGTGATGATGAGGTATTGACGACTAGAGAGGAGTATTTTGAGAACGGTGAGATCATCTGGGAGTTTTGATATTCTCAGTTTCCTGCTTATGTACGGCTTTGGTGTGGCCAAATCGGTTTTCAGTGGAGCATAGCGTTCGCTAGATGTTTTCATAGTGGTGTTGTAGATGTCAAGGAAAGTACTGACACTTGGGGTGGGCTCAAAGTGTTGCTTAGATCTTCTTGTATTTTTTACCAGATAGATGTCTTTGAAGGACAACAAGGTCATTTTTAGGTCGAGCCTGAGTCAGCGTGCATGCGCTGCTCTGCGAGACTGCTGTAGTGGAGTATAGAAGAGAAGCCCCGCCCACTCTCCGCCCATATTTTTCATTGGCTTGTGTCTTTGTCCTTCGTAAATGCAGGCTTCTGATTCCTTAATAGGCTTGTTAGTCCCTCCTTAGTACTGCCTTGTCTTTATTTGTAACCTCCCATGGCTACTGGCCCCTTCACTTCTTTTGTTACACGGTACGTGTCATTTAGTCTTGTAAGCACTATTTTTTTTATTGAGTTTCTCCTACTTCAGGCACAACGTGCTTTGCTTACGTTTAGTGCGCCATGCGCGCTTTCACTTTTGAAGCAGCCGGGACAATGGCGGTGGCTTGTTTGCAATGCCATAGGTCTCGCATTTAAATGCGAGACCTATTGCATTGCAACATTTTTTTTAAATAGTCTTCCTAAACCTGAGGCCGTGTGAAAAGCTGTTTCCACGTCACCACAGTGTGTCTGCTGCAGGCCTCCACCAAGGTCGCTTATCTAATTGTACGCTGTCACAGAGGCCGTCGAGTCAAAGCACACGTTTGAATGGCAGGTTAACACACGCAGGCTTCGTACAGGAATGAAGAATAAACACGTTAAAGAGAGAGCGCAGCGCTGGCGGCCCCTATGTGTTCATGCTACCGTCCTTTCACTTTCTTCTAAGAGAACGCGTGGCAGTCACAATATACAATCAACGCAAATTTGTTGTTATTTGTTTAGTAAAACATTTACTTTCACGTGCCACAATGTCTGGACAGGCGCGGCGACACTAAAGGAAACCATCTGGCCATGGAGCTTGCCACCCGCTGTTGATGCATCATTAAGGGCAACTTAAAGGCGCCGGATCCAACTGGTGCTTCAATGCTGTTTGTTTATTTGTTCAGACCGCGGCCTTGCCCGCCGATGATCAAGCAGTCACATGTGTAGAGGCTGGACAGGGCCACCAGAAAGAACAAAATGTGTTTTTGGTGCTTGGCACAACTGAAATGTAAACAATGTATTCCACTGTCTATGCCGGGAATTGATAGTACTAAGAGGTACATGTCCGCTGCACCCGCGAACAAGTTTTTAAAAAACAGTTCTCCAAAATATCTGTTATGAAAGAAGCTCGGTTTTAGAAGAACAAAAACTGATTTGAAACCGCAAACAATTCCCAGATTCCAATATGTTTCTCTCCCAGATTGGGTATTAGTGCATTGTCAGTGACATTCTATTTTAATAAACCTAGGATCTCACAATTGCATCTTCCAGGCTGGCCGTCATGCCTTATTCATACTATTGCTTTTGAATGTGTACACTACAAGCAAGCATTTTAATAATCCACCTATGCATGCCAGATGCAGCGTGAGTCAATTTATAAGTACCAGTGCTATAGTTTAACTTTCATGCCAATGTCCAGGCCTACCCGCAGGTCACGTTTATGTTTTGCATGAAGATGTTATTGTTGGCAGGCTTATGTCCCAAAACAGCTTAATTTGCTTCATAAAATCATATAAAATTGCCGTATGTTCATCTCTTACTCTTAGCTCTCTGTGATAGTGTGTATTTAATTATTTGATACTTTTGTGTATTCTAATACTGTGTTCCTAGGTTGTTTCACAAAACTGTGGCACAGTGTAGATATTAATAGGAAGTTGAAAAGAACTTTAATTATAAATCGGTTCCTAAAATACTGATGGGTGGAGTGATGTTCTGAAAGCCCTGCATTTTCTGCAAAACAGTACCAACTGATCTTTTGCTAATTTCATAATTTCCTTTTTTCTCAATTCCAAATATTAAAGTTAGCACTTTCAACCATACAACACGTTGGTGGAATACGTAAAGAAATATTGAAAGGTCATAGCAGCAAGGAATTTCCATTTAAATGACTTTTTGAAAAGAACCGTTTTCAAAGTTCTTTGCTTACATCTTCTAAGTGCCAGTATTTGTATTGCTGAGTTATATGTTTAACATTACACAGTTATTTTCATATCAGTCAAAACAATCGAAATTAAATACATTGTTGTGAAAGACCTTGAAGTCCAGGAAAAGTTCAAGCGTTTCACTCAACAAAAAGAGAATTATTACAGTTTCTTCAAGCTTCGGTAAAGCCCCTGTGTATTAATCCTTTGCATAAACAACTTATCATGGTCCCTGAATGTTACAACTACAGCGACAATTGTTATTTACAAAGGGATAATGCATTAT
The DNA here is from genome assembly GCA_963921515.1 of Calotriton arnoldi. Lineage (NCBI taxonomy): Eukaryota > Metazoa > Chordata > Amphibia > Caudata > Salamandridae > Calotriton > Calotriton arnoldi. Next base: position 326,497 of record CAWUFW010011393.1, read on the forward strand.
GTATGAAGCACACACATTTATTTTACAAATCATAACAAAAAGAAGAAGAAAATTAAGTTTTTTTCTATTTTGAAAAGCCTTCAAAGGCATAGAGGGACAGTTGGAATATCAGGCATTGCCACAACTTCCGTTCCAGCTGGTCCGTGTGGGCCCGTTTCACTTGCAAGCAACCTCCCATGTTCATTGTGGACAAATTAAGCCACACTCAAAATGACAGAAGTGGCTCTATCACTAGCAAAAAGGGCTTACCTGGCTGCCCTCCTTCTTGGAGATGGGAATTGACAGCCGTCATGCTGATGCTTTATGTGTTCTTGCATTCTTTCATAATAAGCCACAAATGTTGTAGTTCATTATCGTTTTTTTTCTCAACCACGCCACTATTTTGGTAAAAATAAAGTTTCGGGCAAAGCTTAACTTTATTGGTTTATTTACGTACCCAGGACTAGTCGTGCATTTTGGATTGCTGATATTAATGACGAGGATGGAACTGGAAATCCGATGGATTGTACTTCATAGAGGTGACATGAAGGAACTTAGATGGTTGCATTTATATATTTTTTTATTACATCATTTACATCGTATTGCATTTGTTCCAGGATAAAGTGCTGCATAGCTAAAAACGTATAAGGTCCAAAAGGCGAGGCCTATTGGCTATGCCAATGCTTGTTCCTCTTTTCTGTTGACCTTGATGCTGAGGAGTAGTACATGCAATTGGGAACGGGATGGTGAAATTATTAATGCAGTCCTTCCCTCAAATATAAAATGGAGCTATTACAAAAATTCTTGTGGAAATTTTGCGGCACTTTTTTTTATTAATATTAATGTATTTATATTTTTCAGCCCAAAATAGGATCCATTTCACGAGTGAGACATGCATTGTGTTACTATCAAAGGGGCTTTTTGTGTAAAAAAAAAAAAGTGCAGACTTAATCAATTCACTTCCTGTTTCTAAAGTAATCCCGTGATCTCAGAGAAAACAAAATATGCATATAGTGGTTCCTTGGTGCATACATACTTTCAATCAATGACTTGCGACTGGGAGCATTCCGATACATGGATGGCTATTATAACGGCTACTATAACATGTAGGTGTCAGGTACAGCTTTCTAAAGAAACACATTCGCACGGCAACTTTTCTCCCAATTGAATTTCGGAGCTGTTCTGCATTTATGTCGAGGGCATTTTTAAAGGTGTGTTTTGCTCTGGAAATTAATGGCCAATGTCCCCTTTTCTAGATGAACTGAAACAACACTTTCCAGGAACTGATGTTTCCAATGAACAGCCATAGTGTTTAAGAACTAAAAAACACACAGCAGATGTTTGAGGTCCTTTTGCTACGCATTTTTGGGCAGATTTACTTTAATCCGATCCCCACTGCATCACACCACACTAGCAATATCCTTCATTTCAATACAAATTATATATTAGCATTGTTAGCAAAAAAGTTATTTGTGCATTCTTAGAAATGCACTTGTTCACTCCTGCCTAAACTTTGAAAAACTCGTCTGCGTGACACTGGGCTCCAAGACTTTGACTTACTGCTGCAATGATGGGGACAGGCTGTTCCCTAAGACCAGCCTGTGATCATGGTAGCTTCATGAAGTAAGGCGATGCAGGCAGGAGATAAAAGTAACACCTCTCCTGGAGAGAAAGCTAACATCTCTGATGTGCACCATCCTTTAATTAGGCCCGGAATGCTAACATCACGTCTCAGCCTATCAATTATAGGAGGCCCCAAACTGCAGTGTCTGCAAAGAACGATGAACTGTTGAATACTCTTTCACTGCCCTGTCCTATACAAAGGCCATCACTGATATTAAGTGAGGGAATCCAAGGCCCTCTGTCTCAGGCATCAAAAATGCCAGCTCAAGCATGGCGGCCCTATAGCATTTCGTAGGCAGTGAATACTTGTCATTCTGTTGTCTATCAAGCCTTTGGACCAAATGCATTTGAAGTAGGACAAAGCAAGTCCCACTCCGGAAAAATGTACACATTTACATTTGTGGCTATTTCCATTTTCCTCACATCTGCATTCACTGTGTTGTGGATTTGATTTTTAGTTTGTTTGGAAGACCCGACCAATCTACAGAAATGTCCGCCTGCTGTTCTGAATGTTGTCTGTTTTTCAAAAGTGTACAGCTGTCTGAGTTCCATCACGGTGTGTGCACGTATTTTGCCCACAAATAGCAAGCAGATAGAAACCACAAAAATGGAAAATACTGATCATCGTTTACAAAAGTGCAGAAGGAAAGGTTTTATTCCGTTCTGTCTCCTTCCCTAAGATGGGGCGAGAATAAGTTTACCACAGATAAAGTTTTGTTGATGTTGCTTTTAGAAAGAAAATCACACGCTTTCTTTCACATTGTCTTTTTCATTTTTTCCAAATGGGCCACATTTTTGGTACTTTCATAGACGCCTCCGGAGTATATTACAATTTACAACCCTGTGTATCTTTAAAGTACCCAGCATTTAAGGGGACATGCAATACACTGTGGCACTGACCATCCACGTCCGAGCACAATGCAATACTCTATATCACTCACCTGATCTGTATCCTGTCGAGACATTTCTTTCCTAAGTTTGTCTGTAGGTTCCACGTCTACGAGCAGTCTCCTGACTGCCTACAATCTGAATGCAGACACACAGCTCCCTTTTGTGGACACAGCTAACAGGAACTCTGGGCAGGATAACTTGACACGTACTGCGCACGCCTGGTCGTTCGTACACTGCTTGTCAATACATACATACACAACCGTGCCCATACCCAAACACCTTGAACCATGCTCATTACAATGACGCTACTGCAAGCTTTACTGCCAATGAAATTCGGCGGTTAAAAGACAGCCGTCGACAGACTGTTCCCGCGACACCATTCTTATTAGTTTCAATGTCATATCACTCCCTCTATTGCGCAGATAATCAGTAGATCTGGTTTTTATTCATTTTTGTGCTGTAGACTAGATTTATTGATAAATACCGTAGCGACGCGATATCGCTTCTGAGAATATGTGTATGGTATAGATTTTGCTACTGACCGTCTTATCCCATAATCAGATAGGTTTTGACTTTGAAGAGTCTCAACTGCTCAGTATCTCATAGGTGGGCATGCGCACTCATTCCTGAGTGAAGTCAGCCTCGCTGTACAGCTTTCACATCCCACATTTACCAACTTGAGGTATATCCTCGAGATTTGAGGGGGGGGGGTCCAACCCAGCAGGTGTTGAAAGTGAAGCTGAAGATCACGGTTTCTTATTTGCAGCAGGGTTCAGGGGATGCTCCTGATCCGTGCATCTCAGCCCTATGAATATCCGAGGAGGAAGTTGTTGGAGGGTGAAGAAAAGGAAGGCGATGCCCTCAGAATGCCCCATAAATCTGACACTCTTGGACACGGTCCTAGAGTTGAGTGGAATGTTGGGGTAGTTAATCTCCTCTTATGCATAGTTAATAAAAAACCTTTGCAAACAAAAAACAGTATAAAAGAAAAAGCAAAGTGCAACAACTGTCCGAGCAGTACACACTGCATCACAACACTGTCATTAAAAAGAAGAATACAAAATTTAAAAGTACTTTCAGAAATAGAAACAGGAGTTAGGGAGATTGCACAGTCCTTAAGTTTTTGTTCTGCTTTGATAAAAAAATGTACTAACGATAATGTCTGTAGAGTTAAAACAGGCAATCACCGCCTGTCTGCATGATCGAATGCCATGTTGACTAAAAGCACTCTTAAAAAGGCCCTCTTTTCACTTAGGAGATTAGGGCAAATACAGACTAAGTGGACCGTAACCACTGATATTTTTTTCTGAGTATCCTGTTCTAGAATATAGTGTGTCCTACAAAACTCAGAATGAAAAGACAAGGAATCATTTTTCCAATCAATTTCCAGATTGTGTTGAACTAGCCAAGGAATGGCCAAGATGCTTGGAACTGGGGTGATTGAATGAGATCAAACTGCACAGTTTCCTTGTGTTGATCATTTATGATGAGATTCAGTTCACCAGTAGCTTGGGATATGGGGCCAGATTTTATATTACTGCCGTCAAGGGTTTTAACCTCGTCTATAAAAGCCTTGAGCACTTAAAGGAGCTTTATTTGTTTGGGCCATTGTATGTCCATGAAATTCTCTGTAGCGCCAGAGTCTATCATTATCTGGACTTCTATTGACTGTTCGTCCCATTTAAGTTGGGCTTTTACAAAGAAATGATGGTGAGAGGATGGGGAATTGTCCTGAGCTATAAACGGAGAGACAATCCTGATCTACCTGAAGTACTTGTCTCCATTGGCTTCGGGCTCAATAGTTTCCCGACTTGTTAAGTCTCTTACGTTTTATCAGACAATCACATAAAAAGTGACCTTGTTTCCCACAGTAGAGACATAGCTTCTTATCTCTGCGCCATTGTCTCTCTTCGTCACTAAGAGGGCCCCTGATCCTTCCTGTTTGCATAGGCTCAGGTTCTTCTGAAGGTCTTTCAGGCTCTAGCCTTTTTTCTTTGTACATCATAATCTTAGTGTCACGGCACCCTTTTTCTCGATGTCTTTCATGTAATTGATGATCTAATTTGACTACAAGGGCAATAAGTGCATTGCATGATTCTGGGGGATCCACTACTTTGGCTAATAGGTCTTTTAACTCATCCTTGAGTCCTTTATAAAAGAGGGCACTACGTATTGCCTCAGGCCACCTTGCTCCTGACACTAATCTATTGAAATTGGATATATAGGTCATTCATTTTAAAATCTTTATTCGGTTGATAAGACCACCATAAAAGAATACAAACAACATCCTCATTATAAAAACCATCACTTAAAATTAACATAAAATAATAATAGTTAATAAAACAGCATAGTACATCTCACTCAGACAGTACATCTGTTAATCAGGTCTTGATCTCCTGGACGCCAAAGCAGCTTGCAAAAATGATAAAACATTAAAAGTAACACATTCATTGAGAAGCGTCTGAAGATAAAACATGGCTGGCCTTACTTGGTTAAAATTCAAAGACTTCAGCAAGGGAGTTAAAAACTGCTTCCTCAGCCAGCTAAAATAAGAACAAAACATCACAAAGTGCAGGGTGTCCTGCGAAGACTTATTGTCCCAGCCGCAGGACAACCTTGCCTCAAACTGCGCACATCCACATGGGGATGCCAAAAGATGAGGAAATTGGTTAAACCTAAACCAGGCCAATAAAAACCTGTCATGCTGTGAACGGACATTGGCTAGATACAGCTCCATCCCCTGCACGGTTTTAAACAACATGTGACCCAGCACTGATGGTTTCTGCTGCTCAAGGGGCTCCCTCTCCAGACGGGAACGATCGAAGAACAGCCTTTTAACACACCCCAACTCATGCATAGACAGGGAAGTAGGGTCCTCATAAATATAAATATCGGACCTACCTAGGGAAGCAAAGGCTGCCTTGACATAGGCTATCCATGGTATTTTGTGTGCCCGATCCAGGGCCAAACAATCTGCAAGGATCAGCCGATTTAGATTTAATTCCTCCCTGCTCCAGATCCTAATCCAGCACAATAAGGGGCTTAAGGACACCAAGTCTGTCATTTGTCCAATGCCAAGCTGCACCTGCACCTAGAGTGCTGGAATAGAATGCGGGCGAACAAAGCAAACACAAGGAGAATGTGGGTCCTGTACCATCTGGCATAGAAATGTATTCTCTGCCGATTGAATCCTATCCAATTTTGCATATACTCAGACCTCACTGCCATACCAGAGTTGGGATATGCATTTAGCTTTGTAGATTTTAAAAAGATCCCTTGGGACCCGCAAGCCTAACCTGCGAGCAAAGCTGGAAACAACTCCCATGGTTTTAATAATCTCAGATTTTTTGGCCTTCATCAAAGGCTTCCAAGAGTTTTTAGCATCAAATAAAACACCCAGGTAAGGGAACGCCATAACTTTACCCAGAGCGGAATTAGCCAACTTAAATGTCTTACTGCTTGTGGATTTTGGGCCCACTACCAGCACATAAGACTTTGAGAAGTTGACCGACAATGCTAAGTTACCCATAAATGATGCATACTTGGCCAAAAGTAAATCAACCCATGAGCGGTGCAGGCCATAAGAACAGCGTTATCTGCGTATAATAACACAGGAAGGAATCTATCTCCGACCCTAGGGCAATTGCCAAGACTGATAGTAAAGCGGACTCTAGCCCATTCACGTATAAGGTAAACAAAATAGGAGTGAGAATGCACCCTTGATGGACACCATAGCTAGTAGGGAATGAGAGAGTACAAGCGTGCTCTGGGAAAAACGCACCAAGGCAGTGGTCTTAGAATGGAGATTGGCTAAAAGGGCCCCAATACTTGGGTCAACCCCAAGCTCACTAAGCCGAGCCCAAAGTTTCACCCTGTTTATCCTATCGAATGCAGACGTTATGTCCATAAAAGCTAAGTGTAGAGATTCAGACCGGGCAACTGTGTACTTATTTATGATTAAATGAAGGTTCAGGCACTGATCTGAAGTAGAACTCCCAGCCCTGAAACCATATTGAACATCACTGCCCACTCCCCCAACCTATTTAAAATCACCCTCCCAGGACCTTTACCACCGCATCCAATAAAGATATTGGGCAGTAGCATTGTGGATTGTTTTTGTCACCCTTCTTGAAAATAGGGACAATCACAGCTGTGGACCCGGAGGGCAACATCCCCTCCCGAGCCGCCGCATTCAAAACCTGGGTCAGATGTGGAGCCCAAACCTCCACATTAGCCTTGAACTAATCTGGCGGGATACTGTCAGGTCCAGGGGTCTTATTACCCGACAAGGCCAGAATGGCCAGAGTGACTTCTTTTAAAGTGAAGACCACTTTGTCACAAGCTGTGTCCTCTACAGCCAAAAGTATGTCACCCCGCAAAACCCATGGTTGTAAACACCTTCAAAATGGTCGACCCACTGCTGTTTCGAGATGTGATTGCATATAACTGGGCCAGAGCCATCTGTGAAGCAGGACCTGTTAACCACTTTCTAAAAAAGAGAACTATCCCCTGTTTCGCAAGCTTAGCAGAGTTCCTCTCAGGCTAGCTTTCACAGGTTATGTTTGCAGGCAGATTGGGCCTGTTTATAAGCCCGCCTACAGCCTGCGATCAAACGCCCATCCCTTGGTGTCTGCTTCAAAGCAACCTTTAGCTGGCGCAGGGTTCTCAAGCAATCCCTATCAAACCATTTGGGATTTTGCAGGCCCAGTCTTCTGGGGACAGTTGTTGACATTAATTTGAGAACCCCCGCAGCAATATCTTAAAATGCTTCAAAAACTTCCCCACCCCCTACATCACTGTCCAAATAAATTTCGAACTCCCGCATACAATTTGCAAAAAGGGAGGCTTTGAAACTCTGGGGGTCAACCTGAGACCATTAGCAATAGAGAGCCTCGTAAGAGCCCTCCTATGCTGCGATTGAGGGACTGTAGAAACATTCAAAGTTAAAGATAAAGGATTGTGGTTGCTAAAAGGGCATAAGATAATGTTAAAATGGGAGATCAACAAGTATAATGGGGCTGAGACAAATATAAAATCAATAAATGACCTACAGCCGCTCCCTTCAAAATGTGGGTAAATTATAGGGTTGGGGTATTTCACCAATTTCTCTAATACAAAGACCAAGTTGTGAGACTCCAAAAACTCACTAAGCTCCTGACCCTCCGTCGAATGTACAAAATGTAACCCTTCCTTAAGAAAACATCTAGAATTTAAAATGTCAGTATCCTGAAGAGGGTCACATAAGTGACAGTTAAAATCCTCAGCAAGCACAATTCGATCTCGCCCAGAACCCTCATTTAATGGGCAAAACCCCTAGCAGGGCCCTGGGATTCTAATAAACAAACTGTTCTTCCTGGTCTATAGAAAAAGCCCCAAGGGGGGCAACTATTCCATATGGGTCTAGGTGGCTAAACAGCTTCAAAGAGTTCAGTCATGAGCCGGGGATTATTAAAATTAACCACCACGCAGCCACCAGCCCATGGTTTCTTGTCCTTACCTATCCAACTCACTCTATGTGCTATGATAATAGAATCCACAAACTCCCCACTACAACAGGATTGTGAATTGAACCAATGCATCACCTTATTCTTGAGCTCATGAAATGATTCAATAGAGGAATTAGAGCAGGGGGAACATTACCCAGTACAATAACAAGGGGTCGCTTCAGGTGGCAAATTAAGCGCAACTCCAGTGTTTTCAGAGGCCGCAGGGCACAAACTTTCCCCCTTATTAATTGCGGACCAAGGGGGAACAGCTACTCGCTGCACCTCTGTCTCATTCCCTGACCCTGGAGCAGCCAGGGGAAGGTCCGCAACGGCAGTGGCAATTTTTTGGGATGGAATCTAGAACAGAGAGACTAGGTTCAATGGGCCTCTGATGTTCATGTAAAGACCCTGTTCCTGGCGCTCCCCCCTCACCTTACTTGATCGGGACAAAATCTCCAAGACCCTATCTTCTATGAGGGAGAGCCTTGCCAGGATTGGGTCCAACTTAATATTTAGTAGTGTCTCGAGATCCCTAAGAAAAACACTCCTAGGAGGAAGTTCCTCCTCATCGCAAATTGGGTTAATGGTAGATTGAGCAGCCATATTAGCCTGAACAAGAGGCTGGGCTGTGGCACAAGTCTTCCTCTTGCGCCTTGGACTCATAACCGATGATGAATAATTTGGGGAATAACCATTGCCCAGCATATCTCCCCCCTGATCTTCCCCTTGACAGTCTTGAGGACCTGAGGCATGGGGCAACCCCTTCCTTCCTCTGCACACGGGCGACTCATGGGTAGATGGGGGAGACTATCCCTCTTCAGAGAAAGCCTTCTTTCAGCCAGCTCAATCTCTTTAGATACTAACCCCACCGCCTGATTAAGGAAGCCTTCTATGGTAGAGACTCGAGGAGCAGCAGGCGGGGGTGGGATTTTAGTGGAGGACCCTCTCTTCTTCCCCATATTTGTGGGGCATTTCAGTCCCATTTACCCCTCCTCCCTTAACAGTGATAGTGAAATAAACCTGTTTAAATCAACAGCCCATATAACAGTACAAACGCCAAATACCCCCCCCAAAAACCTATAAGCTATATAAGGAGACCGTAAAAAGTTACAAAACAGATGTCCAGCTAAGGCAAAAGTTCATGTCACTCAGAAAACAAGTGGGGCCACAAAAAGTACCTTGTCAAACAACGGAATCCCGGGCAAATAATTGCTTGTGACTGTCAACCTCTCCTCCACTGCAGCCGGAAATATGAGCCGAAGGGGGTGGCCCCGCCCTACCTCTCCCTGTTGCTGACGGGCGCAGGATGGCCCGCTCTTGGCACGGTCTTCACCCAGCGCGTCCCGTGCTGCGGGATGAGGGCAGGCACTTTAAGCGCGTCATGGGTATTCCCCCGCCCCTTCAACTGGCAAGGGTCTTTGTTGCGGCGCTTCCGTGCCCTGAGGAATGTGGGCTTTGGAGACCCCACTACAGGTGCCAGAGACAGTGCCAATCAGGAAAACAAGGGCTACAAACCCCTAAAACTGCAGCAGCGGCTCCCGCGCTGCGGGATGAGAGCAAGCATTTAAGCGTGACGGGGTAGCGGCCCCCCACCTTCAGCTGGCGAGGATCTTCGTTACAACGCTTCCGTGCGCTGAGGAATGTGGGCTTTGGAGACCCCACTACAGGTGCCAGAAATGGTGCCAATCAGGAAAACAGGGACTACAACCCCCTAAAACTGCTGCAGCGGCTCACACGCTCCCGGATAACAGCAGGTGCTTTAAGCGCGTTGGGGGGTAGTGGCCCCGCCCCCTTCAGCTGACGAGGATCTTCGTTGCAGCGCTTCAATGTGCTGAGGAATGTGGGATTTGGAGACCCCAGGTCCAGAGATGGTGCCAATCAGGAAAACAGAGGCTACAAACCCTAAAACGGCAGGCCATTAAATCCTTAGTGCCTTGCTTCAAATTCAGGAGCTCAGTATCAACAGATTGCGTAAAGGAATGTCTATTGAACAATCTTCATATCTCATCTTTAAAGTCAGTATAATTGAAAACCATAGGGTCATTACGTTTTACTAATGGAATGGACCAAGTGGCAGCAGTTCCACCTAGATATGACAATACAAAAGCTACTTTAGCCTGTTCAGTAGGAAAGCATGAAGCTTTGCACATGAAATACAACTGACATTGATTTATGAACGTAGCGAAATTGGTAGGATCTCCCATAAATCGCTCAGGAGGAGCTAATGGCATAGCAGAAGGAGTGGTTACATGAAATACAGGATAACCTGCACTAGAAGAGGAAGAAGCAGGAAAAAAACAAATTGCCAGTCACCCCTGTACTGACCCCCGCTGCTGTAGCAGGTATAGAGCCTTGCTTTAAAGAGTCTACCCTAAGTGTAAGGGCTTGGGTTTCCTTTTGCAGATTCCCTATCATATGGGATAAATCCGCCAAGGTTATCTGGTGATCTTCCATCTTGCCCGGGCAGAAAGTAAAGGTGGGTTTCGCGTTCTGTAATTCTCACCTGAGGTTTCCGCAGGGGCGAGATGCAAGTTCCGAAGCAAGGTCCCAACTTCCTTCACCCACTAAGAATGCCCAACAATGTCAAAGCAAGAAATGGTGAGATGGGGGAAGAGGGGAAAACAAGGGAAGAGAAAAGCACATACTCAAGGATGAATGGTAAGGTTCAGAATCTTTCTATGTGGTTCCTGTATGTAAAGAAAAGAATATGAATGTTAGTGTAAGTATATGGTTTTAATCTAATAAAATGTACTCTATGTCTAAATGTATTTGCAGCTTACTGCAGTAACTACCTGTTTAATTCCCCTCTTCCATTTATGATATAGTGGTGGTAGATACAAGATCAGATCACAATCTACATGGGAGAGGTAAAATTAGGTGTTTATGGTAATCAGAATAGAGGACATATACAGAAAGTGGGAAGCAGTATATGAACAAGCCTACAATTGTGGTATAGCAGGGAATCAATGAATACCCTAAAAACATATATCCAGGGGAAAAAAGGGGAAGAGGATAGATACCCAACTTGAATTATTCCTCTAACCCAAAACAAAGAAATCACACAAAAATGTGCAGGGCTAGAAATATGGAATAGTTCCTTAACCTCAGGAATTAACTAAACAGCTTCAGCAGGAATGCACAACAGGAAATGGAATCTCCAATCGCCGTGGGATTAATACTCAGATAAGTAAAAATACAAATACTTTGTTAGCACAGAGCGCGTTACCGCCTTAATCGTAGATGTTGATTCTTTAACACTCCTTTATGTTTCTTTTCCAGGTTTCAAAAGAATAGGTGAGCTTAACTGAAGAAGCATGGAGAACTGAATCTGAATCCGAGAAGAAGACGCCAACCGTGATGTGTGGTGGCCCCTGAAGCAGAAGGCAAATGAAGGGCAGGGCAGAAGACATGCACGCGTCAACTAGAACACAAAGCGCTCTTCTGCCCAATCCCGCCAAATTTCTGCTAGCACTGCTCCGCCCCTTCTGCATACTCGACCAGGTGTGGAGCAGGCATGGCAATATAGGCCCGAGGGCAATGCTGTTGTGGAAAGAATGGACCATGACTTAAAGCAGTCCTTCACAGCAAAGGTATTAGGTACAGGGCGTGGCTGGTTGAATCATCTCTATGGGGTTCAACGAGCATTAAATAACCTCCCCAAAAGATCTCTGGGTAGGTGAACCCCGTACAAAGTGCTTTGTGGCATTAAGATGTATGTTCCAGACCTTGACGGTCAAGACATTGTGACGGTTACTGCATCCTTTGACATAGATAACCATTGTACTGTCTTACAGGACCTACAAAAGTTCTGACACTAAATCTTGCAAACAGTTGCCTACATCTCTCTCTTCGAGTACTGAAGATCCACTTCCAGTTTCCGGCTGGCTTCCAAAAGTTGGAAATCTCGTTCGAGAAAAGGTAGCAATCAAAAAGGAATTCAGTCCCACGTACTGTGTTCCTCTTCTGGTCCAAGGTACACGAACTGTGATTTTGCCACCACTTCCAGGATACAAAGACAAATGCTTTGTCTCCATTGAACATGTCAAACTACACCATGTGTCCGATTCTCCATTGGATGCCACAAAGTGTGTGTACCTGTCCACAAGACTTTACTTTACAAGCCGTGAGCACCACCAATGCTGATTCTCCCCGACTGCGGGGGGAGGCTGAATCCTCCGCTGACAGCTTCACTAGGACACTACCTGTTTCTACTACTACGTCTTCTACAATATATGTCGTTTATACAGATCCATTATTGGTGAATCCTTCTGAATTGAATTTCTCCAACCCTACTGCTGAGTCACAGCCTCCTGTTTTACAGCTGAGTACCTCGGGTAATATATGGATAAAATGATTTTTCTTCAGACAGTTCTTCTGTATTGCATCCGGCTCTAACACAGATTCGTGTTTTCATCTCATGGTTAAAATGCACATATCTAGTCCTGCCATGGATCTATGTCTGGATCATACTCTCCTTGGTTTTTCTGTTCATGTGGATTGTATTTGTGATTTTTTTCTTGTTAATCAATCGCAATTACCTCCCGGCACGTTCTGCTGCAGAACTGGTCCACTGGGTGTTGGCTCCCCATTCTTCATCGCATAAACTAAAAAGAGACTTGTCCCTTGTCAGCATTTCAGCCATTCCAGTGACTGATAGAATTGTTTGGGATAAGGGTCCGTTCAATATATTTGGCCCTACGGCGATCCTGCAGATACCTTAAGTGTTCAAAGTTTCTATGGGTGATGTAATAGTATTGGGGTTACATTCGGATGATTGGGATGTTGACACTGTAAATTCTATGCTTTCTGAACTAGAGTATTGTACTGTTTTTGAATCAGAGGATCTATATCTTCATTCAGCGAATTTTGCCGATATGTTCTGTTATCATCATTATGGACATCATTTTCTGCACAGAGCCAGTGGACAGCGTCACCATTTTAATTATACACAGTGGGAACATTGTCCAACTCCTCCTCAAGGAAGTTCCAGAAAGCAAAAAGATAAGTTCACGTTTTTTACAGGATATGACCCTTCAGACCCCACGCCATATTATTTCAAATGAGTTCCCACCCCACCAAAGAAATATATGCTTACTCAGACTAAGCTCATATATATGCAGCTTCGTTTGCCAACCAGTTAGCCCTTAAAGGCTATGATTACTGGAAGGACACGATTGTTTTGAAATCGATTTGGGGTACAAAGTCTTGGCAGGTTCAGGGTATGGAAACCCTATTTCGAACCTCTTTAATTCCCACACAAATAATTTTCTAGAATGAAACAATCCAGCAGACTACCTGTCTGGGACTGGCAACAATTAAAGACATTAATTGCCTGACTATTCCCTCTGTTGCCCGCTTTGATAACTGGCAGAATTTGACAAATTACACTGAAGAACAATTAAATAGTATGGTGAAGAATGGTACATTTAATTCTAAATTTTCCAGTCCTGGGGGGTGGTTGTTGTGGCCAGTGGACACAAATGCACTGTCATGCCCATTTTCTTAATTCCGCACCTGGGTCTAAATCAAGTAGACCTCATCACCGATACTCTCAGTCAACACATTCTGGTATTGTTACTACATATTCAGTGGGAAAGTTATGCCAACAATGGTTGGCACATTCCACACTATCTGCAGTGAAACAACCTCTATCTCTTCTCTCCGAGGACATGAATTTATCAGATTTTCTTTTAGGTCCCGAATCCCCACGTTCTAAAAGATTTATATATGCTACTTATATTGAAATCTGGAAATGATCCCAGATGGAAGCTGCTGCACCGCACGTTCGAGACAAATTGACCAAGATAATTTGGATAAAGTGCTTGCTGTTGTTGATAATAGTATTAATATGTTGTCATCTCGTATTTACAATTTAAACCATATTTTGTCGACTGTTATTGATATTGTGCAGAGTGACATGTCAACGTTGTATCATAGGCAAAGTCAGCTTAGATCTATTATGCAGTTTAGCTGGGCGCTTCAAACACTCAAAAATGGGTGCGTTCCATGGCATTACTTGAATTGCAGTAATTTGTTTCTGCCTTTTAATTTAACAAATAAACAACAACTGATGGCCATGAAAGACACGACCTACACAAAGCTGCATTTAGAAAAATTAGACCAACTCATTCACTGTAGCTGAAAAGTCTTCGGTGGCGTGGTTAATACATGGTGTTATTTCACTGCCTATTTCGATATTCCAATTCACAGCGTGCATGAAACATTTCCCTGTAGGTAGATATGAACCCCTTGGAAGCAGCTTCATTCATGAGTTATGGTCTCTTCCCTTTACATATCGTTGAGAACGTACTAATAAGGAAGTTTTTATAACTGGAGAAGAATGCGACTCTACTGTGGGACATTCACTTGTTTGTAAACAGGTTAAAATTCATGGCGTATGTAATACTTTGGCGCCTAATTTAGCTTGAAATTTAAAAGGAATTCCGGTTCCCACAGTTCTCCCTTTTATTACGGTACTGTCTAACGGGAGTTATCTAATGCTTAGTGATCAAGGCCGCTGTGGAATGAGGGCTGGAGTCTTGTATATTTTGTCAGTTTCCCAGTTAGCCACTTGTTGCAACAATATCTTGTTTCCCCCTCGGCATGAGATTGTAGATAGCTCATTGTGGCCTTCCATTCTAACTTTGAAGGCAGTTTTCAACAAGCTAAGCAGACTCCAAGCATTATTGTCCCAACAAGAAGTAGCCTTCACATCAGCCCACAAGACCTTCGAACTGCAGGTGGCTAGTACATCTAGTGAGATACAGTCATTGTTAACTGCAAATCTTCCCCTGCGCTTTGGAGAATTAGTGCATCAAATCTTTAATGCCTCTAGTATGGCCGGCCTTGCCCACTTTTTTAAGGTTGTAGGTTCCAGCCTCGTTAGTTCTTTTCAAACCATCTTTGGAGTAATACCGGCTTTCATTCACTCAATTTTTTCTAGTGTATTCGGAGGATTACCGTTACTGTTCCTCATTTGCAGCATTCACATCCTGTTCCTGCTTCTCCGCAATGGATGCTCCTTTCGCGGGCGCCCTGGAACTGGCACCGCTCCAACACTACCGTGAGCGTGTGCTTAAGATCTTTGGAATGTTTCTACTATAGGAGCTGGATCTTGATTGGTCCCTAACATTTCAACCTGCCTGGTTTACCTGTGTACAACCCGTGTTCCACTGCATCCAGTGCCCCTTTGAATGGGCATTGGACATTTGCCTGTCTTCGCAGACACAGCCAACTTGGACATTAGACTGCTACTGAGTCCCTTAGCGACCCATTTTCGGAACTGTCCTTTGGGTTTGCGGCTTCTTTGCAACGCGAGGTTTGAGCCACTAGCCTATGAGGAGACATGTGCATTGGCACATGGATCAAAGGATGCAGGTTTTGTTAACATAGATGCAGGTTGCCCGGTAACTGTCTCAGCAACGGCTGTGACAGGAGATCATGTCTGTTCTTTGGAGCTCATGACTTAGGCAGTTGACCAATCATCATGTGCGGAATCAGACTCCTTTATGGAGTCTTTAGCCTTTGAGATGGCGAATGATGCAATGGGTTCCTCCAAAGCACCATAATTTGATTATTTTTCCAAATTGACATTTCCTATTATTAATTTTTAGTATATTCTTTTCCAAACTATGTTTTTGAGTGTGCTTACCTTCTCATTACATTTATTACATTTAGTATTCTCTTTAGTGCTATTGTCCTGACCATAGGCAGGGTGTTGTGTGTTTTCTGCATGGCCCATTGTAGTTTTCCCTATGTTAGCTGAATTGTGCACGTTGTAAAATGCATATTCTTTTACACACGTTACTATATAAACACGCTTGCTTTTGTGCCACATTGTACTTTCACACGGAACCTGCATATGTTTTCGTGTTCTGTTCTTTTACTGGGATTTAGTCTGAACATCACAGACAAGGTCAAACAACAATGTCCCTTGTTATTTTCCCCGGTCAGGCACTAGCACCTAGACATAACACGAGAACGCAGCTGCTGTTTACAAGAATGCATGTCTTGTCATAAAACCGGGCACAGGAGTTTAAGTACACACACTGAGCGAGGGTTCTGGAACAAGATTGCTACATCAGCTAAAAAGTAGAACGTCCATCTGTGTATGCTAAGGTATGTGGTCCGCCACTAATCCTCGAGATCTTTGATATATAATCATTTTCTTCAGTAGAAGGTTGAGGGGCTTAGGACATTATGTCTTATAACATGACATGACTTTTTATGATATATGGTATATTGACCATGCTTACAGTAGTTTTAGAATGCATTTGTTTTCTAATTGTGGCACGAATAAAGGACACGATTGTTTGAATAAATATTCTAAACTTCCTTCATGTCTCTTGTTTATTTTATTGTGGACGGGTATGAGTGAGAGAGCGAAAAGGTGTGTCCTGTTATCGCGATCCCTGATTGGATCGAGGATGTTGTGTTCTGGGGTGCCAATTCACTTGTTTCTCTGGTAGGGTTAGGGGGGCAAGTGAGGCACTATAGCTAGTCGAATTTGGGCTTATAGGGAACCAAGGTGGTATGGTGACTCAGTCCCTACACGCCGATATTCTATGATCCCAAGCATAGTTCTGTTCCTGAGCAGAATCCCTGCAACAGGAAAGCGCCTTGTGTACCCTTCTCATGCAGCTTGTGCACACACCACTTTGCACTCAGCCTTTCCAGTACACCTTATCTATCACCAGGTACCTTTACATGCTAACCCCACCCCACCCTCTCTGCTGCCCTCTCTGAGAGCCCTGACCCGCTCCTCTTGGCCTCTCATATCTTACATCATCCAGGGCTTACATTAAATCTCATTAGTTTCCCCATGGAGCTTTCATGTACGCCTCAGGCGCACCCCCATTTCTGTTCTTGCACTGGGCCTCTCGTCTAACTTGTGGCTGCACCAGGGGGATTGTGAACACGCCGCTGTAGCAGCTACAGCAGCTGTGGAGTTCTTGATGGGCCTCTTCTGTCTGCAGTTCCGCAGACAAAGACTCATAATTGACGTGAAAGAAAGGATGAGTGAGTGAAAAGGTGGAAGGATTGATGCATGGATGAATGAGTGAAAGGATGAATGTAAGGATGGATGAGTGAAAGAATGGATGGATGAGTGTAAGGGAGAATGAATGGATTGATGAGTGGATGGATGAGTGAAAGGATGAATGGCTGAATGACAGGGTTATTCACACTCTCATACATCTCGTTTAGGCAGCAAACGATGTGTGCGGCCAATACACGTGTATTTTGTCAAGGATGGTTACATTTCATTATTGCTGAACTATCCTTATTTAAGCGTTTCATATGAGATAGAGAAACATATACAAGAGCGTTCATTGAGTCCAGCTCCATATGTGCCAACTAGAAGGCACTTAGATTTATAGAGCAGGATCATCTCCTTGATTGACTTACGGCCTAGCCTTTTGGCAAATCTAAAAATGGTGTCGTAGGCTGCCCACACCAAGCACTCTCTGGTTAATTAGCCTGTCCCAAGTCCCTTTTGCATCCAGTAATATCGCTAGATAATTAAACGAAGGTACCTTTTTCATAGGTTTCCCCCCTTTAAAATAACTTTTAGACTCAGTATATTTGGGGACGCAAGCCATAATGAATGATTTTTGCTGATTCACCTTAAGTTTGGTCATAAACTTATTAAAACCATTTGAAAGATTTTGGAGACCATTGACTGTTAGTGCTAAAAGAACTGCATCATCTGCATAAAGCAGTACCGGGACTGCATGAGAGCCAATTCTAGGGACATCCTTGCAGTATGATCTTAAAACAATACCCAAAGAATTAATGTAAAATAAAAAATGAAAGGGTGCTAATATACAACCCTGCCTAACCCCTCTGACAACTTTTATTGGACATATACAATCCCCATTCTGCGTATAACACACTTTAATTGTGGAGTTCTAATGTACACGGTTTACAAGGTCTAGGAGAGGGGCATCGACTCCCGCCTGCGCCATCTGCTCCCACAACATACCAGTGTATACTTGGTCAAAAGCACAGGAGACGTCTATGAAAGCCATGTGCAAGGCACCCATCCTGGCTTTAACATATTTGCCCAGGATAAATGTGAGATTAAGAGTTTGCTCCACAGTCCCTAGACCGGGCCAGAAACCATATGGTACTGGTGAAAAAAAGGAGTTTGCCTCTGCCCAGTCCGCCAATTTACCCAAGATTACCCGCCCCAAAATCTTTACTGCAGAATCAATCAATGAGATCGGGCGATAACATACAGGTGAGTTCCGATCACCTTTTTTGTAAATGGATACTATGATGGCTTCTCTCCAGGAATCAATAAAATTACCCCTAACCGCTGCCCTCAATACATTTGTAACCAAAGGAACCCAGAACTCAGCATTGTGTTTAAATAAATCTACAGGGAACCCGTCAGGACCTGGCGCCTTCCTGTTAGCAGCACTCATGATGGCTTTGGTGACAGATGTAAGGTCAACAAGATCAATTAGCCAACTCTCACTAATAGGGTGGGGATCAGATCTATTATCCTTAACACCTCCCCACCCCCCACTCTTTGTCTGGATTAAATATAAGGGAGAAGTGGTCAATCCATTCTTGTTCAGAGATGTGACACTCAATGTTCATGATTGGGCTGTCTGAAAAAAAGGGTTGATTGACTATGTCCCCAAAAAGTCTAGTGTCTTTCAAATGGGCAGTTTTATTCAAATCCTCCCACACTTTCGTTCTAATTTCTTCTTTCCTTTTCTGAATGGCTCGCTTGTAAGTATTTCTTGCTTCCCTAATGTCAGCAGACTTACTGGGCGTTTTATTAGTGGCCAGCTTCAAGGCTTTAAGTACTGCAGTACATTCGGGGTTAAACCATGACTGTACAGCTTGCTCTTTTGGAGGTTTATTTAGTAGAAGGCCACGAGAAATGACTACACAGATCTCCACGAAGCTGTCCAAGATTTTAGTGGGATCTGCCTTTAAAGAAAGACAGCACGAGATGTCATAGAAGGCCTCAGTAACCAGTTCAGTGAAAAACGTATGTGGATCAATGGAGCCCCGGTTTAATTGGTCCCCCTTTTTTGTCGAGTAACTGACATGGTTTGCAGCCTTACCAGATGTGCCATGGTGGAGAGGGGCTAAAAACCTTAAAATAATGGGGTTATGATCACTGTGGGGAAGTGGGCACACCTCATAACAAGCAAGATTCTGTGCCAAATCAATCGACAAAAAAGATCAAATCTATTGTGCTGCCCTTGCCCATTCCTGTAAGAGGGGGAGGGTTTGCTTTACCATTGCCCTGAACGTCTGATGAGAAGGTCAGGTTATGTGATAAAAGCAACTGATTTAGGGCTTCACCATAGACTGAATGTGCAAAATGGCCAGTATCATCCCCTTGAATATTGGAAAACCTGCATACGCAGTTCCCACTGTATGTACATTTAGTGATATTAAAATCATCCGTCCAAACTATTGATATGTGGTTTTTCTGCAAGCATACAAAGTCTGAAACTAGTTTTACCATTTCTTGAATATTGTCTACTGGATGTGCAGAAACAAATGTATTAAAAGTATATTAAACACCTTTGACAGTTTGAGATTTAAAATTTGATAACATGGCCTCGATGCTAAAACTTTGAACTTCATGTTTCTGATGGAGCATGACACAAAAATGGCTAAGCCCCCCTTTCCTCTTCCAGCGGCTGACGGGGTTGCATCATAAGATTTGAAACATTAATGGCTATAGAGTCAAACAACCCAGGTCTCCTGACAGCAGAGTATATCAAATTTCATAATGAAAGTAAGCCAGTCCTCATTATAAAGTTTCTGGCGGATCCCTGCACTGTTCCAAGATAAAAGCTGCATAACCCTTGTTGCCCGAAGTGATGTTTGGCACATGGATATTGGCCCCAGAGTCTGATATAGCAACAACATCTCATTCTCCCCTGTATGAAGTCAATCATTGTCCTCTAAACCGGAGAGGGCCACAAACCTATTGTTAAGAGGTAAATGAAAATTATATTGAAGTCTATTATGGGTTTGGTTAAATCGATGCGCCTAAATTGTTCTTCGGAATGACTGGAGTTAGGTACTTGTAGAAGAAACCGAGTGGCAATATCCTTCTAGAGCTTGGTTTTGTCACGCCAGCCTCTGCTTGTGCCAGAGTGTCCCCAGTGACCTTTGGTTTGTGGAGTTGACAATTACAGTATCACCTGGAAAGCTCCTTTCCAGAGGGCCAATACCCCTCATACGGTGCACAAAATCTCATAATTGAGATCCCAATGAAAACTCACTGCATGGTTCAGCCAATGCAGTACTTTATTCCTATTCGATTCTGAGGGGCCTGTAGTCAAGCTGGGCACATTTGCCAAAACAATGACATAAGGGCATGAGGCAGGGGGAAGGTCAATCACAGGAAGAGAAACCAGGTTGGTGGGGTTTCTATCGGGCTGATTTCCAAGTTGTGTTGAAGTGGCTAAAGGTTCACTCTTTCGAGAGTTCAAGTTGGAAACTACTCCTGGGGTTGTGGTCAGGTTTTGAGTATTGGCAGCACTACTTTCCCCCCTGGCTGTGTTACAAGTTAGGGGTTGCGCAACAAGATGCAAGACCACAGTTGCGGAGATTTGCAGAGGGCGCAAGTCAATAGCTGTATGCGGCTGGATCTACCCTGAGTTTGTAGAACAGTCCTCTGAGTATTTCGCTAATTTGATTAAGCTGGCCTGATGGCGGAGAGCCAATCATAAATGGGGCATCGTTTATAGTCTAAGAGATCTGCTTAAAGTGTCCCAAGGATAGGCAACTGGAGGTAATGTTGGGACTCAATCAGTCTGTTTGGAGTTGGTTGTTTTTTGTTTAGGCACTCTTCTCATGCGCTTAGCTAGCGGCCCCAAATCTAGTGAACAGGCAGGAATGATCGTACCATTCTTTGGATCAAACCCCTCTGCCATACCAGGGCCCAAAAGACCAGGATCCCCATAATTTACCCCGACAGATGTGTTAGACAAGTTGGCTGGATGGTCTAAAACAACAAGGGTGTCAGCATTTGCTGATGCAATGGGATTAGGCAGAAGGGCTGGAGAAAGTTGAGATGTTACAGGGATCTCAGTCGTAAGGGAAAGATGCCGCTCTGCCAGCTCTATCTCATTTGAGACAAGGTCCACAGCCCTCTCCAAGCTGTCAATGGTGGTGCATGAATGTGGTTGCGAGTCCATACTGGCTGCTGAATTTACCTTTCTTTCCCCCATATCAGCCGCAAAAGAGGAAGTGAGTTAAAGAATTACACGCACAGTACCTTGTACAATGACTGGCAGGTCCTCTGTCAAGTGGCGGAGAGCGAGAATCCAGGATCTAAGAGAGTAAGCCCAACCCGGCCTCTGTCGGACTATGACGGGCTAAGACGGGCCCTTCTTGGTCTGGTCTTTGCCCGGGTACAGGCCTGCGCAGGTTCTGCGCTGCAGGGAACGCGACCGCACTTTTGTAGCACGTCAGGTGTAGCAGGGCAAAGAAAGCAAACACAAGGAGATGATGGACGGAGTGCTGAAACTTTTCAGACACTCACCCCCAGTCACAGATCTGGGTTGAATCCATCATTGTTCTTTAGCTCACTTCGCCCTCCCAGTTCAGACCCAGCCATATGCAAATCAGTCTTGACCCTGTTCCTCATAGGAACAGTCCAGCCCGAACTGCCAAGCCAGGTCTTCCCTGGACCGGAAACAACGATCCTGGGACCGGTTTCGGGGTAACACCCTATATCAGCTAGGCTAGCCTAAATCCAGTGGCAAAGTCAGCAAGGGACCCACCTCTGGGCATACCCTGCCAACTTAGGGCAAACAAAACAAACACAAGGAGATGATGGATGGAGTGCTGAAACTTTTCAGACACTCACCCCCAGTCAAAGTTCTAGGTTGAATCCATCATCGTTCATTAGCTCACTTTGCCACCCCACTTCTTTTCCTCATATCAGCCGCAAAAGAGGAAGTGAGTAAAAGAATTACATGCACAGTACCTTGAAAGATGACAGGCAGGCGATCTGTCAAGTGGCGAAGAAGCCAGAATCCAGGAGCCAAGAGAGTAAGCCCAGCTTGGCCTCTGTCGGTCTATGACGGGCTAAAACGGGCCCATCTTCGCCTGGTCTTTGCCTGGGTGCTAGCCTGCGCACGTTCTGCACTGCGGGAAAGCAACTGCACTTTTGTAGTACGTCAAGTGTAGCAGGGCCCCGCCCATCTAGGCTCGTGGAAGGCTGTGGGACAAAGTCCCACCCCAGTCTGGGCAAAGCAAAGTTCAGAGCACCAGCGGTATGTCCCGTGCTGCGGGGAAATGATCGCATTTTGGCAGCATGTCAGGTGCGGCATTGCCTGCCCCTCTAAGCGTGTGGAAGGCTGGGGGACGAAATCCAACCCCAGTTTGGGCAAAGCAAAGTCCAGAGCATCAGCGGTGTGTTAAACTACTTCAAGTCCACAAACCCTAGAGAACGCTGTCACAATGATTGATTGATGTCATCAGTGATGTAATTTGAGATGTCATCACTGATGTCATTTATTATATCCTGATTAAGCAGTGCAATGTGGTGGCGCATGATAAAGTTAGCTTAATATACTTTTATTGGTGAATTTCATTTTTTTGTTTTTTAAACATTCATTTCTATCTTATTTCAACATCTAACTATCAATCAATCAATCAATCAATCAATCATGTCACTTATAAAGCGCACTACATACCCGCGAGGGTCTCAAGGCGCTGGGGGAAGAGGGGGATGGTGCTGATACTGATCGAAGAGCCAGGTCTTGAGGAGTCTTCTGAAGGCCAGTAGGTCTTGGGTCTGTCGGAGGTTGGTGGGGAGGGTGTTCCAGGTCTTGGCGGCGAGGTGGGAGAAGGATCTGCCGCCGGCGGTCGTTTTCCGGATGCGGGGGACTGTGGCGAGGGCGAGGCTGGTCGAGCGGAGCTGGCGGGTGGGGTGTAGAAGCTGAGTCGTCTGTTGAGGTAGGCTGGTCCGGAGTTGTGGAGTGCTTTGTGTGCGTGGGTGAGGAGCTTGAAGGTTATCCTCTTGTTGACAGGGAGCCAGTGCAGGTCTCTCAGGTGGGGTGTGATGTGGCTGCGTCGGGGGATGTCGAGGATAAGACGTGCAGAGGCGTTCTGGATGCGTTGCAGCCGTCTCAGGAGCTTAGCCGTCGTTCCTGCGTAGAGGGCGTTTCCGTAGTCCAGCTTGCTGGTGACGAGGGCCTGGGTGACTGTTTTTCTTGTTTCGGTGGGGATCCACTTGAAGATCCTGCGGAGCATTCGGAGGATGTTGAAGCAGGATGAGGAAACGGCGTTGACCTGCTTAGTCATGGAGAGGGTGGGGTCGAGGATGACCCCTAGGTGGCGGGGCTGTTCCCAGTGATGTTGGCCACCAGGAGTCGTCCCAGGCTGAAGGGTTGGAACCAAGGATGAGGACCTCCGTCTTGTCCGAGTTCAGCTTCAGGCGGCTGGTCCTCATCCATTCGGCGACGGCCTTCATTCCTTCGTGGAGGTGGGCTTTGGCGGTGTGAGGGTCTTTGGTGAGGGAGAGGATCAGCTGGGTGTCGTCGGCGTAGGAGATGATGTTGAGGTTGTGCTGTCGGGCGACGTGGGCGAGGGGTGCCATGTAGATGTTGAACAGCGTTGGGCTGAGGGAGGAGCCTTGGGGTACGCCGCAGATGATCTTGGTGGCCTTGGATCGGAAGGGGCGAGGCGGACGCTTTGTGTTCTGCCGGAAAGGAAGGATGTGGTCCAGTCCAGGGCCTTCTCTTGGATCCCGGCGTCGTGAAGGCGTGTTCGTAGTGTGTGGTGGCAGACCGTGTCGAAGGCGGCTGATAGGTCCAGGAGGATGAGGGCTGCTGTTTCTCCGTTGTCTAGCAGGGTCCTGATGTCATCGGTGGCGGCGATGAGGGCGGTTTCGGTGCTGTGGTTGCTGCGGAAGCCGGACTGGGAAGGGTCCAGGATGTTGTTCTCCTCGAGGTAGCGGGTCAGTTGTTTGTTGACGATTTTCTCGGTGACCTTCGCGGGGAACGGGAGCAGAGAGATGGGTCGGAAGTTCTTGAGGTCCTTGGGGTCTGCCTTGGGTTTCTTGAGTAAGGCGGTGATCTCTGCGTGCTTCCAGCTTTCCGGGAAGGTTGCTGTCTCGAAGGAGATGTTGATTATTTTCCGGAGATGGGGCGCGATGGCTGTACTGGCTTTGTTGAAGATGTGGTGAGGGCACGGGTCTAACGGTGAACCGGAGTGGATGGTGTTCATGATCTCGCTGGTGTCCTCGTCGTTGATGTTGGTCCAGGAGAGCAGGCGGTTGGTGGTTGTGGGGGCAGTGGTCTCGGTGGTTGCCGGGGCGGTCGTGGTGTTGAAGCTGTCGTGGATGTCGGCGATTTTGCGGTGGAAGAAGGTGGCCAGTGAGTCGCACAGGTCTCGCGACGGCTGGATGTCGTTGGTGTTGGAGCTGGGGTTGGAGAGTTCCTTCACGATGTTGAAGAGCTCTTTGCTGTTGTGTGCGTTGTTGTCTAAGCGGTCTTTGAGTGAGGCCCTTTTGGCGGATCTGATGAGGTGATGGTGACTGCGGGTGGCGCTCTTGTGGGCGGCGTAGCTGTCCGCTGTCCGTTCGTGGAGCCAGATCTTCTCCAGTTTTCGGCATGTTCGTTTGGAGGCCTGGAGGTCTTCGGTGAACCAGGTGGCTTTCTTGCTGGTGTGGCTGTTGGGCTATGTTGTCACTTTAGCCATTTTTTCATTTAATTTCTCGGAGGCGGTTTACACAGATATGGCTTTATGATGACAAAGTGTATTGTCTTTTAATACTCTCATCTTTTTCTTGTTATTTGTCTCATTTTTTGATATTGTATTCTGTGGCAAGTTCTTTGCTGTATGCTACTAGTATTGTCTTGTATATAGATATGAAATATATGAGAACAGATTTTTTGTGATTCTTGTTTTTAATCATGACAAAATGTTTTAAATGATTTTAATAAAAAGAATTGTATAATTTCTACTATTACTGTTGTAAGATTGGTACACTATTTTTGAGTTGACAACTATACTCGCCACTGTGAGTTTGGTTTTGTATTGAGTGAAATGTTGGGTGATTGTGAATGGTGTATATTATAAGGTATACACAAACAAGGAGGGAGTTAAAGGATATTTGGGTTGGGGCCACCCTCCAAAGCCTGATATATGAAGGCAACACAAAGGACCCAGCCTCTTGCTGCATGGAGTTCTTAGTTTCCTTTTTCCTTCACTTCAGGGGAAAAACTTAAAGTTTTCCGTGAAACCTTCACCCACCAGAGTTATCCCTTGGTGGCATGCTTCATCATAGGGTCCTTCCCGCTCCGCTACGGAACGGGGGGGGGCTGCGACCAGACGAACTACGCGGGAGCACTGTATGTAATGACTATGTGAGGCAGGTGGTTTTGCTAGGGAGGAGTGAGGTAAAGGAAGGTGTGCGTTTAAAAATACCTGGCTAGTGGGTGGTGCTACTTTTATTTTTACCCCCAGTCGGTATGATTAAAAACAGGGGAAAAACTTAGGATTCATGGGATTGATGTGCCCAAATCCTAAAGGTCGACATGTTTCTAGCCTTCCCCTATGGCTATTCTTCAGGACCTAGTATATGATATTGGTGTACCTAGTTCCACTCCTACAGTTGGTCTGCTGAACCCAACTCATATATAGTGCCTCAATCGCACAATTACACCCAGGTGCAGTACAAATTCAATACCACCTGGTAATCCTACTGTAATCAATTTATTACTGTTGAAGCCTAGGCTCCATGGTTCACCCGGCGGGAAGTTCCGCTTTTAGTCACACATTCGTCAAGCCTGAACTTCGTCCGAATACCTACAAGTGATCCGCTCGAGAACCGCATCTTGATGCGGTTCCCGAGCGGATTGAATTTGTGGTATTGAATTTGTACTGCACCTGGGTGTAATTGTGCCAATGGAGGCACTATATATGAGTATAATATAAGGTATACCAAAGGATGAATTGTTTTTTTGACTTGACAATAGAACCCAATTCTTCGGTTGATAAGGGGTCCCTCTCATTGCTCCCTGAGCGGTTTACACAAGGCAAGATCTTCTTACCATACCTAACTATAACGTCACTTTAACCTTTGATTTTTTCAGCGAATTTCTGGGTTTTTTTAACGCAAATTAAGATCTTATTACCATAGCTAACTATAACATTACTTTTATCTCTGTTTTTTTTATGAATATCTGTTTTTTTATCATATTCAGCCACCTCCCCACGCACAGCAGGGGTTTGGCTTCAGGGTCTTGTTTTGCCGCCATGCCTTGTGTACAACACCTGGAGGCACCAAACCCCTTGCTGTGAACGGCCTTTGGCAGCTTTCAGCCCTGCACCCAGCTGCCCATGGACCCATCCCCCCATGGAAAGCCAAACCAGATTTTGTTTTTTATTTTAATTTTGTTTTTGGGTACTGTAGTACTTTGGTGGCACCTGCCACTCGAGCTTCACCCACATGGTATTGCAGTCCTGTGCAAGCATCCTATAGCTATAGCAGTACATCATGGGAGGGCCTTGCTTGCTCTGGCGGTACCTCATGGGAGGGCCACACTGGGTCCTGCGGGAGTGCTGTGGTGCCCGAGGCACAACATTTTTTTCCCCAAGATTTGACCCTTGGGGTCTGGGTGCTCCTACCCTGCCCCCTTATACAGTATTTTAGAAACTTTTTCAGGACAAGGGGACTAAGTCCCGTAGTGACGGCCGTAACATTTTCTTCTTGGTTGCAACCAGCCAATCAGATTGCTTGGTACCACTGGACTGATTCTGGTCCTGCAGTATAGAAATGATCGATGCCGAAAAAGCTGCCACCGCCAATCAGAGGGCCCTATTTTGACATTTTCAGTACTGCGGGACTAACCATCCAGATATTCCTAACTTTTTAACAAGTCTGAACTTTTTTTCAGAGAGGCACTGGGCACGCAGAGGCTATTGGCCTCAACTGTGGAGGTTGAGGCCTTTTACTCCTGGTGTTCCAGGGCCCGTCCTACTATTGATTCTGAGCAAATTGGGCAAGTACCCTTTCTGCACTTGTCTGTCAGTAGTAGACATGGTTGAGCAATCCAAGGCTCCCTCGGGGGGGAGAGGAGGTGTGGATACAGATTAGTGAACACAGGCTCACAACTCAAAGTGTGCACAGCGGTAGCAGCAATAAATCATTGTCCACCCAAATACTCACTTTTATGAAAAAAGAGAAGTATTTTATTTCTACAGCTAATCACACAAAGGAAAAATATGACATTCACAAACAATTACACAGTCCTCCCCTGAGGTTGCGCTCTAGTGTCTCTCTGAGGATTCCCTGTCCCACTCACTCCTTGTGTTACTGATTGTGGTTATTCCCTGTTCACTATTGGTAACATCCACAGTATTGGTCACTAATAGTCTGAGTCGCAAGAGTCCACTACGACTCTAATTTAAAGTCAATAGTGTTCCAGCGCACACATGCTTGATTTTAGCAGCAAGTTCCCCCTGGGCTATCATGCCCAAACAAGTCTTACCTGCTCTGGTTCCGGCTTCCTCACTCATCCAACAGGGGTCGAACAAGTTGCAGTCCATATTGCTCCCGGTGACGGATCGCCACCGCTTGCTGTCCACGGGCTCCGGCCTGATCAACATGGCAAAGATATCCACGGAAGCCCCTCCTGGCATATGGGGTTGTCACACAGCTGGCACCCAAGGCTTCAGCTCTTATTGCATGGCAGTCTTTCACCTCTGCAGTCCTTCCTGGCTTACAGGGATACCGCACGGCTGCCGCGTAAGGCTCTGGTGCTTACCTCAATGCAGTATTTACGAGGGCTATCTGCACGGCGGCCCGCTTGTGGAGTACGGAGGTCGCCAATCCAGTCTTGAACACGGGCAACAACCCAATCAGTGCAGCAGCCTTCGCGTCACACCTCACACAGGGAGTCCACCTGACAGGACTGCCCACTGGACCTTGCTCTATCCAATGCTCTTCTCCTCCTTACAGGGCACACTGGTCTTGGCAAGCAGCCAGGCTCTGGTGCTCCAGGCTCCTAAACAGGTGGTCTAGGATTCCCTGTGTGATGTACTCTCACCCAGCAGGGATACATGCACCCATTCTGCACTCCTCATGTATTGTACAACTCCCAGGTACACATGCACCCAGCACATGCACTTATTCTGCTTGCACTGCACATTTCATGTATTGTATCACTCACAGGTACACATACACCCAGCACATGCACTTATCCTGCACGTACTGTACAGCACTACATACTTCAGGTACTGTACGACTCTCAGGCACATGCACCTCAAGCATATGCATACACCATGCACGCACTATTCAGTACTGCATTGTCCCTATATGGCACCCTCCCCAGGCACACATACACCCAGCACAGATACACCACTTTTGCTCTGCGCAGCACTTAACACCAACTTGATATAGGCCAAGGGTGAGTTAACAACACAGCAGTCAAACCTTTTTTTTATCATCTTTATTTATTAGCAATGGAAATTTAAAAATGTAAGTGAGCCTGTAGGCCTCACTCCAATGACACAGGTTAAAAAGGACCTGTTCACTCCTACTGATCACTGCCCGGTATGCTGTCACCGCCGTACTCATGCTGCTTAACTCCTGGTGAAGGGAGTAGCCTTCCACCACATTGAGTGTAGCGGTTTAGGTGCCCCTCCCAGTCCAACAAGACTGCAATCCGTGAGACAGGCCTATGCCATGGCGCACAAGCATGATCCGTGTTTGCCTATGACAACAAAAATCAGCATTAAGGATTCAGACATCTGTACAATTGGGCACTCAGGGCAGGGGTGCACGCTCATTACCATGCAGAGGACTTTTATGTCCCAACAGCTCCCTTCAAGCCCAACCCAAGCACTTCCTTAAACACAAATTTCTCAAAAACAGCTGACAGTGTTTACAACAAATCACAAAAAGCATGCTTCCTAAGTAAAGTGTTAATATATTTGACCCATTTTGTGTAATTCCATTCAGCTGTTTTTCTGTATCAGAAGGCGAACTTTCCTATAAGTTTTAACACAGGAAATCAATGTTTTGGAACCTCCCATGCCCCACCCCATTTTCTTGGCCCCTGCTTGAGGGATTAGCACAAAACTTGCCAAGAAGGAGCAGCGGGATGAACTTTTTTGGGAAAGTTTTGTGCTCATTCATCAAATGGTGCCAAAGTTATTAGCAAAATTAAAAATGCTCTTCTTATGGAATACCCTGACCGAACTATAACTACATACTGGTGACCACCAATATGTTATATACATATGGAAAAAGGTAACCTGATTTGTTACAGCAATTGAGTATGTCACAGTAACAGAAGAGCTCTTGTACTAATGGAAGTCTGCCCCTGTTTGATTCCTACTTGCAACACAATACAGAGGATCTCTCCTGATACCTCTGTGACCCAACATGGGTTTTGGTATCATTGAAGCAAATATCACTCTCATTTTCGGCCCGAAAAGTTGACATGTATGCCAGTAAGATTTGAAAGAGAACAGCTTCAGCAGAATCTACAGAAGAAAAACCCCAGAGGAACATGGAGATCACATTCTAGTCAACTTTCCATATCTGCCTCCACTAAATATCCTGCCTCTCAAATTAAAATCCTAATGAATCTTTACGACTGAGTTGCTCACCACCTGTAATTTAGATAGATACCTGTCAAATTTCAAGTTTATTTCTAGAGTGCCTAGTTAATTAAAACCGTTACACTTTCAAACAATAAAAGTAATGATAACATTTGGAATATGCAGAGCTACTGTGGTCAAATCCATAATTACTCATCCACTTGAATAAGATAAAAAGAAGCGAGAGTCATAAAATGCAATTTAAAATGCAGCATTTTCTCAATTGAAAATTAGTCATGGCCTTGGCTGTGCAAAGTATGTTGAAGGGTCAGTGCTTGGTCAAAGACATGGCTGTGGAAAATGTATTAGAGTGTCAATGCTCAGCCACAGCATCCTATGCTGACCGCAGCACAACTCTCAGTCTTCAACATAAATGATAGGACGTGGGCCTGGCTGTGCCATATTTATTAAGGTAAAAGTGCTCGGCCGTAGGCGTGGCTGTGCAAAGGCTTGTTAATGTGTCAATATTTATTTGTTATTACGTGCGCAGTTAATAAAAAGCTTTGCACCAGTTGCCAATGAGAACTCAATCAAATCAGGAAATAATGTATTTACAATTATAGTGCTAAAGACTAGGAGTCAATAAGAGTAAGTCTAGAAGGGATTTGCTCTTATAATCAGGTCGTAGCAACAACAGTTTTATGAAGGAATATCAAATGAGATAAAAGAAGAGTTCAATGTTAAAAGTGCTTAAGTACTTTGTCTATGTGGCTGCATGACCCGGCTGAAGTCCCATTATGCCGTTCCTAGCGACGAGTGTTAACTGTTGCACCTGGTTCGTAGAGTAATGGAGCCGCGGTTGCCTGGTCTGGGATTGTCGGATGCCTGCAGGGGCCTGAGATCTTCCATTCAAGTTTATCCAGGTATTTCACAAGCCTGCAGCTGAGTTGCATGCCTGTGGTATTGTGGGATTTACCTCTGCTTAGTGTTTATTCTTAAGAAGCACCATGGAGATGGAACCTGGTGAAAGGGAATGTTGGTAGTCTCAGTCAGTTAGCTTGACTGAGCCTTGTTGGATGGATGGGACTCTTCTACTTGGATTAAACCTTCATTTCCACTTAATGCTGGACTCTTCATTACTTGGATTTAACCATTTTACACTGGCGACGAGCGAGGCTCTACGACCCCACCGTGGGATTTTGATCCAAAAGTCTCAACATCATCTACAAATTGCTACAAATAAAATGATGAATGCAAGAGCTCACTAAAAGGAAACTTCAATTTCCTGCTTGCCTGTTTTCAACAACTTCTTCAACAACTAAGGCATACGTGAGTCTTATTTGAAACTTTTTACTTCTGTTCTGTAACAAACATACAAGCCATCTATAATTAACTAATTTCCGTCCTTAATAAAACGTAAAGTCACCAGGGATTCTCTGTCACTTTGATCTTTGGGAGCTTTTCGCCGCGTATACTCACCCCATTTTAACTCTATTAGGGGTTGGGAGGTGCCGACACGGGCTCATCACTATGTTATATTTTAAAAGTAAACGTCTTCCCTCACGAGGCTATACCAGCGCGTGTTAAGCTTCAGGAACGCCTTACCTCACGAGACGTCTCAGCGCGCATTTTCTTACAGAGCTTCACGAACGTCTACTTCATTGTTCCTCGCATTTTCAGCGCAATTTCCCTTACGACGTCCTCGCTGCTGCAACGTATTGACCTTCTGATTCCTGCATGCCTCGCTACGCTCTTTACGTCGCGTATGCTCCCTGGCGGCCATCTTTGTTCAGTTTGAAAGCATTTCTTTCGTTTTTTTAGTCTTCGGTGACACGCTCACCCTGCGTGTTCAACTTAATGTATTTGGAAAATTCTTTTAAGCTGGAATGAGACAGAGTGAACTCTCCTTTATGTTTTGAAGCAACTATTTGCCCAGACTATTACTTTACTCTTATTTACCTGCGGTGACACACACACCTTGCGTGTTTGTTACACAAGATTGCGCGAATCTTATTTTACTTCACAATGATTGAATCACAGTGATGTGCACACTTACTATTTCAATGCGCATACTACATACTTAACAAATTACATCAATACAGTGATGTGCACACTTGTTTTTTTTACTCCTGTGCATTCTTTTTCTTTTATGGTGATAGTGTTGCACTCTATTTTGAATACTTTTCACGCACTTTTCTTAAATTGCAGCGTTATCTCATTACTTTGCGCATCTAATTTTGTTCTTTGCATGTGCTTATATGTACATTAAATGTGCATGTTTATATTTACTTCGAATGTTCAACATTAATAATATCTCTTTTGTGGACCTATGACAAAGCTTATTCTATGTAAACTCAGTCATTCAATTACTTATTCATCTTAACACCTTGAGCTTTTGTTATATCACATTTACTTTGTGCATTTTCCTTTTGTGTTTTTAGTTTGTTATTTATTAAGTTATCATATTCTGCAGAATGTTACAGCACCTCCATTTTTTCTGACATCTCCAGGAGATCCTCCTATTAGATGGCAGAAATGGAAGAAGGTATTTGAGCGGTATGCTAAGGTTTGTGGTACTAATCTCAGTGCTGAAAGAAAGACTGCTCTTCTTCTACATTGTCTAGGTTCGGAAGGGCAAGAAGTTTTCGATCATTTACCTGAGATTGTTGATGACAATTTAAATGAATTTGAAATATGTATGTTAAAGCCTGATAGACATTATTTACCCAAAGTAAGCACCATTTTGGAGCGATACCATTTTGCCCGTAGAACTAAAAAGGAAGGAGAGTCTGTCGAGAATTATGTTACTGCCTTAAGAAAATTAGGTGCTTCCTGCAAGTTTTGCGTATTAATTGAGGAAAGAATAAGAGACCAATTTATGCTGGGCTGTAATGTTGAAAAGGTGAGAGATGATTTATGGCAAAAACATGATCCCTCATTAGATGAAGTTCTTATTATGGCCAAACAAATTGAACACTCACTGAAATGTATTGAGGTTATTACTAAGCATGAATCTAAGGAAGATGTAGTTCAATCGGTAAAGAATTTCTCTAGAGAAAAGAATCCGAAGAAAATAGACTATGTCAAACCTGAAAAGAAGAATAGCTTTACTCCCAAATGCTTTAGATGTGGGAAGATTGGTCATCTTGCTAATGACAAAAAGTGCCCTGCATTAAGAAATATGTGTTCAAATTGTAAGAAGGTAGGACATTATACTGCAGTTTGTAAAGCCAAAACTTACAAAGGGAAGGTTAATGTAATCTCCCATGAACATTATAGTGAGGGTGAGGAAAATTCTGATGTGGATTGTGGGCAAATTAATTCACAAGTGACTTCTACCAATAAGAAAAGTCCTTTAGATGAGGTTAGTGTTGAAGGGCATAAGACCAGAGTGTTGTTTGATTCGGGGGCAAAAATTACTATTGTTTCAAAAGAATTTTATTTATGCTCTCTCAAAGACAAGATCAAGATTTTGAAACCTGACATCAAATCATGTGCTTACGGTGGAGAGCCTATAAAACTCTTAGGCTATTTTTGGGGTCTATTAGAATATAAAGAAAGATACCTTTCTGAAAAGATCTATGTTTCTCAAAAAGGTGACAGTATCCTGAGCTGGTTCAACCAGAGAGATCTTGGTGTGATACTTGATCCCAATAATGATCCCCCCATCATTTTGAGAGAGAATTTTCAAGTAAAAGAGGTGAAAGTTGAAGTGGATTTTGATGAGTGTTACACTTTAACGTTAAAAAGGGATTTTCCAAGGGTATTCAGAAATGAACTAGGATGTCTTCGTGGTTATGTTCACAATATACGACTGATTTATACGACTGATTAGAGGTGCCAATCCTATCTAACAGAAGGTTCGTGGTGTACCTTTTGCTGTGAGAGAAGAGATGAAATTAGAGTTAGAGAAACTTAAAGCTAAAGGCATCATTGAAGAAGTGGAAGGAACTCTATGGTTGCCTCCAGTAGCAGCTTCTAAGAAAGCGAATGGAAGTCTCCGTCTTTGTATTGAGTTAAGAGAACTTAATAAACAAGTTGTAGTTGATAAGTACCCTCTCCCAAAGATTTCTGACATGCTCATGCTACTAAAGGGAGCAAAGGTTTTTTCTACTGTGGATCTTAAGTCCGCGTACCACCAGATTATGCTTGATGAGAGGTCTAGAGATCTCACCTCATTCATAACACCCTTCGGCACGTTCAGATTCATCAGGTTGCCATTTAGGTTGGTGTCTGCAGCCTCAGTTTTTCAAAGAGCTCTAGAGAAAGTTTTGAAGGGTCAAGAAGGTGTAAAGATTTATCAGGACGATGTGTTAATTTTCGGAAAAGATGAACTGGAACATGATACCAGAGTAAGGGAGGTTTTGCAAAAGGTTTGACCAATTTAATCTCACTGTCAGATTGGACAAGTGCAAATTTAAAAAATCTTCAATTGATTACCTAGGCCACACTATCTCTCGTGAAGGTGTAGCACCCAAAAAAGATTTAGTAGATGTGATACAGAATTTAGCTTCTCCTACAAATAAAGAAGAACTTATGAAATTCCTTGGTATGGCAGAATATTAAGGTAAGTTTGTAAAAGGATTTGCTGAGAGGTGTGTTAACATGAAATCGTTGTTGTGTAAAGGTGTTGAATTTGCATGGTCCGCAAAGTGTGAAATTGAATTTAAAGATATAAAGGAAATGTTAAAGAAAACTCCCAAATTAAGAAGTTTTGACCCCTCTGCCAATTCAGTTCTCATCACGGACGCGAGCATGAAAGGCTTAGGTGCAGTGTTACAACAAGAAAGTGGAGGTTCAGAAAATGTAATTCTGTTTCTTTCACGCAGTCTCCGAGGAGCAGAACTTCGTTATTCTGTTATTGAGAGAGAGGTTCTTGCTGTACACTGGGCTATTAAAAAACTTAAGAATTTACTTTGCGGATCAAAGTTCGAGGTATGTACAGATCACAAGTCTCTTTGCGAGATATTCAAAAAGAAAGGCATTGATGCGGTTTCAGGCAGAATATCTAAATGAGTGGTTGCATTGCAGGAATATGATTTTCAAGTAAAATACTTACCTGGTGCCAAGAATAAAATAGCTGATACACTCTCCAGATTAGTAGAAAGGTCTGAAGGAGAGGAAGATCATGTCAATGATGAGCAGGATGAATGGGTATGTAATGTTGAGTGTGATGGTCTCAAGGAAAGTAGATGGCGTGAGGAATGTGCCAAGGATGAAGAGTTACAAGAACTTTTCATGTTACTCAGAAAGGGTTGGCATACCAAAGTCAAGGGTGATGGAGAAAAATATTGGAATGTTAGAAAGGAACTTTCAGAAGGTAATGGGCTTTTATTTAGAGGTACTAGGCTTATTCCTCCTGTTTCTCTTCGAGAAGAGTTATTGAATTTGGCTCATATAGGACACCAAGGGATGTCCAAGACTAAAGAGAGACTCAGATTGACATATTGGTGGCCTGGTATGGACTTACAGGTTGAACGGTTGGTGAGAGAATGTGTACCGTGAGTTTTGAGTGAGAAGAGTGTGAAACCTAAAGTACAGCCCATGGTTGTCAGAGATCGTCCAAAAAAGCCGTGGGAGAAGGTAGCGTTTGACATATTAGGCCCCATTCAAGGGAATGGTATTGAGGCATATGTCTTAGTCCTCATTGATATGTATTCAAGGTGGCCCGAACTTAAAATATCAAGAGGGATTGAAACTTAACATGTAATATCATTTTTGAGAGAAGTGTTTGGAAGAGAGGGTTTACCTGGTGCTTTTCTTACGTATAATGGGGTTCAACTGGTCTCTAAAGAGATGGAGGATTTTTGGGAAAAATGTTCTATCAAACATAAAAAATGTCCTTTATATCATCCCGAGACAAATGGTATGGTAGGACGTTTTAACCGAGTCTTAAAAGAAACCATTGCCATGGTTAAACAGAATAATCTTGATTGGAAAGAAGAAATAAATAAGAAAGTTGAAGTGTATAGGGTTTCACCCCATTCCATCACGGGTAAGACACCGTTTGAATTGTTCAGGGGTAGATATCCCAACACCTTGGTTGCTCCTAATTGGGTGAATGATGCTGAATCTGAGAAAGGTTTGCTATTCTCTGATGGAGGATGGAGAGTTAAAGAAGCAGAGAAGATTAATGCCCGAAAAATCAATTTTGATTGTAGGAAATCTGTAAAGGTTACTCCTGTGAAAGTTGGAGATTGGGTCATGATTAGAGCTCCTTTTGGGAGAAAAGCTTCTTGTATTTTTAAGAAACCACACAAAGTAATTAAAGTCTTGACTAATGTTGTTAAAACTGAGGATTCACACATTTGGAATCTTAACAGGGTGATTGTGGTAAAGGAACATTTGTTAGGACACATTAAGCGTGGTTCTTTTTCTAGGATCTCTTCCTCACAGCAACAAAATAAAGATGTGGAGCTGTCATTGGACTCTTTACCGACAAGTTCTACTCAACAGGGAAAAGAAAAGGATGTAAGTTCTTCTCAACAGAGACAAAAAGGGATGTGAAACAGCTGTCGTACTTCAATGACTTTATCCTGAATTAAAATTGAACATAAGAAGACTTTTATCGCTTTGTCTTTTATCTCACGGATTTGCATTCTCAAATTTTGTTCTTTCTATTTGTTTTGCATTATTTGTTACTCAGTTTCCATTGTATCTTACTTGTGTTTTATAAGGGGGGAAGGTGTGTGGTATTGTGGGATTTACCTCTGCTTAGTGTTTATTCTTAAGCAGCACCATGGAGATGGAACCTGGTGAAAGAGAATGTTGGTAGTCTCAGTCAGTTAGCTTGACTGAGCCTTGTTGGATGGATGGGACTTTTCTACTTGGATTAAACCTTCATTTCCACTTAATGCTGGACTCTTCATTACTTGGATTTAACCATTTTACAATGCCCTTCACATTGAAACAGGCTAAAATTGCTGGCCTGCAGCTACGAATATCTTTCCGGTTCCAAATCTGTCAGAGAATAGTTTTCCGGTATTCCATATTGCTTGACAGATGCATATCTGGTGAATCAATGTCTCAGGGGCTAGTCCGCAAAGCTGGTATGTCCCTGTCATATTTACACGCCTCCATGGGGGGAGATGTAGATATGACGGGAGGTATCCTATATGGAATTTCATGAAAGCTGTTTTAAGTTGAGGTTTAATAGCTATACCCAGGTATCACTAGGGTGCTAGTTTGGTGTAGGACAATAGGGTGAGCCAGGTGTGCTGTCGCTTGGCAAATACCTCCTTACCTGCTAGCAGTGAACGGGCCTTAACGTTTTTGTTAACTAACGCTTTGGTTTGGTGGTAATAGCTAAAGGATTCCCTTTGGTCTGTTAGACCTAGTGATGCCAAGGAACTATTTAAGTAGAGCCTGGCTAAAGAATGGGCCCTCCCGGTCATTTCTACCCAAAGGAGGGAGCTCTTCACTCAAAAATGTGGGTGATCCCATCAAGGTGAATAATAAAATTAACACTTTTTGAGATGGTGATCAGTGCTGGAAGTGAGGGAAATCCATCCGGATCAAAGATCCGGTAGCTCTTATTGAGCTGGACAGTAGTGACTTCCCATTTCAGAGGTTTTGCAGTAATTTCTATATCTTTTAGACATTCTTATTGCTCCATAGGGTGTAATTGCAATTATTTAATCTTTCCGTGTACCTCATTGCTTGTTTTTACTTGTGAGAAAGTGTCAATCAAAGTGTCACACATTTAACAGTTGATTGTCACTCATAAGTACACGTATACCATGAAAATGTCACACATAAGCAATCTAAAAACTTGGCAGTTTTGTGTGTTCATATTGGAAAGATAACTTTGGTGGTCAATGCACCTGCTGGAAAGAGCGACTTAATGCAATATAGTCCCAACTTTGACTTATCATAAAATAATATAGAGGGTCAATGCCCTTGCTGCTAAGCGTATTGTGTAACGTACAGGTCACAGATTTGTATAGATAGCATAGTGGATTACTACATCTGTGGCAGAAAACTTTATGGGACCCATAGGTCATAAGTTACAATCCCTGTAATATAATTTAGCGAATTATGAACTGGCATCAAGTAGCTGCATGCAAACTGCAAAGCTTAAGTTTCGGACCTTGCTATTTTTCCTCAATCTTTCATTATTCGAAGGTTGATAGAAAGGATAAAGTTGGTTAGTAATAAAGACTTATTAGTACTTGTTATATGAATGGTTATTATTTTATTTATTCATATAGAGAGATCCACCTGACTTTCTTACACTGCATGTGTATCTGTCCCCCAAATCATAGATTATCTCTAGAGCACTGTGAGCTGAAAAGCTGTTTGTCTTTATTCCTAGTCATCAAGATGTTAGGCTCCCATCCAGCCAGGAAGAGACGCGAACAAAAGGAGTGCATTTAGCCCTTTAAGTGAGGTATTTGTGTTGGGAACAGCTGTAACTGAAATTAAGAGATTTCCATCATCCCTGTGGGTTGATGTGCTTAAGTAAATGATGCAAAATGCAGGTGCAGCTGACTTAAAGTACATTTCAGTGGACCGGCCCTGCCTTACAGGCCCTTTCTAAGATGATATATTCTGAGTGGTTTCAGTCACAGGTTGAGACCTTGTAGCAATATGAATACAGAAGTCCCTACTCCCCACTACTCCAACCAGGGTTCAGTTCGGTTTTTCTGGTTACACACAGACAGACAACATCGGCAGTGATTGCATTAACCAATTACGTTTAAAAAAAATAAATGTATAACAAAAAAGAGTGTGTTTTCCTTTCTGTTTTTTTAACTTGTGCAGTTTATATTTGAGTTTACTTTATATGTAGTTACCTGAAGATAAAATACCAACAAAATAGGTATAGAATATTTTGTTGTTTAAGCAGAACCCTTATTTTGATCCGCCCCCCACAATTTGATAGACATTGCACTTATCTTCATTGGAGTGCTCTGTTGCTGACTCCTCTGTGCCGTCAGACGTTGTATTACACTGTGACATTTATATAGCACTTAACACCCCAATGAGGGACACTGAAGCTCTTGCCTACGTGGGTAGCATGCTATACTGTGTTGGATGTGTGGTTTGAAGTGTGTTTTCTTTGTTTTGATCCTATGTAGGAATTCATTTCTCAACAGTGATGCAGTGTTGAGCAAATGATTTGAGGCCTTAATCTAAAGTGTTCCCTATGTCTGTTTCAATAAAGGAAAAAGTGGTTTTACACAACTACTTAGTTTGGTTACTTTGAAAACTACAATGTCAAATTGAGCTCCATGGTCTCAGTTTTTTAAAAGTTCAAGGCTTATATTCACTGAAGAAAACAAAGGTCACAGAGACGTTATAGTTAGGAAATAGTATTAAAAATAACTTCACTGAAAAAAAAGGTTACAGGGACGTTATAGTTAGGCTCAGATTTCACTCTAACAAAACCAATGAAATTCAGCAGTTATGGTTAGCTGAGCTAACCATAAGTTACGTCCCGTAATGCACTGATTATGGCCTCACATATTACATCACTCATGACACGTCAGTGACATCACTGATGTCATCTCAAATGACATCACTGATGACATCATCCAGTGTGTATGAGTGTTTTCTAAAAGTTTATGAGTGTTAAACATACATACCAAGCTACAACAAAAGTTAAAATTGTATACTTTCTGTATTACTAATGACTGATTCAATTTTTTAACATAGATTATGTGAGTGGCTGTGTGACTGTGTGTATCTGTGTGTGAGTGGTTGTCTGAGTGGCTGTAACAGATGTGGGAGTGGGACTGGCTGTATGGGTGTATATGTGGGTGTGTGAGTAGCTGTAAGGGTGACTTAGTGGCTGTGTAAGTTACTGCATTGGTGAGTGAGTGGATGTCTCAGTGGCTGTATTGGTGAGTGAGTGGCAGTATGGGTGAGTGAGTGGCTTTATAAGTGACTGTATGGGTGAGTGAGTGGGTGTCTGAATAGCTGTGTGAGTGAGTGACTGGCTGTGTGAGTGGCTGTATGGGCGTGTAGCTTTTTGAGTAGGTGTTTGGTTAAATGAGTTGATGTGTGAGTGGCTGTATTGTAGAGTAAGTGTCCGGGTGAATGGATGTATGGGTAAGTGAGCGGATATGTGAGTGCTTGTATGGATGTGTGAACCGGTATGTAAGTTGTTGTGTGAGTGAGTGTTGAGTGCTTGTATGGGTGAGTGAGTGGCTGTTTCAAGAGGCTGTATGGGTGAGTGTGTGTGTATGTGAGTGGCTGTATAGGTGAATAAGTGGTGTATGAGTAGCTGTATGGGTGAGTGTGTGGCTGTGTGAGTGACTGTATAGGTAAGTGACTGGTTGAGTGAGTAGCTGTATGAGCCAGTGAGTGGTTATATGAGTGGCTGTGTGAGTAAGAGGCTCCATAGATGTGTGAGTACTTGTATGGGTCTGTGAATGGGTATGTGAGTAGTTGTGTGGGTGTATGAGAGGTTGTATAGGGGTGTGAGTGCTTCTGTGGATGATGTCACCAGGGATGTCATTTGAGATGTCACCAGTGATGTCACTGACCATGTCATGAGTGATGTATTATGTGAGGTCATAAGCAGTGCATTGCGGGGGCATAAGTAATAGTTTTTTAATTTTTTTTAATTCTGTTTTTATTGAGTTTCAACATCATAAAACTTAAAACAACAAAACAACAAGACTCAGCAGTCCAGTATTACATATCCCAGTACATACAGAGAATACAGTAGAGGAATGAATACAGTTGTTATTTCTTAAGCAGGTCAACATTCCCCTAATCAATGGAGGCATAGCCTACCCCATCCTCTCACAACTATTTCCCTCAGTGACACATACATCATTACTCAGGATACCCATCTAACCGGTGGCAACACAAATCATTCCTGCCATGGCATCAACGTATGTTTGTAGCCCATTTGTGTTAACTCTGTGCCGGCGTGAGCTGGGTAGGTCCCTCCGTCTCTAGGGAACTCCGATATATTGAGTACAACCCCCAGAAGTTCTTTGGTCTGTTGCGTGGTGGGAGTAGTTCACTAAACACTTCCGTTTGCGTACTACAGTAAGTCATATCATTCCTCCATTGCATTATCGTAGGGAGGGGCCCGTGCCACCAGTGCATCGCCACCCCCCGTTTGGCTACCAACATTCCCATATCAACTAGCCGACGCGCCCCTCTAGGAACTAGCTTCGAATAACCTAGCAGAGCCAATGCTGGGTCGGGAACTAGCGTGAGTTTCGTAATCTGCTCTATTTCTTTAAATATGCAGCCCCAATATGACGCTATACCAGGGCACGACCATGACATGTGTAAGAAGTCAGCTATTGGGGCACGACAGCGGTCACATTCCGTAGTGCCTCGCAGACCATACCTGTGCAGCCTCTCTGGCGTATAATAGACACGATTCAAATATTTAAAATGCACAAGGCGATGCCTGCCATTAAGTGATATACGCTTCGTACTATTGCAGCAATAGGCCCACATATCATCATCCACTTCCTTGTTCAAATCCCGCTGCCACGCCAATCGCGCTTTAGTGTACTGATTCACCCTGTCGAGCATGGAGATGTTGTAAACGGTAGCTACTATGCGTCTAGGGGACTGTGCCTTTATGATATGTGTCAGTGCCAAGAGTTCCGGCGGTTCTAAAAATTCCTCGCCCAGTAGCTCCCTAAGGGCGTGCCTCGCTCTGTGAAATTGGAATTTAGTCAATATAGTATGTGTTTGCTCAGTGTGGTCAAAGTCATCCCAGCTCCTGGCGACTCCGGAGGCAAAGATATCCCCCATAATGCTTATGCCCATCTTATGTAGCGCCTGAACAACCCCCCGCTCCATACAGGGCGCAAGCCACGTGCACCAGTCAAGCCGCATCAACGGAGAATAAAGTAGCCTGCAGTTGCAAGAGGTGATGCCATGCGTGTGCCGTGACATTGATTGAGTCCAACACACATGTCCGTCGATCTATCTTTCGAAACATCATCGCTGGAAGAGGAAGTGGGTCAGCGACCTCTGCTTCAATACGGAGATAAGGTACGTCCGGAGAGCCGTGTATCCAATAATATGCATGCGCGCCCTGTG
Organism: Calotriton arnoldi; assembly: GCA_963921515.1. NCBI lineage: Eukaryota > Metazoa > Chordata > Amphibia > Caudata > Salamandridae > Calotriton > Calotriton arnoldi. The sequence continues at coordinate 368,040 of CAWUFW010011393.1, forward strand.
CCGCTCTATAATATAAAGTAAAATCCGGCGCCCCTAACCCACCCATCGAGTAAGGAAGCACCAGTATCTGCCATCGCACACGTGGCTGCTTGCCCGCCCAAGCCAGCCGCACCATTAACGATGTGAGGCGTTCAAAGAATGCTCGCGGGAGCACCATAGGTATATTAGTGAATAGGAACAGTAGCCGTGGCAGGACCACCATCTTCATGATTGAAATTCTACTCAATAGAGACAGCAGTAGCCTTATCCATCTTTCCACATCTTCCTCCAGTTTGCTAAAGGCTGTCCCGTAGTTTTCCCTGAACACTATATCAGAATATGTGTGCAATTTAATACCCAGGTACCTCACCGCCTCGGTGGACCATTGTAGTGGGTACTCTGGCTCAAACCGCGGGGTGTTCGGGGTAAGTGGAAAAATAATGGACTTCTGCCAGTTAACATGCAGCCCGGAGAGCACCCCAAAACGTACCACCTCCCGCATAACAGCCGAAAGATTAGTCTCTGGGTGTCGGACATACAAGAGTGTATCGTCCGCATAGGTTGACACTATTATTTTATACCGCGGAAAACTTATGCCTCTATTCTGATGATATTCCCGAAGTGCACAGGCCAACGGCTCCGCCACCAGAGCATAGAGCAACGGGGATAGGGGGCAGCCCTGTCTAGTTCCTCGCGTAATGTGAATCGGTTCCGTGACTATGTTACCAATTTTAATTCTTGCCGTGGGTCTGCTATATAGGGTGCTAATTAGCTGTAGAAAAATCGGGCTCACCCCCATCCTAGTAAGAACCTGCGTCATAAATGGCCACTCCACCGAATCAAACGCCTTTTCGATGTCGAGAAAGACAGCGACCGCCGGCGTTTCTGGTCTAATGTGCTGTATCACGCCAAAAACTGTGCGCAGGTTATAGGTTAGATTCCTGCCCGGCACAAAGCCCGCCTGCTCAGGCGCCACCAGGAGTGGGACCAGAGGGACCAGTCTATTGGCAAGAATTTTCGCAAAAATCTTTGTATCTACGTTTAATAAGGATAAGGGTCGATACGACGCGCAATCCTCAGAAGTTCTCCCTGGCTTAAGTAGAGCCACAATCACCGCCTCGGACATTGAGGGAGGCATCCGGCCGGATATACACATATCGTCAAAAAGCGTCATCATCTGCGGGAGTAAAAGATCTATGAATGCCCTATAAAAGGCGACCGTCAACCCATCGGACCCCGGGGAACTTCCAGCACGCATATTTTTTAACGCTAGGAGAATTTCGTCCTTCTCTATATGACGCATGAGGAACTCCCGGTGCGTATCCGTAAGCCACCGCAACTTAATGTGCGCCAAATAATCCACCATATCTTCTTCAGCGGCGACATTCCTGGAGGAATATAGTTCGCCATAGTATTGGCGGAAGCGCTCTGCCACCTCTGCTACCCCCGTCAGCATCTCACCTTCTGCTGATCGAACCGCCACTGTATTGAGTGTCTCCCTGCGTTTCCTAAGGGATTGCGCCAAGACAGATCCCGGTCTTTCGCTCTCCCCATACGCCCTCGCAGTGGCATATTTGCCTAGGTGTTTAACCTCATCATCAGCAGCTGAATGGAACTCCGTCAGCAGCTCTGCAAGCTCTTCCCTAGTGGAGTCCTCTCCGTTCACTAACATACGTCGCTCCAAGGACTGGATCTTCCCCTCTAAGTTTGCCAAACGCTGACGAATAGAACGAAGCACCCCCGAGTGCTTTGATATTGTGACCCCCCTAATGTACACCTTAAAGGTCTCCCACACCGTCTGATAATCCTCAACTGATCACACATTTATATCAAAAAAAGTTTCTATCGCAACTGCCATTTCTTCCTTGAATACCACATCAAGTAATGAATAGGGAGGAAAGCGCCACGTGAACGGGGTGATGCGTCGGCAAGGCGTATAAATCTCTAACAGAATCGGGGAGTGGTCTGAGAATGTGCGCGACAGTACCTGACACGAACGGACCCCCTCACAAAGCCTCTGGGCCGCCAACCAATAGTCAATGCGGGTATGCAAATTATGGTACGCTGAATAATGTGTGTAACCACCCTGGTTTGGATTCTTCCAGCGCCAAACATCTTGTAAGTCGAACCTAAGCATTACGTTATCAACCGTCCTGGCAGCAGCGGTGACATGCCTCACCGGCCCACCCGAGCGGTCCAAGCCAGGATCCCGCACCAAATTAAAATCACCCCCCCATAACTGTAAACCCCCAGTGCAGCCTGCAACTTTATTCGCCAGTATGGAAAAGAACTCTGGACAGTCAAAATTAGGGCCATATATGTTGACTATTACTAAGTCCATACCCTTCCCAGAGCACCTAGTCATAACATATCTGCTGTCTACGTCAGTGTGTAGGGGAACAAAGGTGAGTGCCGATTTAGGGTTAATCCAAGTGAGCACGCCGCGTGCGTGCGTGGTAAAACCAGCCGCGTGTATATTTCCCAACATACCCCTGCAGCGCAGCATGGGAGAGCTTAGGGGGAGATGCGTCTCTTGCATAAGGGCCACATCTATATTATGTCTAATCAAATACGAGTGAATTTTGCAAATTTTCCTAAAATTATTTAAGCCCCGAACATTCCACGTGAGGGCGCGTAAGGTGACAACCCCAGACCCCCGAGGACCCCCCTTCTCATGTGTCATGCAATCAGACTGCATCATCATTCCGGCTTCGGGGAAGGAATAATGCCTCCGCTGTACAAGTATTTATATCTGTATCTGCACAATATGCCACATCTGAGTCTGAAGAACCCACCACCCCCCACCCACATCAAGGCCCCCCCAACCAGGACCTGACGAAACATTACCCAATCAACTGCCTCACTAAACCTGTGCGGAGCATTGTAATGAGCATCAAGGCAGCTGCCCCACCTTACAAAAAACAACATAAAATCCCCCCTTTGCGCACAACACTCGTAGGCGGAGGTTGCAAACGAATCACTAACAACCTGCTAGGTTTCCACATACAATCCTCCCCACTTCCACTAGCTACAGTTTAGCATCAAACCAAAGGTCCGTGCACATCCCATGTGTCTCTCCCCTAGTAGCAACCAAGCTTTTGTACCCAACACTCCAGCAGACTATAATTAGACCACCCCCTACCAACAATATACAAAAGCCCGCTGAACTAGTACTTGTGGCCTTCCCCAGTCCTCACACCAACCCACCCTTCAGGTGAAACAGCCTATCTATGACCAGCATGCCCTCTTTCCCCATCGGGTTAAAAAGTCTTATCTGCATAATGATAGCTTGGGTATCAGCCCTGCTCGTCCAAGGTCCCTCCAACGGCCCCTGATGCCTCATCCCTATCCGGACTGTTGCGTGTCTCCTTGGACCAGGTCTTCATCGCTTTTTGTAGGGCTTTTGGGTCCGTGAAGAAGTGCGACCTGCCTTGATGATTGACTCGCAGTCGAGCTGGGTATAGCATTGCGTAGTCCATATTGCGGTCCCGAAGCTGTTTCTTGAGTGGGACGAATTGACGGCGCGCCTCTTGCACTTTCATTGTGAAGTCAGGATACAACGCAATCGCCGACCCCTCGTACTGTAGAACCTGCCTTTCCCTTGTATCTCGGAGCGCCGCATCCCTGTCGCGGTAGTTGAGTAACTTCGCTATTATCGGTCTCGGTGGGGCTCCGGGCGCAGGACGTGGGCCCAGCGAGCGATGCGCACGTTCCACTACAAACATGTTCGAAAATGTCTCAGCGCCCAACAACGTTACCAACAATTTCTCGGTGAACTGTTCCATGTTTCCAGTGGCGGTCGTCTCCGGTAGTCCAGTTATGCGCAGGTTGCTCCTCCGAGACCGAGCCTCAAGATCTTCTGTCTTATCCTGCAGCACCTGCAGCGCTTTATCCATTCGCTGGCGTCCGGTGTCTAGATCCGTTTGCGATTCCTCCACTTCCGTGAGTCGTCTTTCCGCCATATCAAGCCGTTCCGCTTGCTTATCAATCCGTTCGGACATCCGGTCCACACGATATGAGAGGGAGTCAATCTTGGTACCTAAGACTGCAAGCGACGTCTGCAGCCCCTTTTCCATCGACGCCAGCATAGTTTTTATGTCTCCATCTTGTGTTTCTGGCTCACGTTCCGAACCAGTGTGGCGGTCGTCCACAGATTGGGCTCGATCCCTGGGTCTGCGCTGCTCAAATGACAGCTTTTGCTGCTTCTTGTCGGAGCGCCCCATTTTTAGGTGATTCTGAGTAACTCACCTCTTCCAGCAGCACACTTTAGCCCACTCCAGCCCTCTGCCTTGTTCAGATCACCGTGCACCACTATGTAGGTGCCTCCTTAACTAGCAGCATTCCACACTGTCCAATCCCGAGCCAATGTAGTGTCCACTGACTCCCTGCAGATCTGTATGCATTGTGCTAGCGTATATTGAAAGTACTGTAGTGACCCCCCTCGCTCCCTGAGGCGCCACCTCCGCAAATGTCTGCTTCACCGCGAAAATTCGGGCCTCCTCAGTACTGCGACCCAAGCGTTGTAATACCCCTGGGGGAGGGAGCACTTTACCAAGTCAGGCGTGCCACGCTGAAACGTGCCTGCCGGCAACCAGCAGCCAAACACAGTAGAGGTCTGTGGGTGCCCACCTGCGATTTCAGTGACTCAATAACTTCCCACCGGCAGCCGTGCCTCACTCTACAAATTTCAGCCGAGTCCGTGATCATTCCATGTGCTATATGCTCACTCAGCCAGGTGCCGCACTGCTCCTTCGCCCACATCCACTCTGCGACGTAATTCAAGCCGCAAGCCGCCACCTCAATACTATCCCTCTGCTTCAGCGGCGCGTCCGCCGTCCGCCGCACAGTCCACCGGACCAAACGTTGCTCCAGGTGCCGATCGGAGCACAGCGCCAGCCTGAAAAGCGCCACTCCTGAGCTCCAGGCGGTCGACGATCTCGCGCTCACCCGATTCAGATGCACTTCCGGTCGGCGGGTCCACAACTGGGTGCCGAGGAGTTCACGGCCCAGCTTCCCTGCCGCTCAGACTCCCCTGGGATCTCGCCGTTTCGTAATCACCAGGTGTGAAAAACGGCCCTTATTGCTGCCGCTCGTTGCTAGCGCTCTGTGCCTCAATTTGTGAGCGCCGGGCCCCGGTGAAATGCAGGATAATGAAGGATAGGTAGCGTGGTTGTGGGGAGCTCCCCGGTTAGGCAGCCATCTTCGGCGCCAGCAAGCTCCACCTCCCGGGCATAAGTAATAGTTAGGTCAGCTAACTATAACTGCTGAATTTCACAGGTTTTGTACAAGTGAAATCTGAGCCTAACTATAACTTCCCTGTAACCTTTGTTTTTTTCAGTGAATTTCAAAGTTTTTTTAAATTCTATTTCCTAACTATAATGTCCATGTAATCTTTGTTTTTTTCCAGTGAATTTCAAAGTTTTTTTTAATGTTGTTCCCTAACTTCAACTTCCCTGTAACCTTTGTTTTTTTCAGTGAATTTCAAAGTGTTTTGTGGTTATTTCCTACCTGTAATCACTAACCTTTGACAGTGAGTGTGAGTGAGTGCATTAGTGTCTGAGTAGGTGTGTGAGAATGTCTGAGTGGGTCTGAGTAGGTCTGTGAGTGGATGTGTAAGATTTTAACGCTGGTCTAATGTGATAAATTGTTCGCATTTTATATCATTATGCTGCTATATTTAATGAACTTTTTATTCTCATCTTAATATGTGTTATTATTTTAGTCTGATGTTATTTATCAAATCAGTGGATATTGGTTGCCTGTATCAGTTGATTCCAGGAACTATTATACTATTGCCCCTAACAAATTATAAGTGTAAGACAAATCCCCTGAGCATTGCGTATGTATATGTTTTGTGTATTTACTGTTTTTTAGCCTCGTGTTTGCTGTCTTAAATTTTTATTCATGTATGTATTGTTTGTTTGTTTTTAAAATTTTGCTGGTATTTTTACTTTGTTCTTTTATGGATATTTTCTTATCCGAATAAAGATGAATTGAATTGAATTGGATGTGTAAGTCTCTGAGTGGATCTGTGAGTGGGTGTGTGAGTGTCTAAGTGGGTCTGTAAGTGGGTATGTGAGTGTCTGAGTGGGCCTGTGAGTGAATACATGAGTCTCTGAGTGGTTCTGTGAGTGAGCACATGAGTCTCTGAGTGGGTCTGGGAGTGGGTGCATGAGTGTCTGAGTGGGTCTGTGAATGGGTCAGTCAGTGTGTGAGTGGGTGCGTAAGTGTCTGAATGAGTGTGTGAGTGTCTGGATGGGTCTGGGAGTAGGTGCATGAGTGCTGCAGTGGGTCTGTGAGTAGGTGCTTCAGTCGCTGAGTGAGTCTGTGACTGGGTGCATGAGTACCTCAGTGGGTTTGTGAGTGGGTGCATGAGTCTTTTAGTGGATCTGTGAATGGGTGTTTGAGTAACTCGGCGGGTCTGTGCATGAGTCTCTAACTGGGTATGTGAGTGGGTGTGTGAGTGCATGAGTCTCTGAGTGGGTCTGCCAGTGGGTGCGTGAGTCTCTGAATGGGTCTGTGAGTGGGTGCATGAGTCTCTGAGTGGGTACATGAGTGCCTGAGTGGGTCTGTTAGTGAGTGCATGAATCTCACAGTGGGTCTGTGAATGAGTGCATGAGTCTCTGAATATGTCTGAGAGTGAGTGCATGGGTCTGTGAGTTGGTGCGTGAGTCTCTGAATGGGTCTGTGAGTGGGTACGTGAGTGCCTTAGTAGGTGTCTGAGTGGGTGCATGAGTGTCTAACTGGATCTGTGAGTAGGTACATGAGTCTCTGAGTGGGTCTGTTAGTGAGTGCATGAGTCTCACTGTGAGTCTGTGAGTGAGTGCATGAGTCTTTGAATAGGTCTGTGAGTGAGTGGATGGGTCTGTGAGTGGGTGTATGAGTGTCTCAGTGGGCCTGTGAGTCTCTGAGTGGGTCTCTGAGTGGATGTGTGAGTGTCTGAGTGCTGTCCGTTTTGCCCTCTTCTGCTGTTTTGCCTTTTCTGCTTGTTTTTCTGCCCTCTGTTTTGATTTTTCTGCCACAGTTTTACCTTTCCTGCTCATTTTTCTGCCCTCTGTTTTGCCATCTTCTGCTCTGTTTTGCCTTTCCTGTTAATTTTTCTTCCCTCTGTTTTGCCTTTTCTGCCCTCTGTTTTGCCTTTTGTTTGCTAGTTTTTCTCCTCTGTGCTTTGCCTTTCCTGCTCTTTATTCTGACTTCTTTTTGCCCTTTCTGCCCTCCCATTTGCCTTTTCTGCTCGTTTTGTCTCCCTCTTCACAGGGGAGGGGGGCTATGGGACCCTCTCCCTGGGCCAATTTTTGCCCCAGGGACCCTATCCCCTGGGACCCGGCCTTAATTTATATATATTAAACAGTGGATGGGGGCCGCGTGGCCACCCTCCCTGGGCCGATTTTGACCCCGGGTATCCCATCCACCTGGTGCCCAGCCGAAATACAACGGGGGCACACTGCCCCCCTCCCCAGGCCGATTTGGGACCTGGGAATCCCATCCCCCCGGGCCTGCCCATGTTTCCCTTGATGCCTTGGAGCTTTACCCAGGTATCCGCTGGGAGAGCCTCAAGGTCCCTGCTTTCCCATCCTGCGGGAGTTGGCATTGCTATTGCACACAGGGAGCTGAGTGAAATGCAGCTCCCTGTGTGCAAGAGCAATCTACGCATAACTACGGGCAAGGAAAGAAATAAAACCTCTGTTTCCAGCAGTCGGTAGCGCTTTGACAGCTTCCGCCCACTGGAACCGGAGTGTTTACTTTCACTTGGCGGAAGTTGTAACAGCTCCCACCATGCAAAAGCAAACAGTTATCTCCTGAGGGTACTAGGGGGTGGTCCAGAGTGCCATATGTGGCTCCAGGAGGGGGGGTGCTGCACTGCCCCCTTCCTTTAGTTTAAAAGGGCCTGCCCCGGGGAGGTGGTGGTCCCCGAGGCCGAGAACTACCCAGGAGGGGGGGGGGGCGCACGGCCCCCTCCTTCTGAAAACAAAAAAGAAAGCCCCGGGGAGGTGGTGGTCCCCGCGGATGAGGGGTCCGCATGGTCCCCCATATTATTTTTTTAATGTAGCCTCGGAGAGGTGGTGGACCCCAGGGCACGGGGTTTTTGCGCGGCCCCTGCTACATTTTAACAGTAGCTCCGGGGAGGTGGTGGTGGTCCCCAGGGGGCAGCGTTTCCCCATATTATTTTTTTAATGCGGCCCGAAGAGGTGGTGGTCCCTGAGGCACAGGCGGGGTCTGCACGGCCCCTGCTACATTTTAACAGTAGCTCTGGGGAGGTGGTGGTCCGCTCAGCCCCCCATATAATTTTTTTCATGTAGCCCCAGGGAGGGGGTGGTCCCCGGGGCACGGCACGGTGTGCGTGGCCCCCTGCATATTTGTAAAATATATCCCCGGGGAGGTGGTGGTTCCCGGGGCTCCTAGAGCCTCAGTAGGGGGGCTTTGTGCATCCCCTCCTTTTTTTATACAATGCCCCTGGGACCTGGCCCACCCGGGGGCTTTTTCCAAAACAAGCATGGGAGACCGCGCTTGATTTGTTAAAATATGTTTGGTGACATTTAAAAAAAAAAAAGATTTTTGCCCTGGTGGGGTCTCTCTGGATGAGTGTATTCCTACCTTGCCTCCTTTTCTTTCTTCATTTGAGATGTCATCAGTGATTACATCAGTGATGTCACTGACCATGTCATGAATGATGTAATATGTGACGTCATCAGCAGTGTAGGGGGCGTGAGTTATAGTTAGCTCAACTAACTATAAAAGCCGAATTTCTCTGGTTTTGAACGAGTGAAATGTCCAACTAACTATAACGTCCCTGAAACCTATGGTTTTTTCAGTGAATTTTTAAGGTTTTTTAAATGCTAATTTCTAACTATAGTAGTTGCGTTTGCAGAGTGGTGCAGAAAGGGGCCTTGGCCTCCGACCAGCACTCAGGAATTCCGCTGCGTAGGACTTACAGGAGGTACCAGGAGGGCTACTTGGCCCCAAAGTCCCTCATGAGTAAAGTGGACTTCATCCCCCAACCAGTACTGTGCCAGGAGGTGCGTTTGCAGAGTGGTGGAGAAAGGTGAGCGTGACCTCCAAAGACCTCTTAGCAATCCCACTGTGTGGGACTTACTGGAGGCAACAGGAGTGGTAGTTGGCCCCCAATAACAACCTCCAGTAAATCCCACACAGCAGGATTGGTAAGTTCTCATAGCAGGCCACGCCCCCTTTGCCCACCACTCTGCATACGCGCTCCTTGGCACGCTGTTGGATGGGGATTAAAGTCCCCTTCGCTGCTGGGGGTCTTTAGGGGCCAACTAGCTTACCAGATTCCTCCAGTATGCCCCAGATAGTGGGATTGCTGAGAGGTGGAAACAGGCCACACCCCCTTTCTCCACCACTCTGCAAACACGCCTCCTGGTGCGCTCTTGGTTGGGGGATGAAGTCCCCTTACCTCCAGGAGCCACGTTTGCAGAGTGATGCAGGGAGGGGGCGGGGCCTCCGGCGAGATGCCGGCTTCTCCTTACTTTCCTTTTTAGGTCGATCCTAGAGTAGCGCGCATGCGCTGCACTGCGAGACTTAATGTAGGGGCTTCAAAAAGCTGACCAGACGCTCGTGTGTCATGGCCTTTTCCGTGCGGTTACCCGCACGGCCGCCATGTGTTTTCAATTATCACGCCCGGAGGCTGTGCGGGTAACTGCAAGCAATAGGCCATGGTGCATGCTCTCGCGCGCGCACCGCTCGATACTAGTTGCTGTAATGTTGTTTGTTTTTTCCTTATGGATACTCTTTTACTATTCAGGGCTGGATTAACATATATATTCTAAATAAGAGAGCTGGAAGTTTGTCACGCAGATGCCAGTTTTCAAGTCAAACGGCGTGTACAGAATGGTTGTCTATAGCTAAATTTGTTGTTTCCATTTTATGTAAGAGGCCAAGCCAGCCTTTGGTCGGCCATAGCTTTCATTTTTCGGGCTTATGAAAGGCGCGAAAGCGGGGATGTCGATTTCACACCATGTTTCTTGGAAGAATAGAAAGTCGAAGTTTTCCCAGAAGGTGATTATGTCACAGTCCTGTGTTAAACGTTTAAGACAGTTTAAGTTCCACAAGCAAAAGTGTTTCAGGCATGCCTCGTTCGTCGATGGCTCCATTTAGTTATTCTTTGAACAATTAAGAGTGGCAGAGAGCCAATGCCAGCTTTCTCTTATCTTTCCACACGTTGAGGAGCCAACTTTCATATGGTATTGGCCTTGTGAGTTGACTAACCTGACCTCAAAGTAATAAGCTCGTGTGCCGCATAAATGACTTGTGTCTATGGCATTCTTCTTCACCGATTGGAATTAAGGGAGAACTTTACCACTGTGGATGTTGGCCCAGGTTATTTAAGTATTGTAATTGTAATTGTCATGACATTTTTTGTGGTAGTAATAGCATTGGATAGACATTGGGATGAGTCTGCTAATGGCAATTCCTCAGGCCTTTAAAATAGTTTTTGTAAATATTTGCAAAAAAGCTATTTTAAAGGCCTGAGGAATTGCCATTAGCAGAAACAAAGAAACCAAAAAAAGTCCCTCAACTATTGGTATCGCAGAAGCAAATACGGCTCCAGCACCTATCCCAATAAGGCTACCTAAGACACATCCCTCTGCCATGTGTCCAGGTTGCTTTTAAATTCCAACACACCAGCCCCTGACGCTATGGAGTGTTCTTAATCTATTCACCTCAATAACCTGTGAAATCGCCAGCTTCTTCTACAGTCATTAGGAAATAGAACAAGTATTTGCAATGCAATAGGTCTCGCATTTACGTTTGAGCTATTGTCATTGCAAATAACAATGCCTATTATTTTTGCTTTCGTTTTAAAAACATAAATAAATGGCATTGTCATTTACAATGCCAATAGCTTTAACTCGTGCAACTGCGAGACCTATTGCATTGCAAATGCTTGTTTTTAGAAGGGGGGCTGTGTGGCCCCCCTTCTCTTAATATTTTTTGGGCCCTGGGGACCCCATCCCCCAGGGCCTGAGCCATTTTTTTTGTATAAAAAACGGGAAGGGGGCCGCGCGGCCGCCCTCCCGAGGCCGATTTCAGCCCCGGGGACCCCATCCCCCAGGGCATGGCCACTTCTTTATTTTTTTTTAAACTACATTTAAAGGAGGGCACACGGCCCCCCTCCCAACTGATTTAATGCCCCGGGGAGGTGGCAGTCCCAGGGGCCAGGGGTCCGCAACGGACCCCCATATTTGAATAATTAGTGCCCCAGGGAGGTGGTGGTCCCCGTGGCAGTGTGGGGGGGCTCGAGCCCCCCCACACTTAGTATTACAAGTAGCCCCGGGGAGGTGGCGGTTCCCGGGGCAGTGAGGGAAGGAGCCGCCTCCACGCATTTTTTTTAACCCCGGTGACCGCCACCTCCCCGGGGCTGCTGGGGGGGGCGCGTGCCCCTGCGCATTATCAACAAAGGAGGTGGCGGTCCCCGGGGCTGCGGGGGCCCCGCGGCCCTCGCATCATAATAAAACATTGCCCCGGGACCTGGACCACCCGGGGCTTAAAGAAACGAAGCGCGGGAGACAACGCTTCGTTTTTTAAAAAAAAATTCTGCCGGATTCGCGCACCCGATGCGACTCCGGCCGAAATTGTTTTAAAAAAATGCTTTTTTGGGTGTTTTTACCCTGCCCCCTTTTCTTGTTTTTTAATGTTTTTCTCACGTTTTTGCTTGTGACTCGGTACCGATATCGGTACAAGATGGCTGCCAACACTTTCTGGTTTAAAGTGTTGGCAGCCAATCAGAAACAAGCTCGTGATCGGGAGGGTTCAGCCAATCAGATCTCACAATTCTCAAATATCGATATCTGTAAATGTTTAAATTTCTCAAAAACTACTGAACGGATTTACATCATTTAAAGAAAAAGGTGCTTTCTGGACCAAAAGCTACCTTTTTGCCAAATTTGGTGTAACTCTGTTCAGCAGTTCGGGCTGTAGCCGTGTCTAAATTTTTCTATGGAGAAAACACGTTTTGGGACCCCCCTTTTTCTCGGCCCCTGCTTGACGAATCACCACGAAACTTTCAAGACAGGAGCTGACCGGAGTGGGCCATTAGTTTTGAAAATTTCGTGAAGATTCGTCAACCGGTGCCAAAGATATTGGCAAAAGAAAAAACACTTTTTGAATAAAAACAAGGTTCTAACTATAACTACCTACTGGCAACCGCCAGTAGGTATATATATATATATATATATATATATATATATATATATATATATATATATATATATATATATATATATATATATATATATTTATATATATATTAACTACTAGCGGTCGCCAGTAGGTAGTTATAGTTAGGACCTCGTTTCTATTCAAAAGCGTTTTTGTTTTCCCAATAACTTTGGCGTCGTTTGACGAATCTTCGCGAAGTTTTGAAACTAGTGGGGCGCTCCGGTCAGCTCCTGTCTTGAAAGTTTCGAGTGATTCGATCAAGCGAGGCCGAGAAAAAGGGGTCCCAAAATGCATTTTCCCCATGTTAATTTCCATAGGAAACTTTAGACAAAGCTACAGCCCGAACTGCTGAACGGAATTACACCAAATTTGGCAAAAAGGTAGCCCTTGGTTCAGAAAGAGCCCTTTTTGTTAAATGGTGTAAATCTGTTCAGTAGTTGCTGAGAAATTAAAGAAAGAAAAAGTTTCGATATCTGAGCACCAAGGAGGGTTCGCGAACCCTCCCGGGCACGAGCTTCACTCTGATTGGCTGCCAACACTCCAAACCAGGAACGTTGGCAGCCATCTTGTGACTCGGTAGAACCGAGTCACAAGAAAACAGTGAAACAAAGTGAAAAGTGAAGAAAAGGGGGCAGGGTAGAAACACCCTGACCCCCTAGGCCTGCTCAGGGGGTCCCACAAGGACCCCCAGGGCCAAAAAAGCATTTTTTTAAATAATTTCGGCGGAATTCGCGTTGGGGTCGCGAATCCCGCGGGAAAAAAAAAAGAAAATGAAGCGCGGGCTCCACGGACCACGCGGCCCCCCTCCTGGAGCCCATGAAGGCCCTGGCGACCGCCACCCCCCAGGGCCGGCTCCTGCAGTGTCCCGGGGTGCCCACCCCCGGGACACTGCTGTTTGCTATGGCAGGGCGGGAGCACGGCTCCCGCCCTGCCATAGTAAACACTGCTTTGCTTCCTTGAAGCGAGGGCAGGGAAACCTGCTCTCGCTTCAATGAAGCAAAGCAGAATTGCTTTTGAGCAAGGGAGCTGCATGTCAGCAGCTCCCCTTGCTCAAAAGCAATGCCGGCTCCCGCAGGAGGCGGGGAGCCAGCGGGACCGTGGGGGCATTGTGGCTCCCCCCACGGTCCCCAACACAAAGGGCCGGCCCCGGGGGATGGGGTCCCCGGGGCCAGAAGTGGCCCAGGAGGGGGGCCGCGCAGGCCCCCTTCAATAATAACATAAAAAAAAAAAAAGAGGCACAGCCCCGGGGGATGGGGTCCCCGGGGCCAATAGAGGCCTCAGGAGGGGGGGCCACGCAGCCCCCCTCCTTAAAAAATATTTTTAAAAATGTGGCCAATGCCCCGGGGAATGGGGTCCCCGGGGCCGAAATTGGCCTCGGAGGGGGGCCTCGCGGCCCCCTTCCCGTATATAAAAAAAAAATGTTAAAAAAAGGTCAGGCACTGGGGGATGGGGTCCCCAGGGCCCCAAATAATGTAAAAGAAGGGGGGCCACACAGCCCCCCTTCTAAAAGACAAAAAAAACAAAAAAAAGCCGGCATCGCGCCGGAGGCCCCGCCCCCTCCCTGCAGCACTCAGCAAACGCGCCCCCTGGCGCGTTGTAAGTTGGGGAATTAATTCCCCTTGAATACTGAGGGTCCCTGGGGGCTAACTAGCCCACCAGGTACCTCCAGTATGTGCCACAGAGCTGCATTGCAGAGAGGTGTTCCGAGGCCACGCCCCTTTTTACACCTCTCTGCAACGCAGCTCTGTGGCGCTTACTGGAGGTACATGGTGGGCTAGTTGGCCCCCAGGGACCCTCAGGACTCAAGGGGAATTAATCCCCCAATTTACAATGCGCCAGGGGGCGCGTTTGCACAGTGGTGTAGGGAGGGGGCGGGGCCTAACAAATCAAGTGTGCAAATGTGCCCCCTTGTGCTTTGTAAATTGAGGGATTAAGTCCCTTGAATCCTGAGGGTCCCTGAGGGCCAACTAGCCCACCAGGTACCTCCAGTATGCGCCACAGAGCTGCGTTGCAGAGAGGTGTTCCGAGGCCACGCCCCTTTTTACACCTCTCTGCAACGCAGCTCTGTGGCGCTTGCTGGAGGTACCTGGTGGGCTAGTTGGCCCCCAGGGACCCTCAGGAATCAAGGGAAATTAATCCCCCAATTTACAACGCGCCACGGGGCGCGTTTGCACAGTGGTGCAGGGAGGGGGCGGGGCCTAACAAAACAAGTGTGCAAATGTGCCCCTAGGCGCGTTGTAAATTGGGGGATTTAGTCGCCTTCAATCCTGAGGGTCAACTAGCCCACCTGGTACCTCCAGTAAGTTCCACAGAGCTGCGTTGCAGAGAGGTGGTCCGAGGCCACGCCCCTTTTTACACCACTCTGCAAACGCGGCTTCTGGCGCACTGCTGGTGGGGCGATGAGGTCCTCTTGTGTCCTGAGGACCTCAGGACACAAGTGGACTTCATCCTCCGAGCAGCAGTGCGCTAGAAGCCGCATTTGCAGCGTGGTGTAAAAAGGGGCGTGGCCTCGGAACACCTCTCTGCAACGCAGCTCTGTGGCGCTTACTGGAGGTACCTGGTGGGCTAATTGGCCCCCAGGGACCCTCAGGATTCAAGTGGACTTAATCCCTTAACTTACAACGCGCCAGGGGGCGCGTTTGCACAGTGGTGCAGGGAGGGGGCGGGGCCTGCTATTACAAGTTAGCAATCTTGCTGTGTGGGACTTACTGGAGGTAATAAAAGGGGTAGTTGGCCCCCAAGGTTGACGTTGGGGGATAACTACCCCTCCTGTTACCTCCAGTAAATCCCCCACACAGTGGGATTGCTAAAAGGTGTTTGGAGGCCACGCTCACCTTTCTCCACCACTCTGAAAACGAGACTGCTATGTTATAGTTAGAAATTAGCTTTAAAAAAACCTTTGAAATTCACTGAAAAAACCATAGGTTTCAGGGACGTTATAGTTAGAAATTAGCATTTAAAAAACCATTGAAATTCACTGAGAAAACCATAGGTTTCAGGCACGTTATAGTTAGAAATTAGCATTTAAAAAACCTTAGAAATTCACTGAAAAAACCACAGGTTTCAGGGACGTTATAGTTAGTTGGACATTTCACTCATACAAAACCAGTGAAATTCCGCCGTTATAGTTAGTTCAGCTAACTATAACTCGCGCCCCACAATGCACTGCTGATGACGTCACATATTACATCATTCATGACATGTTCAGTGACATCACTGATGACATCACTGATGACATCTCAAATGACATCACTGATGACATCACTGATGACATCATCCAGTGACTGTGTGTTTCTTTAAAGTTTAAATATGTTTTATATATGCCAAGGTGTATTGAAGAATGAGTGGGTGTATAAGTGTCTGGATGGAGGATTTAGTAGGTGCGTGACTGACTGTTTAAGTGAGTGATTAAATGTGTCTTTCTGAATGCATGTGATGGAGCAAGGTCTCGTAAGAAAGAGACTTGCTCGGAGGCAATCCTCTTGTTTAACTCATTAACGAATTACTAACCATGTCATGTGAATAATAAATACGCACCACATAAACACGTGGGTTAGTGAAGCTTGCTTATGTGTGTACTAATGCGGATAACAATGAAAACGGACTAATACCGCTTTAAACGGGGAAACTGTTGTGCGCATGCGTCAACTGCATCTACGCAGTATGACGAAATAATGCTTGGAGGGAAATTCTAGCGCATGTGCAGAAGGCACTAAAATGGAGTCTTGAAGACTCACGTGCATGGCATCTGCTTAGCCGAAACGAAAACAAGCTATTTTATTAATGCTAATGCGGGGAAAGTATTAATAAGTAAAGGGGAATAGAGTAGAGGTGGGAGGTATACAGTGTGACCATTTATTTGTGAAATTAATATTTGTCTTTTTGACTTTATTATTAGTGCGCATTTGGGCCTCTCACGTATAGCCGAATTGAGCTGAGTAATTCAAAGTCTGCGCATGTCCACTGAAAGTTAACCCGGAAGGATGACACGAAGGTTGAATAAAAGCCAAGGTCGAAAATGATGTGCCCTGAGAACGGAGGGTGAACTGTTCAGCGAAGGAGACTCTTTTATTCATGCATTTATAAAATGTTGCAAAATAAAGTTTGGATATGTATGGGAACACAAGAGATGAATACAAATTAAGGGGATGGGTTTGGGAACAATGGTTTAACAGAATAAAGTGACATGTAAGCATGGTGTGATGATCATCCCCCCTTGCCTGACCAATTAGATTTCGTATTTTTACGATATTGAAACTTTAGTGGGTAGTACATGAAGAACGAAAGGTATAATTGAGGTAGCTTTAGTTAGTTAATTAGCAGAACTCTGGATGCTGTCTGGGAGTCGGGGATGCTGTTGCTGGGAGAGATGCTGTGAGATGCTGATGAAGAATCGAATGCAGAACCTGAAGCAGAACTTTCTATCCTAACTTAATTGGGTGAGATCAGAAGATTGCGGAAGAATCTCGAGGAGGAAGAGAGTGTCAGAGAGGGGTGCGGCGCACCCCTCTCTGACACTCTCTTCACTCTCTTGACTGATAGAAGCCGCGCTAGGATTGGTCGGAAAAGAATTGTATGTTGAGTCCTGATTTGACTGCGGGTGTGAGTCGTGCTGACATAGGACGCAACGTAGGTAATAGAGCTAGAAGATATACGGAAGACTCTTTCATATATCGGTCAACTGAAATGTTCGGAAGACCAAAGAAAATGACGTTAATGAAGAAAATTAAAAATTTCTTTAAGAAAGACAAGCCTGTAATGACTAGAGAGGGAATTCCTATTCCGCCACCCAAAACACCAGCTTCCTTTATGATGATGGAGAAAGGATATCACACGTGTGTATGGTTGGAAAATTGGGTAGAATATACTAAAGGTGATGGAGTTTTGGCTTTTCCGGAGCATGGTACTTTCAATTTAAAGATACTTCAGAATTTGAGAGATCGAATGAATATGTTAGAACCAAATCCTAGAATGACACAGTATGAAGCTTTGGAAGAATGGGAAATTGAGGCATTTGATCATGAAAAATTTAGGAGTGGTCGGAGATTTAGAGGATTTTTGCCTAGATATCCGTTTGAGTCAAGTGGAGATCAAATGAAGCGTTGGCGAAGAGCTGTGGTGACCGAGGGTTTATATCCAGTAATAATGGCTGAAGAACAGTTAGGAGGAAAGTGTAAAGAAAAAACGAAACACATGAATACAACAGGATATGGTGAATCAGATGATGAGCTACTAGAGGATATTTTAATTAAAAACCCTCCACCGAATCAAGAAGCACCTAGTAAGGTTACCCCAAGTGCACCAGTGATAGGAATGCCTTTAACCCCACAAATTTTACATGATGTGTCATTTGATAGGGTGTTGCAGGATAACGAGAGAGAAGTTTTAAATAAAACTAGAGAAGAATTAGTTCACAAAGTAAGTCAATTGAATTTAAATGCTGAGGCTTTGACAGTACCAGTGACCATTGGTCCTGTAATCCCATTATATGGAGATAAAAAGATCTGCCAGAAACCACAAACTGTGACAATTCTGTTAAACAGTCCCAGAAAAGAAGTGGTAATTACGGAAAGTGGTAATTACGGATGATCAGGTCAGTGAAAGTGAATCCGTTATTTCATTAATGGATCTCCCAAATGTAGAACAATTAAATGAAACTCCGAAGAGAATAATACCACAAAATTTGAGAGAAAAGAGATCTTTGGTTCCTATAGGAACTGGAGGTTCAACAGCAGTCACTCCTGAAGATTTAGAGAGATGAGCACAGGAAATAGACAATCGAAACCCACAACCAAAGATTCTAGATATCAGTAGATTAAAAGTAGAGTTGGAAGAAATTATAATTGGCAATGCGAGCATAGAAAGATTGAGCGTTTATAATGATGAGGAGTTGTTATTTTTATGTAAGAGTATAAGCAGAAGAGCAAGAGTATTTCATGAGAGATTAACAGAAGTTGCTTCAGAGATTGGAATAGATATAAGGAAATCGAAATTATTGCAGAAACCATATCGAGTGGATTTTACTGACAAAGATTTAGAAAGTGTCAATGCTTCTGGTAAGAGACTACAGATAAAAGAGTTGATGAATATTTTGAGAAAATGGGGAGACATTGACAAATGGAGAATTAGGTGGATAAGAAAGAAAGAGGAGGTGCAAGCAAGAGAAGCATCAGCTGCATTTCCAGTGAGAGAATCAGATAAGGTTGAGAAAATGTGCCCTATGAGAGAAGTTCCTGGTGGTGGATATGTTCATGTTCCTTGGAGTAGACAGGATATTTTGTCATTTACGAATGATTTCCTTCAGATTGAGAGAAAAACCAGTTGAATGGTATAAACAAGTGAAAAGATTTGTGAAGGTTTCAAAGGTTCTATTGAAAGATCTGGATGGTTTATTTGACATTGTGGTACCTGCTGACTTATGGACAGAGTGTAAGATCACAATTGATTGGCCAAGTGAAGAGTATGCCAGAGACTTGAACACAGGAGCACCCTCAGAGGAGGTGATGAAGAAATATCATCAAGTAATTACTTTCCTGAAAGGGAAAATCCCTCCTAAAGAAACAGATTGGGTAAAGATAGATAGAACAACTCAAGAGCCAAATGAGTCCGTACATGCACATTATGAGCGGTTGCTACAAGTGTTTAAGCAGTATAGTGGTTTTGAGAACATTGGTGATAAGGACATGGGACATTTTGTGTATCGGTTTGTTTATGGTCTGAAACCGGAGATTAGTCAGATGATTCAGCAGCACATGTTGTGCTGGCAAAGCAAGACAGTTGATGAGATTTTGAAATATGCTAAGTATTGTGGAGACGACATTGAGGCAAGGCGTAGAAAGCTAAAAGAGAAAATTATGTGGGCACAAGTAAAACTGGCAGAACAGCAGGAGAACAAATTAAATACCCAAACTGATAATCAAGTGAAAGAGCAGAGTCAGAATGATCAAGTGGCGAATGGTAGCAAATTAAGAGGACGAATGAATAGAGAGGAAGCGAAGAAGATGTTTCCTTGTCATGCGTGCGGAAAGCTTGGACATTGGAAGAAGGAGTGTAAGAGTATTCAGAATAATAATGGGCCAAACCAAAATTTAATTCCACAGATGCAGAATGAAGTACTTATGAATCAGCCGCAGCAGGTAGTTACTCCACAGTATCAGGTGCCACCATCTCCTATGCCAAACTTTGTGTACCCTCAAAAATACAGTGCGAACACCGGATTTCACGGAGAAAGAGGTAAGAATAACAGAGTGGTTACACAATATCTTTTACAAAATGATGAAGAAAATTCGGACTATGTGCAATGACGGTGCCTGAGGGGGGAGGAAGAGGATTGCGTGCTTAGCGCATCCTTACCGGTAGATCAGTCAGGTCCATTTGTTGATGGGAAAGTGGAAGGTAAAGATATCACTTTTCTATTGGATACTGGTGCTACCCGGTCTACTGTGAGAACAGCAGACATCCCAAACCCACCCCTCTCTGGAGAATCTATCCAAGTTGTAGGAGTGTCAAATCAACAGATTAGAACCCCAATCACAAAACCGATGGAGGTACACATTGGAAATTTTAAAGAAATGCATCGGTTTGTAGTTTGCGACTCCAGTCCAGTAAATCTGTTGGGAAGAGATCTACTGTGCAAAATGAATTGCACAATCTACTGTACACCAGATGGTGTCGCTTTCCAAACCCCTGATGAAGATGTTATATATAAAATGATGCTAGCCAAGCAAGGTACAGAAGTAGATGAGATGTTTTCATTGATGACTGAAAGTGAATTGCCGGAAGAGTTGAGAAATACAGTAAATCCAGAAGTGTGGGATTTTACAGGAAAGGATATTGGACTAATGTCAAATGTAGATCCAGTTAAAGTAACGGTGAAAGAAGGTGCAGTGTATCCAAACACACGACAGTACAAAATGAGTCCAGAAGTAAAAGCAGAAGTTGCTCCAGAAATTGATCGAATGATTAAACAAGGCATTTTAAAAGAGATAATGGGTAGTCCTTGTAATTCGCCAATAATGGGACTTAAAAAGCCTAGCGGAAAATACAGAATAGTACAGGATTTGAGAAAGATTAACAAAATTGTAGTGCCTTGTTGCCCAGTAGTGCCAAATCCAGCAGTGATCCTTTATCAGATACCCTGGAATGCAGGTTGGTTTACAGTAATTGATTTATGTCAAGCATTCTTCTCTATTCCTTTGCACCCAGACAGCCAGTATATTTTCGCCTTCAGGTTTGAGGATTGTGTTTTGGCATGGTGCCGAGTTCCACAAGGGTACACAGAGAGTCCCTCAATTTTCAATCAGATACTGAAAAAGTGTCTGGAGTCATTAGTTATGCCCGGGAAATCAGTTCTGGTTCAGTACATTGATGACCTATTGGTGGCATCAAAAACACGAGCAGATTGTGCCACTGACACAATTGCATTACTGAACCATTTGGCCGAAGGAGGACACAAGGTGTCTCCAGAAAAATTGCAGTTCTGTCAACAAGAAGTTAGATATTTAGGGCATAAAATAGAAAGAGGAGTTAGAAAAGTGACACCGGAAAGAATAAAAATAATCAAAGAAATGCAGTTACCTCAGACACAAAAGGAGATGAGAATGTTTCTGGGAGTGGTTGGGTATTGTAGGCAGTGGATTAATAGCTTTTCCATGTTAGCAAAGCCATTGATACAATTAACTCGGAAAAGAGCGAAAATCCAATTGATTGCAATGATGAATGTTTGGAAGCCTTTGTGAAATTACGAAATTGTCTATGTGAGGCCCCTGCCTTAGGCATGCCTGATTATTCAAAAGAATTTGCGTTGTTTTGCTGTGAAAGAGAAAATTGTGCACTCTCAGTTTTAACACAGAGACATGGACTGAGCCGACGTCCAGTGGCATATTTTTCTGCCACCTTGGAGCCAGTGGCTTCAGCTTTACCTGGCTGCTTAAAAGCAGTAGCTGCTACTTGTATGAGTCTGGAGCAAAGTGAGTCAATAGTGATGGGACATCCTGTAAAAGTCTACGTTCCACACTCAGTTGAAATTCTTTTGACAAGAACGAGAACACAACATCTCACCCCTAGTCGGCTGACTAAGTATGAAAGAGTGATTTTGGGAGCAGAAAATGTGACAGTGATAAGATGTACGATAATGAATCCTGCCACACTATTGCCAGATCCATGTTGTGAAGAAGTGAAACATGAAATTGATCATGATTGTCTGGATGTGACTGAATTGTGTACCAAGCCCCGCCCAGACATAAAAGAAACACCATTGAAGGAAGCTGATCATGAATTGTTTGTGGATGGGTCTTGTTTGAGAACTGAAGGAGGAGGATTAAGTGCTGCTTATGCTGTATAACCGGGGTAGTTGAAGCATCCTGTTTACCGGGGGTCAAATCTGCACAAGTAGCCGAATTGGTGGCCTTAAGAAAGGCATGCAAAAAGGGGAAAAATTGGAGAATAACCATATTTACGGACAGTCAATATGGTTTTGGGGTTGTGCATGATTTTGGCCAACTCTGGATGCAAAGGGGATTTCTGACTTCTTCAGGATCTCCTATCAGAAACAGTAAACATGTAAAGGATTTGTTGGAAGCCTTACAATTGCCAAAAGAAGTAGCAGTTGTTAAATGTGCTGCACATCAGTCAGGAAATGACTATGTGACGGCTGGTAATAGATATGCTGATCAAATTGCTCGATACTGTGCAAGAAATACAATGTCCATTAACAGAAAAATTGAAACGGGTGAAACCAGCTGCCAACTTATGTTTTTCTCAGTT
Organism: Calotriton arnoldi; assembly: GCA_963921515.1. NCBI lineage: Eukaryota > Metazoa > Chordata > Amphibia > Caudata > Salamandridae > Calotriton > Calotriton arnoldi. The sequence continues at coordinate 389,964 of CAWUFW010011393.1, forward strand.
CCAGAAACATGGGATGAGGTCAGACAGTTGCAGGAAGAAGTTGAGGGAAAAAAAAAGGAAATTTGGATAAAATCAGCTTGTACAAAAAGAACAGAAGATGAAGTGTGGGTTTACTTAGATGGCAGACCAGTCATGCCAGATTGTCTGCTCTCTCAAATGGCAAGAGTATACCATGGGACAACTCACATAGGCAGGGATTCGATGATCAGATTATTTAGACAAAGTTTGTACAATCCAAAGTTTAGGGTAGTCGCAGAGAGCCTTTGCCAAAGATGCTTAATCTGTCAGCAGCAAAATCCAGGCAGGAAGACAGTGGTCAGTTGGGGAAAGATTGGAAAGGCAGAAGGACCTTTTACTAGATTGCAGTTAGACTTCATTGAGTTACCTCCTTGCAATGGATTAAAATACGTACTTGTCATAGTGTGCCTGTTCTCGAGATGGGTAGAGGCATACCCCACTAGAAGAAATGACAGTCTTACTGTAGCTAAACTACTATTGAGGGAGTTGATACCTCGATTCGGTTTTCCAGTCACTTTGGAATCAGATAGAGGACCTCATTTTAATAATGAGATAATTCGATTAATCTGTGCTGCATTTAACATTGAACAAAAACTGCACTGTGCTTATCGTCCAGAGGCTTCTGGAATAGTTGAACAGCTAAATGGCACAATCAAGTCAAGATTAGGGAAGGTGTGTGCATCCACAATGCTTAAATGGCCAGATGCATTTCCTCTTGTACTGATGGGTCTCAGAAGTATTCCTGACAGAAAAACAGGATTGAGTCCACATGAGGTACTCATGGGAAGGGCAATGAGACAAGCATTTATTCCTGGAAATAAATTAATGAATATAAATGATGATCTGGTATTGGACTATTGCAAAGGATTGGCTGAAATGGTGCGATCTGTCTCTCACCAGGTTGGAGAAGACGCAGTTGAAAGACAGCCAGACCAAGCACATGATTTGAATCCTGGAGATTGGGTGTTAGTGAAGAAACACGCAAGGAAGTCGTGCCTAGCACCCAGGTGGGATAAACCACGTCAAGTCATACTAGTCACTACCACAGCAGTGAAGTGTGCAGGTTTACCCAATTGGATTCATGCTAGCCATACCAGAAGAGTTCCGAGCCCATCTGAACAACAAGAGCAGCCACTGACTGAACAGGCTGAAACGTCAGAAGTTGAAAGCTGTGAAGTTGAAGAATCTAGAGTAATAGATTCTGAAAGACAACTATATGACGAACAGCCAAGTACAAGTCAGGAAGGGGGGCGTGGCCAAGCCAGCGACTAAAATGGCCGCTCGGCTTTGAAGCTCCGTCCGGCCGTCCAGCACAATGGCGTGTTCCAGCAACCAGCGCCGGCATCGTGGGGCAAGCACGGGGTGACGGACGCCTGCAGCAATTCTGCACTCTCCGGTACCAGAGCGGAGCCGATCGGCACAAGGGGAGGGCAGTTCTGGTCCTACGAGGTGGCTCCCCCTCCGCGAGTGAGGCTTCCGACTCCGGACCCGATGCCTAAGCCCTTAGTCTCCTTGGTGTGTCCGGGCTGCCGCAGACTCTGGTGAGTGCCGCCGCGCCCCCCCCACTGAATGAACCGCCCGCAGCCCCGTATTAATAACGCCGCTAGCCGGGAAATTCAGTATACCGGCGAGGCGGCTGGATCCAGGAACGGCTACGGGGGCAGCGGGGGGAGGGGCGCGCGACGGTAAAAGACACACGCCACACCAACTACAGCCCGGGACATTGTTCTGATCATGCCTTCTGCCATGTGAAGCGCTAGAGTCCAGCAGTGTGTTAATGAGCGTGGCGCTCTTTGGGACTTTAATACTCTGAGACTCGAGGCACCATTCCCCACATCACTGAAGACCGGCCCACATGGTGACTTCCCCTCTCAGTGGCCTGCCAGCAAAATAGCCCTTGCGCTATATTATACCTCCTCAACACACAAGCGCCTAGTTGCCTGCTTCTAGTGGGTGCTTGCTTTCTACTTGTGGCCACAACATTTGCGACAAGGCCGGCTGGCCGAATAGGGGCCTGGCACTTGCAGCGGGGGTGTCACTCAGCAGCATTGCGCACAGACCGTCCACTCGCCATCTTGTCTCAGCGCTGAGGGACTTGGGGTGGCGGACTGTTACACCACGCGCCGCGGAGGGAGGACAAGTTCACCCTGGAAATATCCCCTGCAAACTAGTGGGTAGTGGCAGTTACGTTTTCTGCGGCATGGGCCGCAAAGATCCTAAACAGCGGACGCTCCCTTTCGGAAAAATTGCAGACACCACTCAGGAACAAACCATCAACATGGCGGAATCGGCGCAAGGCCCAGAGCTCGGTGACGGATCCACTGACACTGCTCACGCACTACTCCAAGAGATGCGAGCGGGCTTTAAGTCACTAGACAGTCGCTTTGATTCTCTCGACAACACCATCGCCAGCCTTGGAGCTAAAGTTCAGACGCATGATAGAAGGTTGGACGTGGCAGAGGCCCGCATTTCTGATATCGAGGATGGAACGGCACAATCGGCCAAGCGCCTGGAGCGAGTGGATCGCCTTCTAAAAGAGGTGGCCATTAAAAATGAAGACTTAGAAGCGCGCAGTCGCCGCAACAACGTGCGCATCCTGGGCGTCCCCGAGACAACTCCCACAGGCCGCATGGATCTGTTCATAGAAACCATGCTGTTGGGTTTGTTCGGTAAAGAGGCTTTCACCCCTGGCTTTGTCATAGAGAGGGCGCATAGATCATTGGGCCCTCGCCCAAACCCCGGTCTACCTCCACGACCCATTGTCGCACGCGTCATGAACTTTCGGGACAGGGACACAATTCTCTCCGCCTGGCGCGAGAAAGGGTGATGTGGACTGGCAAGGCTCCAAACTGTCCTTATATCCTGACTTTACCGCCATGGTGCAGGAGGCTAGGCGGAAATTCAACGGTGTCAAGGCCGCCCTGAGAAATCTGGGTCTGAGGTATGGCATGCTGTATCCTGCCAGGTTGAAAGTTGACGTCGATGGCAGGGCTCGCATATTTGATAACCCGACGGAGGCGCAGGAGTTTTGCCGGGTATATAAACAGAAAAACATTCCTACGAGCGGGGCTGGGACAAGATCTTCTCCCCCGCACAGCGGCTCAGAAGCAAGTGCGGAACTGTTCTCGAGTGCTGGCACAGGATGATCGGATTATTTTCAATTGCATGATCTTTGGTTTCACTTTGCAGGAACACGTTACATAATTTTGTTTGGTTATTTACGGTCTGCTGGAGACTGGCCGGGGCGTTGCTGCCCCCCATGGTATATCCTTGGTGTATGGTTCGTTCCACCTTGGGGTACTGTTTATCGGGAACGACATTTCTGTGTAAAGATATGTGGTATTTCATGTTCATTTGCATTTGGGGTATGGCCCTTCCCCGGGTGGGGATGCGGCTGGGTGGTGGGTGGTGGGTGGGTGACTTCATTAATAAGTCCGTTTTTTTCGTTTGGTTGCAGCACTCCAGGCCAATCACTGATGTCAGTTGTCAAATGTCTACACTTACAGGGTCGACACACCGGTTAGATGACCAAGTTTGGTAATGTTGAGGGTCCATCGGGCCTCACTCTGCTCTCATGGAATGTGAGGGGATTAAATAACACTCGAAAACGGAGACAGGTTCTACATTATTTAGTACGACACAAGGTAGATGTCGCTTTTTTACAAGAAACTCACCTCCCTAAGAATGACAAGGCGCACTTTGGGTACAGCTGGGGGGCGAATAGATATTTTGCAAATTATAGTAACTACGCAAGGGGGACAGCCATTTTAATACGCAGTACAGTTCCATTCCACTTAAGCTCCTGTCAACAAGACTGCGAGGGACGCTATTTGATAGTTACTGGGACCCTGTTTGGTAGGAAAATTACACTATTATGCCTATATGCCCCCAATGTAGATGCCCCAGAATTTTTTCATGCTTTGTCTTCACAGCTCGATAAACTTGACCCACAGACTTTGATAGTTGGCGGGGATTTTAACATACTCCCCGATCCCGTCGCAGACAGTACCTCGGGGGCACACGACACTAAACCCCGAGCTCGCCGTGCACTTCTGGGCTCTGTGATCGGTTCTCACTGTTAGACGTATGGCGTAAACGGTAGCCAAACACGACAGAATACACACACTATTTGAGCCAATACAACACATGGACGAGGATCGACTTCTGGCTGCTCTCGCCAGACATATACGGCTGGTGCTCGCAGGTGGAGTCCCTCCCTCGGACCTATTCGGACCATTCCCCGGTGAAATTGCAATTACAGATCCCCCGCCCTGAGGGCTTTGAGCGCCAGTGGCGGTTCCCTAGCCGCGCATTACAGGATGAGGTATTCCGGGCTGAGATACACAATGCCATTGAAGATTACTTCGATATAAATACTGGCTCGGTAGATTCATGGGTGGTTCTGTGGGAGGGCTTTAAGGCGGTTCTCAGGGGCACATGCATTGCGAAACACGCCGGGGTACTTAAAGATCTACGTAACACATTGGCGAGACTTGAACGAGACCTCAAAACACTAGATGAGACCAATGCACAACAAACTACACCTACATATGAACAGAGGCGGTTGGTGCTATTAGAGGACTATTGGGACACAGCTGATAGGGAAATTTTATATCTGGGAAAATACCAGACTGCCAGACGGTACGGAGAGGGTGAGAGACCTGGTAAAGTGCTTTCTCAACTGTTGCACCCACGTTATCACAAAACATACATTACTGAACTGCGAGACTCTGACGCACACAATTACACCACCACGAAAGACATTCAGAGTAGCTTCCTGGGGTTCTTCACCAAACTATACTCATCTACTATTGGAGATGATAAGGAAGCGCAGGAGGGCTACTTGGACGAAGTCGCATTGGTATACCTAGAAAAACATATGCAGGACTTTTTAGCTGAACCCATATCTGTTGCAGATGTGCTTCTTGCCATAGACTCTATTCGGGGCTCCTCGGCGCCGGGGCTCGATGGATTTACGGGGGAATTCTATAAAACGTTCAAAGATATCCTAGCTTCCAAACTCATTGAAGTCTATGCAGAGGCCCTTGAACGGCAGACTCTCCCCCCTACTTTACGTGAGGCGGTCATAATTCTGCTTCCCAAACCAGGCAAAGACCCCACGCGGTGCGGCTCATATCGTCCATTATCCCTCCTAAATTTAGATTATAAATTATTAGCGAAGGTTATTTCCAACAGACTGTCCCAATTGATGCAATTCGTTATCTCCCCAGCTCAATCTGGGTTTGTGCCACATCGCTCCACCTCCCTGAATCTCCGCACACTATTCTCGGTCATCCACCGGATCGACCCTGCTATCCCGGCCGCCGCCATACTGTTGGACACAGAAAAGGCATTTGACTCCCTGGAATGGTCCTTTTTTCTCTCTGTGATGCGTCGTATGGGCATGCCCATGGGCTTTATTGCCACAACAGCCCTTTTGTATAATAAACCTACTGCCCAGTTGCGTATCAATGGTACACTTTCCAGCCCATTTGAACTTACACGAGGAACCAGGCAGGGCTGTCCACTGTCCCCCTTATTGTTCATATTAGCCATGGACCCCCTCATACGACATTTCCAAGAAAAGCATCTCCACAGGGGCTTACAATTCAATACTGGCCCACTATTGGTATCACTATATGCAGACGACACGATATTATATGTTAGACACCCCCAGGATAACCTAAACGAATTAATTAGAGAAATCATCCGGTTTGGCAGTTTCTCGGGCCTGGGCATAAACTGGCATAAATCAGTCATATTTCCATTGACGACTAGCACAAAACCATGGGAACTTGAGTTCCCCCTTGAGTGGTGCACTGAGTCGGTAAAGTATTTAGGTATACACGTTCATCTAGACATAGCCCAGATACTAAGTCTGAATTATGGTAGGGTAGTGGACACGCTCACTGCTCAAATAGAGAAATGGTTGAAATTGCCCTTGTCGATGGCAGGCCGGGTCGCCATTATTAAAATGGTAGTCCTCCCCAACTTGTTAAATTTATTCAACAACATACCGATTCCTCTCACTAATCACTTTTTTAGCACTCTCCGTTCTCTCCTGAGTCGTTTAGTTTGGGGTGGTAAACAAGCACGGGTTCGATGGGCGGTACTTACGTTACCATATGAGAGAGGGGGTTATAATGTTCCGGATTTTCAGCTTTATTATTTGGTAGCACAGTGTAGCTATGCATATCACTGGTACCATCCAGATGCCCGTATCCCCTATTTGAGACCTGAGGCAGACCTGGTACTTCCCGGACACCTCTCGGCTGTATTACCCGTTGGTTTCCCCAGAGTCCCGCTAGATATTCAGACTATCCTCCACGAGCTGGGCATGGCATAGATTGGGCCGGATCACAGGAACGGAGAGATTATACTCCTCTGCCCTACTTGTCATTAATCCTCGGTTAATTCCCATCACGTCGGAGCGACTGGTGCGGCGCACCTTGAAGAAGTTAGACTTGACCAAACTGGGAGACTTGTACCCCGGGGGTCACGTCTTCTCACCCTCGGAAGATACACGTTTTATTGCAGTGGATTTTATGGACAAATTTGTATTAAGCCGCCTCCACTCCGCACTGCGCTCCATTTTCCCGACGTTTCCACTAGAGCCAGCTTCGTTCCCTCCCCTAACGATACTTATAGAAAACGTAGACGGCACGCACCTGATATCGAAGCTCTACAGGGCATGCGCCGCACTGAAACCTGTACAGGACGGCAAGACTCGCAGTGCGTGGGAACACGACCTGGGTATCACAATCACTGATAAGCAATGGGCATACTGCTTCTCGGTCACACAAGACATTTCGCTTAACAGCAGACACAAGCTGCTACACTTCAAATTTTTACGCCGCATCTATTTTACCCCGGCACTAGCACATAAAATAGACCCATCTACGCCACATAATTGTCGCAAATGTTCTGCTCCACATGCGGACTTCGCACATTTCACTTGGACATGCCCGAAGCTACAAGACTATTGGATGAAAGTACATCACACGCTGGGGCAAATATTGAACATCCCATTGACTCCGATCCCAGAGGTTGCCCTGTTAGGCTACACTGTAACTTTCCCCTTAAAACTCCGCAGGTTTGCAGCATTAGGTCTCTTATTAGCTAAGCGGGAGGTGGCACTGCATTGGGGGCGGAGGACTGCCCCGAATGTCCAGGGTTGGATGCGTAGCATCGCGTACTGCAATGTAAACAGTGAGCTCTATGCAAGTATGATGCCCAGCACGTCTCGCCCCAAAGATATCTGGGGACACTACAAGGCATATGTCGAGACCATTAGACAAGCAACTGAGTCTCAGCTGGAGCAGGGGATTGTTCCGGCTGGAGTGGGGTGAATCCTTTACACCGTTTGGCTTGATTAATTTTTGTAAATGCACAATGTGAAGTATGCAATGCTGAATAACGGGTTCGCTGTGTGGGAGGGGGTGGTGTGGCTGTTGGAGGGGTGTTGCCTTTTCGTTTGCAAACGTGGGTGAGGTTGGTGCATGGACCCTACTGTTATTGGAAAGTATTTGTGCCATCGGTCGTCTCATTGGATGCCACGTCGAACAGATTACCATGTTACTTCTGACGCCGATTCTGTATGATGAGACAGCCTGTGACTGTGGACTGCTGCACGCACACTAATGTATGTTTTTTGTGTTGATGAAAACGCTAAATAAAGTTTAAAAAAAAAAAAAAGTACAAGTCAGGAAGAGTGGATACCAGTAATTGAAATACCTGATGCTGCTGTTGAAACAAGAAAAACAACTGAATTAAAAAGACAGGAAGGTAGAGAGGAAAAGACAGGGAAAGAAGAACACACTCAGGTAGAAATAAACAAAGACATTCAGAAACCTGAGCAGGGAAAGGTAGATCTAGAAGAACAAGTTCAGGCAGAAGAAGAACAAACTGAAATAAGACCTGAACAGGATCAGGTAGAACTAGAAGAACAAGTTCAGGCAGAAGAAGAACAAATTATAATAAGACCTGAACAGGTGCAAGTAGAGGAAGGTCCAAACACAGAAAATACAGAACAAAGACAATCAGAAAGGGAAGAAGAACAGGGACAGATTGTGCCTAGATTAAGTGAAAATAAAAGAACTCTAGAAAGAGACAAGATTGAGAAATCTGAACAGAAAATACAAGGCCCCTGAGTGGACCTACGTTATACTAGAAGAATTTGAAAACTTAGATTTAAGTGAAGAATCAGAAAGCGTTCATGTTGCACAGATTGATGAAATAAAATTAAGACCTCCTTAAAATAAAAGAAAAATGGACAAAGAAAGAAAAAGAGAAAAGAAATTTCTCAGATTAAAATGGCAGAAGTTGGAGACACTGAAAGACCGAAACGAAGTTTGAAAAGAAAATGTTTAAGATTTTGCTTATGTAGCATTTCATTAGTAGTATTAGTATGGGTATTTCTAACAATAGGAGTACCTTTGTTGATGGAAACAAGTAACAAAAATAATACAATTACTAATGGGAAAGTAGATAGAATAAAAGAAACTAAAATAGAAATAGGGGTAGAAGGTGAAATAAATTATCATAATGAATCAGACAATGATTCGTCTTTAAATGTGTTTACTAAATTGTTATTTCAGTACGTTAATACAATGGAGATTAGTAATTGTTATGTTTGTATGAAGTTACCCTCATCAGTGTCAGAAGGGGTGACGTATCACCATATACCTTTAACATATGGTGTATCATGTAGTGCTTTATCAAGTTTATTTTATGCAACAGGGAAACTTCAGTATTTTTATTCAAATTTAGATGTAGTGTTTTCAGAATTGCCTATTAGAAAGAATATGAATCCAGTAGTTAGAAGTAGAAATGCACAGTTCATGGGTGAATTCTTTTTAACAATGAGTTCAATAGATATAGCTCAGGCACACAAGGATAACTTAACATGTATATTACGTGAAGAAGAAAAAGAGTTTTTGAATTTAGTAGATGAAAGGAGACAGGATTTAACAAAGAAAGCTGCTGAACAGAAAACCCATGTACCTCGATGGGCTGAGAAAGAGGGAATTTATGCAAAGGGCGAAGCTCATGCTGCGATGTCCCTAGACTTTGTGAAAAAGGGAAAATTCTGCCTCCATAGACTAAAGACTGATTATAATAACAATTTCATTGGTTCCAGTGAATGTGAACACAACTTCCTAATTCTAGGAGGGAGGGGACTAAAAGGGGGAACTGATCCTGTATTTCCAGGAATGTATTATGTTTGTGGGAACAATGCCTATTATAGGTTACCTGCAAGATGGAACGGGAGCTGTTATTTTGGAATAGTCTTTCCAAAAATTTATCATGTGGACAGAATCAATGGAATCAATGGAAAATCTAATGGACTAACACGGAGAAGAGCTAGTTTTTCTGAAATAGTAGGTGATATATTTAGTGCATTGATACCCTCAGTTGGAGTCTTTCTAAATTTGCGGAAAATTTGCAAATTATCAACCATAGTTGATCGTCTTTCTACAGATACTGCAGGAGGATTCTCAATGATTAACACAGAGATGGTTGCAATAAGGTCTATGGTTTTACAAAATCGTCTTGCTCTTGATATTTTATTGGCAAAAGAGGGCGGAGTCTGTGGTATGTTGAAAATTCAACATTGCTGCACTTATATTCCGGACAAAAGCAAGGAAATTAAAGGATACATTGGAAATATTACAAGAATACATAATGACTTGACCCAACTGGAGGTTGACAGTGTATGGGGAAAACTAACAAAGAGGATAACATCAATAGGGAATTGGTTTACTGATTTTGGAAACAGTTTTCTAGGTCAAATAATATTGCCAGTAGTTGTAATAATGACAGTAGTTATGATAGTAATGATCACATGCAAATGTTGCAGAAGTAAGGGAACAAGAAGGATACATGTAGAAAGGAAAAGGAAAGAAACGAAAGAGGGAATATAAAGAAATTCAGCTAGAAGAAATGAAAGGAAAACTGTACAAAAAGATGAAAGATTTAGAAGGAAAAGAAGTAACTGATGACATAAAAAGAGAAGGAGAAAACTGAGATGTGCTAAAGTTGGCATCTGGGAAGGGATGGGTAATTTTGTGATGGCTCAAAATGCCATCAAAGAGGGGATTGATGGAGCAAGGTCTCGTAAGAAAGAGACTTGCTCGGAGGCAATCCTCTCATTTAACTCATTAACAAATTACTAACCATGTCTTGTGAATAATAAATACGCACCACCTAAACACGTGGGTTAGTGAAGCTTGCTTATGTATGTACTAATGCGGATAACAATGAAATCGGACTAATACTGCTTTAAACGGGGAAACTGTTGTGCGCATGCGTCAACTGCATCTACGCAGTATGACGAAATAATGCTTGGAGGGAAATTCTAGCGCATGTGCAGAAGGCACTAAAATGGAGTCTTGAAGACTCATGTGCATGGCATCTGCTTAGCCGAAACGAAAACAAGCTATTTTATTAATGCTAATGCGGGGAAAGTATTAATAAGTAAAGGGGAATAGAGTAGAGGTGGGAGGTATACAGTGTGACCATTTATTTGTGAAATTAATATTTGTCTTTTTGACTTTATTATTAGTGCGCATTTGGGCCTCTCACGTATAGCCGAATTGAGCTGAGTAATTCAAAGTCTGCGCATGTCCACTGAAAGTTAACCCGGAAGGATGACACGAAGGTTGAATAAAAGCCAAGGTCAAAAATGATGTGCCCTGAGAACGGAGGGTGAAGAGCTCAGCGAAGAAGACTCTTATTCATGCATTTATAAAATGTTGCAAAATAAAGTTTGGATCTGTATGGGAACACAAGAGATGAATAACAATTAAGGGGATGGGTTTGCGAACAATGGTTTAACAGAATAAAGTGACATGTAAGCATGGTGTGATGATCATCCCCCCTTGCCTGACCAATTAGACTTCGTATTTTTACGATATTGAAACTTTAGTGGGTAGTACATGAAGAACAAAAGGTATAATTGAGGTAGCTTTAGTTAGTTAATTAGCAGAACTCTGGATGCTGTCTGGGAGTCGGGGATGCTGTTGCTGGGAGAGATGCTGTGAGATGCTGATGAAGAATCGAATGCAGAACCTGAAGCAGAACTTTCTATCCTAACTTAATTGGGTGAGATCAGAAGATCGCGGAAGAATCTCGAGGAGGAAGAGAGTGTCAGAGAGGGGTGCGGCGCAATCGTCGGTATTCTAGAGAGGTCAACTATCCTGTCCTGAAGTCTTTGTCTCCTGACCTATCCTGGGGGACCCTCACCAGCCCTTTGGCCAGGGGGTTGGTCTTCACACCATTCTTGGTAATTACAATTTCATGTATTTTATAGATGTTCTTTTCTCTCTGTCCTCTCCTTTTCTGAGCATTAGTCATTGTATGAGTCCGAAATATATGCTTGATGTTTAATCAATTGAATTTTTCTCTTCTAAGAATAATGGTGACTGCACTGTAATTTGAGATGGTTCACATGCATTTAATTTAGATAAAGATTTTAAAACTTCCCGAGTCTGTGATCATTTACTTTAAATAAAGAATAGTTAAGGGTTATTTTAATTATCACCATCAATTAGTTCAACTAATGGTCCATCGACCAGAGGAAAGAACTTTTTGATCAGTGAAAGGTTAGGAAAGTTAATAACTAATCCTGAGAAATATGAAATTTTAAACTAAACCCAGAGGTCTACTCGATTGTGTGTTTATGGGCCCAGGTGAGTATATGGTAGCGGAGTATCTGTTGTTGGTATACCGCTGGATCACATGGGTTAGTGACTAAACTGTGTGAATGTCTGTATCAGTCTGTCTGTTGTTGTATAAGCTGCTGCATGGGTTGGTCAGTAGCTACATGAGTGTCTATATGGGTTATCGATTGGTTGCCTGAGTATTTGTATGGGTGCCTGAGTGTGTGTGTGGGTGGGTGGGAGGTGTGTGACTCTGTGCATAGATGTTTGAGTGGTTGATTCACTGGGTGGATGGGTTCAAGAGTGCATGTGGAAACAGCTGTATGGGTGGGTGAGTGTGTGTATGGGTGTGTTGGTGAGTGAATGGATGTCTCAGTAGTACATGTCCAAGTAACTACATATGTAAAAGGCAGTGTATGTGAGAGTTGGAGTATATAAATGACTATACGTGAGAGTCAGTGATTGTGAGAGTGGCTGTATGGATTAGTGTGTACTTGTGTCAGTGATTGTATGTGTTTGTTTCTGTATGAATAAGTGATGTGGTGTGTGTATAACTGTATAGGTGAGTAAATGGAAGTGTGATTGATTCTTTGCATGACTGACTAGGTGTGTGAGTAACTCTGGATGAGTGGTGGTGTGTGAGTGTCTATATAGGTGTATGAGTGCATATGATAGTGTTGTATTGATGAGTGACTGCATGTATGAGTGATTGTATGGGTGAATGAGTGGATGTGTGTGTAGACCTAGGAATCAGTGAGTGCGTATGTAGTAACTGGTGTTGGTGTGTCTATGGTTTCGAAAATGGTAGTCTGTATTTTACAGTGGGTGTATGAAAGGTTATATTAGGGTGTGAGGAGGTGCATCAGATTATCACGTGGATGATGTCATCAGTGATGTCATTTGAGATGTCATCAGTGATGTCACTGACCATGTCATGAATGATGTAATATGTGACGTCATCAGCAGTGCATTGCGGGGGCGCGAGTCATAGTTAGCTGAACTAACTATAACGGCAGAATTTCACTGGTTTTGTACGAGTGAAATGTCCAACTAACTATAACGTCCCTGAAACCTGTGGTTTTTTCAGTGAATCTCTAAGGTTTTTTAAATGCTAATTTCTAACTATAACGTGCCTGAAACCTATCGTTTTTTCAGTGAATATATATATATATATATATTGCTCTCACCAACACCCAAACCTCAGCAGTGTCACATGGTATGCGCCAAGAGCTAACATGTAACATGCTGTTTTGAGTTTGCTACAGAAATGTTAAGTTTGATAACAAAACGTGTGCACCTGTTCATGTAATCAATCAGCCATGCAGTTCCTGTAACCCTTTCAGCATACTGTAGTGTCGCGCTCTAGTGGTCGCGCGTAGGCGTGATGACGTCGAGCGCGGCCGCCATTTTGGGCGCGAAGTTAGCGCCCGATATCGGAGCGGCACGGACGTGTTTCCCGGCGCTCTTCTGCATATGTCCTGAAGTAAATAAAGAGAGCTGAGCTAAACCCTGTGTGGCGCTTAATTGGGAAGGAGTAAAGGAGAACTTTACAGTGGCGACAAGATCGGGATTTAAAAAAAAAAAAAAAAAAAAAAAAAATTCGGAAAAAAAAAAAAAATACGTACCACAACGAGTACAGTGAAGAGGACACAAGGACCCACCAGAGAGGTGGCAAAGCGGGAGAGCGTGGCAGAGGACGGTCCTACTGCGAGTCAGCACCACCGGAACAGGTAGTGGTGATCAAGGAGAGCGCACAACCCCAATACATAGGAGGGTGGAAAACAGGGGAGCAGGAGGCGAAACCCCAGATCCCTCCAGACATCCAAGGCCCTGGCGGAGGTGGAGCAGCGCAGCGACGGGGGAGCCCAGGGGCCCCACCACGACCACACACCTCCCAGGAGCACGGGCACACCAGGCAGTCCAAGAGGAAACGTAGAGGCACCGGAAGGTAACGCCACAATGTGCGCGCAGGCGTCTACACTCACGACGCCCATACCCTTCCTACCGAAACCTGGCGAACCTCTGATGAAATGGGAAGACTGGAGGGAGTACTTCAGGAACTACCTAGAGGCCCTAGAAGACGAAAGTGGAGAGGCATTCCCCAGCAAAAGGAAGAAAAGGATACTACTCCACAACTTAGGCCCGGAAGGAATCAGAGTCTTTCAGAACCTAGTCCCCACGCAACGGCTGGCCCCAGACGATGATGTATTCCAACACGCGATTGATGACCTGAACAACCATTACAGACCAGCAGTGTGCACGTCCATTGACAGATACACCTTCCAACAGAGGAAACAAGCGGGAGAAGAGTCCATAGATGACTACGTGGCAGCGTTGAGGAAATTGGCGATCACATGCAAATTTGGCGCCTTGCACGACGAATTTATCAAAGACCAGATTGTCATGCACACGAAGAACACAGCGATCCAAGACAAACTGTGGGTTAACGGGGACGCCACACTGAAGGACGTCATAGCCATGGTAAAAAGGCGGAGCTGTCGAAGAGATGCGCTGAGGCAGCGAAAAAGAAAGTACAGAGCGGACCATGGTCAATAGAGTCACGGAATTAGAACCGCCGGACAGAGGAAAACGAAGGGAGGCGGAAGGGAGAACCCAGAGTAAATGGACTCCACGATACACACAGGCACAGAAATCAAACCGGGAGGGCACCACCACGTGCTATAGGTGCGGCAGTCCATCCCACGCGGCAAATGACAAGCGATGTCCGGCCTTCCGAGCCAAGTGTATGTACTGCGGAATTGTCGGACACTATGAGAAAGTGTGTCGCCGCAAGGTGAAGCGGCCAACAGTCAAGTACGTTGCACACGACGAGGGAGGTGCAGAAGGTGAAGAAGAGGAAGACGATGTGTTGTGCATCGACGGACAAGTTCTAGGCATAGAAGGAAGTCGCTCCAAGAAACCACAATGTGATATGGTCGTGGGAGGTGTTCAGATCAAAATGGTGGCGGACTCCGGCTCTCCATTTACCATCATTCAAAGGACAGTGTGGACCGAGAACTTCAAACCCAGCCTGGGATCACACCTCGAGCCCCCAGACATACGTCCGGTCACATTCACAGGAGAACCCATCCCGATGGTGGGATATCGTGTCCTGAGATTCGAGTTCAAGAACCGCAGTGCGGAGTGCAAATTATATGTGGCAGAAAAAGGGCCTTCTGTCCTGGGATGGATGGACCAGGGCGAGCTGGGCATACAATTGAACCCAGGGGGGGATACGCAAGTCCTGATGACCAGCGCAGACAACCAATCGGACTTCGATAAGATGAAAAGAGAATTCCCCACAGTATTCGGAGGCAGAGTGGGTAAACTAGCGAAATTCACACATAGAATTGAACTCAAGGAAAACGCCAAACCGGTATCCCACAAGGTGAGGAACATACCGCTAGCAGTCAGGGAAGCAGTGCAAAAGGAGTTGCAAAGATTAGAAGAAGAAGGGATCATCGAACCAATTAACAGTTCGGAATGGTTGGCCCCGTTGGTGGTAGCGAGGAAACCCAATGGCAAAGTTCGGTTGTGCGTGGACCTGCGCGAATTGAACAAGTGCATAGTAGTTGAAAAATTCCCATTACCCAGAATAGACGAAATGCTGGCGAAGACGAAAGGAATAAAATGGTTTTCCACCGTGGATCTCGCCTCTGCCTATCATCAGATAGCACTGCACAGCACGAGCAGGAAACTTACGTCCTTCATTACGCCATTCGGATGCTACCAATTCCGCAGGATGCCGTTTGGCTTGGCATCAGCAGCGGCGGTATTCCAAAAGCTGATGCACAAACTATTCAAGGACATAGAGGGAGTACAATACTTCCAAGACGACATCTTGGTGATGGGCAAAGACAAAGCCGACCATAACACAAAGCTAGCAATGGTGTTACAAGTCTTGGAAAGGAATGGCCTGACAGCCGAATGGGAGAAATGCAGACTAGGGATGGCGTCTGTCACATACTTGGGTCATGAGATTAGTGACCAAGGCATCACACCCAAACACGCAAATGTCAGAGCGATATGTGAAGCACCGGCACCGACAAGCAAG
Source organism: Calotriton arnoldi (assembly GCA_963921515.1). NCBI lineage: Eukaryota > Metazoa > Chordata > Amphibia > Caudata > Salamandridae > Calotriton > Calotriton arnoldi. Next base: position 405,696 of record CAWUFW010011393.1, read on the forward strand.
GAAGAAGTGAGATCATTCTTAGGGATGGCCGAATATTACAGCAAATTCGTGCAACACTTCGCCACCAAGACACACCACCTGCGACTACTGGTACGAGACAAAACTGCCTTCCAGTGGACAGAGGAAGCGCAAGGAGAGTTTCAGAAAATCAAGGAGGATGTCAGCAGAGCGGTCCCCCTGCAAGGTTATGATCCGCATTGAGAATCCATATTAACCACAGACGCGAGTGATAAAGGCCTAGGGGCAGTCCTCATGCAGGGAAGGAAGAACGGAGAACAAGCGACCATCAGCTTTGCGTCAAGGACATTGTCATCCACAGAACAGAAGTTCAGCGTGATAGAAAAAGAGATGCTGGCTGTGGTATGGGCCATGTCGAAGTTCCGCCAATTTCTATGGGGCACAAGATTCCAACTCCGGACGGACCACAAACCCCTTGTCAAGGTACTAACGTCCTGCGGGCACGCAAGTGCCACACCCCGCATCGCAAAAATGACCCTGAAATTGTTAGACTACAGGTATGATGTGGAATACATCCCAGGAGCCAAGAACAAAGTGGCGGACTACCTCAGTCGAGCTTCAGCCATGGAGGACGCACCCGCAAGTACGGACGAGGACGAAGTCAGAGTGGCGTTCACGGAAGATCAGGAGAAGGTGATAAGTGGGCAGGAGTGGAAGCAAGCCTACGAAAAGGACACGGACCTCGAAGACATCAAGGCATTCATCATACAAGGGTGGCCAGAAAAAAGGCACCTGAAAGCGGAACAAAGGAATTTCTTCGAAGTAAGGGAAGAGCTATCAGTAGGAGACCAAGGAACTTTCCTGTTTAGAGGGGAGAGAGTAATCCCTCCAGGGTCGTTGATACCACACCTGCTGGCAGTGTTGCACGAAGGGCACTTGGGCATCGTAAAAACAAAGTTAAGGACCAAACAGATGTACTGGTGGCCCGCAATGGATAGTCAAATCGAGAGACATGTAAGAGAATGTGATCAGTGCCAAAGAGCGGACAAGTCACAAACGTTACTACGTCCGTCACTAGGGAAGTTTGACAATCCAGCCAACCCGTGGGAGGAATTGTCAATAGACATTCTCGGTCCGGTGTTGGATGCGGAAGGGAACCCAAAATACGTGGTAGTTCTCATAGATCGGTATTCTAAGTGGCCAGAACTGGACATACAGGAGGTGATGGACACAGAGACAGTGCTGAAGTTTCTTACAGCTACCTTCCTCAGAGAGGGCATTCCTCGTTCCATCTTGAGTGACAATGGACCTCAATTCACATCAGAGAAGTGGAACCGGTACATGGAACGAAATGGCATCCAAATCAAGCACACATCGGTCTACCATCCGGCAGGGAATGGTCTTGCAGAAAGGTTTAATCGAGTAATAATGGGGTCCATCCAATCAGCCATTGGAATGGGAAAGGACTGGGAGAAGGAGGTGAGAAGTATGCTGTGGGCCTACCGAATCACACCAACCGGCACAGGATACAGCCCGTTCCAAATCCTAAGAGGACGTGAGCCGTTCACGAAGGACAATCTAGCGTGGAAAGAAAAAACGGTCACGAGTAAATGGTCCCCGGCAGTCGTGCACCACAACTTAGAGAGAGCCCAGAGAACGTACACAGAACAGTACAATAAGAGACGCAATGTGAAAGGAACGTCCCTGGAAAAAGGGGAATGGGTCAGAGTCAAACTTGCCCAGTTAAGGAGGAAAGGAGACAGCAAATACAGCCTGCCCCTGAAAGTTGAACAGGTATACAACAGAGCTGCTTTACTCAGTGATGGGAACGTCTGGTCGCAAGATCGCATGTCCAAGTGCAACAAGATATTACAGTGGGACAAAGAAGAAAGATCAATGACACAAGAGAAACAAAGTTCGCCTGCAGGGAACACAGCCCCAGGAGAAGAAGAGATGGACCAAGGAGTAGAAGGCAATAGGGTGGAGCAGGACGAGAATGATAATCTAATAACAGAGGAATGGCAGGAGGACAATAGCAGGACTCCGGAGAGAGAGAGCCCTAAAGGACATGGAGAAACGCCGGCAAGCCGAGCAGATGGAAGGGGAGAAGTATCCACCTCCACTCCGGTAAGACGTACAAGGGCAGGGAGACTAGTGGTAAGGCCTGCCAAATACAGAGACTATGATTTGGGAGAAGTGAAGTAACTCCTGGCCGAGAGACTCTGGGACTACCTTACTATTGTTAAAAGTTTTGTGTGTTTGATAAAGAAGGGAGATATGTAGTGTCGCGCTCTAGTGGTCGCGCGTAGGCGTGATGACGTCGAGCGCGGCCGCCATTTTGGGCGCGAAGTTAGCGCCCGATATCGGAGCGGCACGGACGTGTTTCCCGGCGCTCTTCTGCATATGTCCTGAAGTAAATAAAGAGAGCTGAGCTAAACCCTGTGTGGCGCTTAATTGGGAAGGAGTAAAGGAGAACTTTACACATACACCAATACAGTTACTCACTTTAAAAATGTAGATAAGCAACCAGAAGATTTCTGGAAAACTTACAATCCAGAATGAAGCATCTACACTAGGACACTATACATTCAAAACTGGATTAACACACTGACTACTATAAAGTACTTCGTGTGCACAGATTCTAAGAGGACAGACAGGCACGTCCCTCTCCCCTCCACAGAACTTGCTGGGTACACAAAAATCTTGGTTGCAGGCGCATTAACCTCGTGTTATTTGAAACCGGAGTCCGCTTTCAACAGTTAAACATGCAAGAACTTGTTTACTACCACATTGGTTCTTGTTGCCAATTGTGTTGCAGCAGTTACGTATAGATCCCCAAATACCCAATATTCAACACAAAAGCCGTTAACGAGCACTTTAAATACGTTTTCCCTTTAAAACGAGTATGTTCAAAATCTTATGGTTTAAAAAACGGCACTGCTTACTGTTACGTTTGGTAATTGTCTGAAATATGTACCAGGCATTTGATTTAAAGAGTTTTCTATTAATGCGTTTCATTGTTCCACGTATATGTATTGTCCTGCACACCTCACGGAGGCGCCTCTGTGCTGTCTTTCTTCTGTTTCCATGCTGCTGGCTTAACTCCTCGTATTCTGGTTCTGTGTCTGCGCGTGCGCTTTCGGGTAGTATTTCCACCATGCCCAGTATGTGGTGCTAAAACGGTGTTGTTATTGCGAGCATGCTCATTCATTTGTGGTCCAAATGTGTGCCTGGAGTGTGCTCAACCTGCTTAGATCTGGGGCTCTCCGTTATCATTAGAGCAGTTTTTGCAGGGGACCACTTTCTGTGTGCGTCTGGGTCACGGCTTTTTCTTCTCTCTGCTGTAGGGGCGACAGTCCCCTGTATTGGTCCTGCTAATCCGATTGAGGTAACACTACAGGCAGTGGGTGACCTGGCCCGAAATTACTAAGAAAACTACTGAGAATATGTCCTGGCAGCATCCTGGTAAGGTGAGTAATACCCTGCACTGAACAGTGCGTTTCTGTATTGGCTGTCATCGTATCTGAGGGTTCACATAGTAAATTGTTACGGATGTTACTTCAGTTTTGGCATTTTGTGTTTTTTTTAGTGTTGTAAATACCTGATGTCCCTGTACCTGCAAGTTGAGGGTGAACTGAAGTAGGCATATCTACCCGTGAAGCGGTTTGCTTTTCCTTCCCTCTAGCAAGGCTGTCTGAGAGAGAGAGAGAGGGTGGGTGAAAGGATCAAGGGTCGTACTCCATATCAGCCTAGTTCACAGAAGGGGAGAGGAAACGACTGGGATGATAAAGAGGCAGTGAGTACCATAGCGAGCTGCTTTGTTAAAAATAGTTATTAACTTAGATAGCAAGCCATTCCCGACCAGTGTTATTGTAATGTGCAACATTTGGTATGAGATATTGTATTTTTGTATCCTGTGGCATACAGTCCTAATTTACTTTTCTTTTATTAAAGTCATGAAGAAGAATATTATGCTTTCATTTTTTTGTAGTTAGTTTAGGGGTTTTGAAGGGTAGGAGGGAATGTATTGCTAATGTTATAGGAAATGATTTTTGGGGAATGGGGACACTGAATGTATGACGTTTAGTCCCTACATCCAAGTTCATCTTGCCGCATTCATATTGTTGAAGGCAGAGAAATGTTGCCCCTCTGTCATCAGCTGTTTTAATGTTCTAAATGAATAGCCATCTTGAAATAGTGCATTTTCTGAACTGTATCAACAACCATTTCTAACAAGCAAAAGCAAGGGAGTCTATGTTTACATTATTTGTATATACAGAAGTAGTACAAATTATACCTAGTAAAGTGTTTTTCACGAATCAGTATTTGTTAAGCATTTTGTTACATAATTGGATCCCAATTTACAAATTGTTGCAATTCAAGATTCTGAATTGTGCTTTCTGATATTAACGTTGTTATTGAATAAGATATGTCCCGCATTTGCAGCGAGCAAGACAACTGAAACTTTGTGGGCCACTGCTCTTTGAGCTGTCATTCATTTGCTATTGACCCCGCCATAATTATCCATCCAGGCAAAGACCGTCTCTTTAATTGCACTAGCACCTTTCTTTACATTGCGCTCGGGGGAAAGCCAGGTCTATGTGTAGATAGGTATGTTGCAGCATTTTAATTCCTCTCACAATCATAGCCATCCTTGCAGCATCGTATGGGTGATTTCCCATGTATGGGAGTCTTGCTGAACCTCTCCCATAGCATCCTACTGCAACACCAGCACTAATCCTTTCCATGGACCGGCCCGGAGTAGCATAATAACTCCTTCCCCTACCAGCAGTCAACATCTGCTTGTGATGGCGCGGTCACAATTTCTATTCCCAGTAGTCCTTACTTAGCTTTTCAACCTCTCGAGGTTGATAAATTGAGAAATATTAAATTAGGTAATAGTAACACATGTTCTTACAAGGCTAAGAAGAACATTCTTAAGATCACATCTCAAACCAGTCACTTTCGTGCACCAGTTGATCTTTGAGTTTTTAAACATACTGTCAACGCTTTCTCGTTTCAAGGTTGGGATATTTTTCTTTTAGCTCTCGCCAACGACGACCTATTATGTACAATACCAATACTTAGAGTGGGTTTTGGGTCAGCCCATTGTTTATCATTTGTTGACTTTCTAGTTGACGCCACTTGCTTGCTTGGTATTCGATGGTCTTCCTTCCTCATCTTTTGTTTGTCCCTCCCGTGAAACATGGCTTCTTTATCGTTTTCCTCTTCAAATCCATGCTCCTCACCACTATCTGTGTTGATCTCCACCGCTCCCAGCTCGTCAACAAAAGCACAGCAACGGGTACAATTTTCGCAACATTTGACTAACAGCAGGCTTTATTTGGTTGGTTTTCTTTTATCTCTTGCCTTTCACATGTTGCAAGAAGGGCCAAGCCATGGTACTAAAAGGCACCATAAATGCTGCCCGCGAGGTTCTGTAGCACTCGGCCGGTTTTTGAGTTAGAGTGACTGGAAATCTGCCTGTTGTCCTGGTAGTGCATGCATCTGTTCTCGGCTGCCACAGTTCACCACATATCTGGAGCATTTATTCCAGTTCCTAGTCATGTGAAAAGTAAATGACAAACCCTTTCCTGTAAATTCTGACACTTCCTCAGACAGCTGTTATGAACTTTTAAGTACCTACAACTAGCCCTTTGTCTTGCTTTTAAGCTGGATCTTGTGCAATTTGCCTTTTAAATTCTGTTCAGGTACGTGGCCGAGCTCTCAGTTATGACAAATGCGTGACCGTCGCACTCTTTGCTCTACTTGAATAAATCCACACCAACCTGGATTTTTGGGCTCACCCAGGCGTTAAAAAGCCTAGCCCTGGGCGGGTGATTCGTGCCAGCAGAAGATCCTTCTGGAGCTGTAGCTTGAACCCCCCCCCCCCCCCCGTGGCTATTCTGAATCCTATGTAAAGCAAGCAGAGAGAGACCCCTTGTTCTGACCAAGGGAATAGGGTACTCTTCGCAAGTGAAGCAAAATATCCCCCAGGAAAGAATTTACAATACCACCTCAACAAGTAATAGGTTAGAATTTATCTATTACCTAACAGCACCCACCCTATTGTTGCTAAAAACGCACAGCATAAATATAAAATCACTTACTAAAACATTCAATTAAAAATATCATTTTTGCAAAACATGTTTTATTAAAATATTATCATCAAAAATCATTCAACAGTTAAAATAAATTTTTCCTACACCTGTATTTCATACATGTCAACAACACAATTGTTACAGAATTCCCAATAGTATACAGGACACAAATCACAATACGAACTGACATAAAAAAGAGAGAAAAAGCTTTAGACAATACACTCTGTCATTAAAAATAACATATCCTAAGTCGATTATTTAGGGACCCAGCCTGGATGTACTTCTTATCTCACAAATACTGGACTGAATCCACCATAGGATTATGTCAACAAATTTGCGTCGACGCGTTTCGATGGTTTTAATATTTTTCCATCTTTATCAAGACAGTAGTTTTAATTTTCTCTGTAGTCGTTTCCGGTTTCTAGGTCCTTGTTTCGTTTCAATTGTCCATATAAGTCTCATAGAGTTGGATATACCTCTTTTGAATAACCGACCTCGATTGAGGTTCAAATGTTGGGCCTGCCGTTTCAAGGCACCTTGTTTTTATGTTGCTTATGTAAGCGGGACTACCGGCTTTATTATTCTCCCGGGATTCCTGACTTTGTTATCCTCCAGGGATCGAGGGCATAAAACCTCCTCTTCCGCTTCACTCTTATTTCATGCGGCGGTTCACCTCGAGATTCTTATTATAATAAGAAGGACGAATCTCGAGGTGAACCGCCGCATGAAATAAGAGTGAAGCGGAAGAGGAGGTTTTTTATGCCCCTCTTAGCAACAATAGGGTGGGTGCTGTTAGGTAATAGATACATTCTAACCTATTACTTGTTGAGGTGGTATTGTAAATTCTTTCCTGAGGGATATTTTGCTTCACTTATTCTGAATCCTAGGCAGCTTGAAGGCAGATGCAGGCAGGGTGAAACTGGGCCTTGGTGGCACAGCCTTTGTTGGAGGGAGGAGCCTGTAGCGTCCTCCCCAGCCCAGGAGCATGCAAATGAACATGCCACACACGGAAGTCTGGATTGTATGTATTTATTCCTCTGCGTACAATCCCACGCTGCACTATCATTACGTAAAATCCGCTCATGATCACCCCTTAACACCGCCCAACAAGTTACTCAATTCCTCCATAAAGTCCACCCAGAACCTCAAGGGTCCTAGCACTCATAGTCCCATGACACTACATCTCCCCACCTTCTTAAATAAGAAGGTATAAACAACAGTTACATCATATTTCTTCACTAAGTCGTCGAGGCGTTCGTACTAAGCGGTCATATCGAGTGATAAGAGTTAGTTGAGATGTACTCTGATTGTGCATTGGTGACACAGGTTCTGATGGTTGATCTGGACTGTCCAACGGGGTCTCCTCATTCATGGTTGCGGGAGCTGATGAAGGTTGAGGTAGGTGCTTGAAGTGTGACAAGTTCCTTGTGATGGACTTTCTGGGCCGATGCATCATCACCATGTGTCTTTTGCACTTCACAACCCTCAGAGGATCGACAGCAAATGGAGTGTCTGGTTTCCACTTTCGTTTCTGCTGAACCAGAACCAAGTCACCTTCATCGAAGACTGTCTCCTGAGTTCATCGACGCTGATCGGCATAGGTTTTGTGCTTTCGAGCGGTGTCCGTGATACAAACTTCATATGCATATCCGGATTGGTCTGTTGTCCATTGTGGTAGCTTGGTTCTGATGGCTCTCCCAAAAACATAAGGTGGCAGGGCTCTCACCAGTTGTGGAGTGAGAAGTTGAATGATAAGCATTGAGGGCTTGACACAGGGCCTGGCTTAACTCGATTCTGTCCATTGCGGCTCGTTGAATCACCCTCTTAAGGGTACCCATGAATCGTTCAGCAACACAATTGGCTTGGGGCCACAGCGGTGTACTCTTTTGATGCTTGACATTGAATCTGACCAGAAGTTCCTTGATTTCTTTGCTATTGAACGGTGGACCACTGTAAGATTTAAGAATGGCGGGAATACCTTACGTTTCAAAGATGTTAAGCAGCCGCTCAATGACCTTGTCATGGGTTGTTGATGAGTACTCCTCTACTAAAGGAAAATGTGAATACTCATCGATGACTACCATGAGATGATGTCCGTTTTCTAAAGGCCAAAAGAAATCTACTATAACTCTTTCCCAAGCAAGTGCAGGAAGATTAGACATTGTCAATGTGTGCCTTGTCACTTCGGGGGAAAGGCTGTTGCAAAGATGAAACTCTTAGTTCTCTCTCAACCAGTGGCGTAACAAATCGTGAGGGCCCCCCCTCCAAGATATGCTGAAGGGACCCCTCAAACTCACATCAGTAGGGGCTGAGGGGCCCCTGCAGTATGGGTAAGCCTGGGCCACCCCCCTGCACCGCGGGGGCCTTTGTTACGCCCCTGCTCTCAACTCGCTCATCTAGGCACAGAAACCATACTCAGTCTCTTAGGGCTCTTTTGGTAGCTACAATACCACAATGTCCTTCAAGGGCTAGTGGAATGATCTGTTGTCTAGGCTCTCAAGAATGACAATTCTTGAGCCTCTCAATACATCACCTTCTTTGGTAACAAACAGTTCATCCTGTACATTCTTGAAATTCAACTTCATCAGCAAAAGGTCAAGCATGCTTCTTCCACGATTGGGTTGAAATTATATCTTTGAGGATAAGCATGTTCTTATCAGCATTCATAGCAGCAAGGATCTAGTCAATAGACAGGGCTGTTGGCGTACTGGATCTCACAATGAAGTTAATGTACTCCTGTTGAAGTGTGCTCCTGTAACGGTACTCCTGCAAAGTAATCAGCTTGGTTCTGATCTTTACCCAGCTTGTGTACAATTGCATAGTCGTACTCTTGCAGTGGCAACCCCTACCTCTCAATGTGATGGGGCATTTTGGCTTTTGGGTTTTCAAACATAGTGAGCAACGCTTGGTGGTCTGTAATGATAGTGAATCCATACAGAAACACTGAGAATGTCCGCAAGCCAGACTCTCCTTCTCGAGCTGAGAATAGGTGCGTTGTGTGTTAGACAGGCTTTGCCTGGCTAGGCCATAGTGTGTCTCTGAGCATTATGTAGAGCAAAGATTGCCCTTGGCCCCAACAGGCTGTCACCGACTGTGATCTCAGTATGTAACTTGGAGTCAAAAAAGGCCATCTCAGTTGCATTTTCATGTTTTATTCTTTTGAAGCTTTGATCACATTCATCAGACCACTTGAAAGGGACATCTCGTTTTGTCAAGTCTCTCAATGGCGCACTCACAGTAGCAAAGTCACAAATGTACCTTGACCAATAACTGCCCATGCCTAAGAAGGATCGCAGCATGGTGACATCTTATGGGGGGCAAGTAGATACAGTGCTTGCAGTTTATCTGGGTCAGGAGTCATTCTCCCATCAGAGAATGTGTCTAAAGAATTTGAGTTTGGTCTTGTGAAACTCACACTTAGCTGCATTCAGACTGAGGCCTGCATCAGCAAGTAACTGACTTACTTGCGTAAGAGCCTTACCATGCTTTTTTTGCATTTTCCCAAACACCATTATTTCATCACTGTAATTAAAAGTATGTGTGACGGGTTGAATTATTCGACGTATAGCATCCTGAAATATTTCTGCAGCTGACAATACTCCAAAACTCAACCTTTTGTATCTGACCAAACCAGCATGAGTTGAAAAAGTAGTGATGTACCTGCAATTCTCTTACAACTTGAGTTGATGATATCCCTTGTTCAGGTCAAGACTGGAGAAGACATTGGTGCCCTTCAGTTGCAAGATCATGTCCGCTATGTGTGGACCAGGATGTCTTTTCTCTTTTGATTGCTTTGTTGGCCTGACGCATATTAACACAGATGCGCGCTGCACCTCCATGGTCCTTTTTTGGCACCACCACAATGGGCGAAACCCATGGTGTCGGACCAGCGGAGCACTCAATGATGTCATGCTTCACCAGCCTTTCTAGTTCTTTCTCAACAGCTTCTTGCAAATAAAAAGCGACTGTGCGGTATCGCTGGACAACAGGGCGAATGTCCTCATTAATATGAAGTGGCACTTCCATTGTCTTGAGCCTTCCTAGGCCATGAAAGAACCACTGGAACTGACTCACGATTTCAGATCAAGTATGCAGGTTGTAGTTGAGGGATATCAGTCCCACATCAGCAGCGGGGTAAAACTGAGTAAACCTGCACTGGACGATGATCCTTAAAGAAAGTGAATTGGCACTTGCGACAACACTGCTTTATGTCGTATGGTTGCTGTGAATGACCCTTGATTGTGCAACGGTTTAGAAGCAGCCCAAGTATAGACTTTTGTGTTGGACAGGTTGAGGCTGGCACAGGAGATAAGTTGTTGAACTATTCGACTGGCATGATTTTAACTGACGCACCACTGTCTATGATGAAGGTTATGGGGCAACCGTTGACCTTCATTGTAATCTTGGGGCAGCGGCCAAATGACTTATGTTCTTTGATTGACTGGCTTGATTTTGTCTTTTGTTTTTCTTTGCAAGCAGCTAGACCTATATGTTCATGCCGTTCTTTGGTCAACACCATCATCGCACACTCATCTTCTTCAATAGTGACGTTGAAGAACCTTTGTAGCGTGAACTTGATGACAATCAGCTCTGTCTGGTTTCTACTTCTTGTAACTGGTGTTGTTTTCTGGCCTTGTGAGCATGGTGAGGATGCTTCTGGAACTTTCTGGCGTCCATTTTCTCTTCTCGTTGTGATGTATTTGGTTTCTCTTTCACTTTGCAAACCATTATGAAGTGTTTTTTTTCCCCGCAGCCCCTGCATGTCTGTCCCATGGCTGGATATTTACCTTCATGGAGAAATGAAAATCCAGATTGGAAACATAACCTTTTCTTCTTTGGAGACTACGACTTGCGTGCACATCAACCTCGTGTTTGTGCTTGCTTTTCATGAACAATGCTGATTCACTTTTCACAGTTCCAGCTTCCATATCAGCAGCTGATCAGCCTGCTCTCTCATCAGCCCTTGCCGCCATTAGTAGTTTTTCTAAACTGATCGGCTCTCTCAACATGCATTGTTGGAAAGAGAGCCATTTGTAACTCTGAGGCGTATGGCTTCTTCGTCTTTACACTCTTTAAATTTACAGTGTTTGATAAGCACATCAAGTCGCTCAACATACACATCCATTCTTTCACCAACTTGCTGTCTTGCCTGATTGAAAATGTCTTCTTCATAATTGACATTCGGCATCGGATTGAACTTGGTTCCCAATGTTTCTCTGATCTGACGGTATGATGTTGTATCAGTTAGTGATATTTTCTTTATCACTTCTTTCACTCCATCACCGGCAAGGTTCTACAGATACTTAATGATTTTCATATCATCTACTTTTTCTAGGGTATCTATGAATTCATCGAATGTCTTGATCCATGCAATCAACCTGGTGCCAATAATCTGTTTCCTTGCCGTGTCGAATGGCGGTAGTGGTTTCAGGAACACATCTGTGTCGTACTTCACACTCTTTCTACTGCTGTTGAGAGTATATGCTGTTCAGACAGCTTTTGCTGTGCGCCTGAATCTGCAACGTCTGCAAGCACCGGCCTTGTGCTTGAGCTTGGGCCGCAATGCCCACTTGGAGGTCGTATAGCGCTTCCTTCCTCCTTGACGGAGAGTGAGTTTTTTTGTTTCTCGCACCTGGTTGTCTTTGTTTTTAGTGTTTCGCTTTGTTTGGATGACTGCCATGTGTTATGATGTGGCGCAGTGTCTTTTCTTTTGGCCTTACCAGTGGGTTTCTGGCGGGCTTTTCAAATGCGCTCCTCAGCAAGCCTCCAACTTGTTCAAGGGCTGTATATGGGCTGAAGCGTGGCTTCGATTCCACACATGCCAATTTCAAACTACTTATCATCCATTTGGGCGCATGTGCCACGCACAAGCAGTTTACTGTTGCATAGCAAGCTCTCAGGGAGAGCAGTTTCATTTCTTCGGGGCACAGATTCCCTACTCGTCGCAAATTGTAGTGTCCTCCCCAGCCCGGAAGCATGCCAATGAACACGGCACACATGGAGCTCTGGATTGTACGTCTTTATTCCTCCACATACAATCCCACTTCACTCTCATTACGTCATAACCTTTTAATAACCACACCTTAACATCTCCCAGGAAGTTACGCAATTCCTCCATAAAGTCCGCCCAGAACCACAAGGGTCCTAGTGCACTTAGTCTCATGACACTACAGAGCCTTGAACCTGTGCTGGATTTGGGAAGTCTTGGCCTGTGCTGAGATGGAGAGTCGATCGGGCCCCCTACAGACATTGACTTTGAGCCATGGTGCAAGCCAGTACCTTGGAGGCTGATGGAGCTCACCCCAGGCTAGAATCCTCAAGACGGTGACTGCACCTTGGAGCCCCACCCAGTAAACGCAGGGGCAGGCACCAGCAGAGACTGGGGGGACTCCTGGGGCCTGGATGGACAGGTAGAACCCCAGGGGTACCCCTGTACTACTGGCAGCATTGTCAGGAGGACTTCAACTGCTAGTCCTCACATCTTGGAACTCACAAGAGATGGAGGCACACACATAGAGACTGGTTCCGGGCGGGCGCCTCCATGGACCACAGTGTCACTGGAGTGATTGGATCACTTGGAGAGGGAAGGCAGTGGGTGCAGCAACCACCCCATGTGTGCTCCCCCCGCGGGCAGAACAGGAGCACAAATTACAGTCTTGCACGGGGGAAGGGCCAGGAGCCCATTGGCACTCAGTGGAAGAGACACCCCGCTACTACCATTGCCGCAGCACTTAGTCAATCTGGGGGTGATAATAGCTACCCCTTGCATCACTTCAGTCCCAAAGAGCCTAACCTGTTAAAACCTTCCGCCCATTCAACCATCTGTGGAGTGACCACCCGGCTCAGTCCCCAAATTCTACAGCTAAACTCTTGAATCTTAGGTGACTATGATGGAGGGGGCTGTCACAAGAAAGACTTCAACAGCAATGCGCTACTTTAACAAGCCTCCTAGCTCCAAGCAAAAGCAAATAGAGCTCCTATGCAACAGGGGAGGGAGTCTAGAGAGCTTAGCGTTGACCAGTCACAGACAATCACTAGAGACCTTCTTCTCCAAGTTTACCAAGAAATTAAGGAGGACATTAAAAGATTCACAACTGATCTGAACAGCCTACGGGCCATCCAACATGAAGTTAACTAACAGGGAGAGAGGGCGACCCAGGCCGAAATGTCTATTGACAAACAGAGAAAAGCGAAGCACTGCAACAACAGTTTTTCCAGCTTCGAAGACCAGGATATTCTTCTGCAAGAAAAATGTGAAGGCCTTGAAAACAGATTGCATCCAGGGTGTATCCAACAGTGTCTCCTGCACCAACCTGCTGAAATATCTTGTGGACCTCTTTGATGCCATCCTTGAAAAATCAACTGGCGGCCGATAATCATTGATAGAGCCTATTGAGTCATACCCCTAAGCAGAAAAGGGAAACAAGTCACCAATTTCCTAGCTTGCTTCTATTGCTGTTTCCAGAGGAAACCATCATGTCCAAGGCCAACAAGACGGCTTGATTTCCTTCAGTGGTCCACACCTCCTCCTCTTCCAGGACGTCTTGGCAGTGACGCTGGCGAAGAGGCGCTCCTTCAAACCCATCACAGAATTTCGAATCTCCCATGACATGAAATACAGATGGGCCACCCATTTTCTGTCACCTGTTATTGGGGGCAGGGGTGGTCCTGGACCCTCTGCTCACTTAGAGAGACCAGATAGATCGTGCACCTACTGCTGGAAAACAACAGAACGCACCAGACAGGACCGGAGGACAAAGTGGACCCACAAACGGAGTTAGCAGATCGTAACAAAATGCCCTAGAGGTTGCGGACCGAGAGCCATTGAGATTAAAACCATCAAAGCCCAGCTCCTAGAGCATCTTCGTAGATCCATTGGCGAGGGAAGGCAGGCAATAATTTAATGTAGCAGCCAAAAGGCCGCCAGGGCTACTCTTGTGAACGGACTCTAATTTAATCCTGGAGGCGGCGAACTAGGACCTTGTAGCTTGCAGCCTCTTCTACTAGGCAGGACTGGCTGAGGTAAGGATCTATAGACTCTTCAACACTGCTAATACACCTCCTGTGATGTGTTTAACGTGTCTTTCGCCAACATTTTGTGGGGCGGAGTTTGGGCACTCAGATTAGTTGGACTTCTTGTTTTGACTTTTACTACTTTTAGGTTTAAGTTTAGTGGGGGGAATGGAAATGTAGACCACCAAAGACTGCACACCCCTATGCCACATAGCCTGTGCCACAACGGGAAGTAACCAAACACTAGGCTTGCCCCTCATTCAATTTAAAGACAGTTGGTCACACTACACAGTACTTACAATATCCGAGGCCTTAATAACTCCTCCAAGCCGATTAGTATCCTGGGGGAACTTGAGCAGCTAACCATGAGATGTTTCCTACAGGAAACACACCTTCTGCTGGGGGAAAGGACTAGATTGAGATCCCAGCTCTTTCATACTTAATACCATGCAATTTCTTCATCCAAGACAGCAGGAGGGGCAAAACTCCTTAGCCCTAGGGGCTCCTTTACTGAGAGGGAACATAAAGCTGATAAACATGGTAGATTGGTGGTGGTTAATGGCCTCTGGGAGGGTAGCCCAGTCAGCTTAGCATGTGTTTACGCCCCTAACACAGGACCAGAGTTCCTGAAGGGCAACCTCTGAATCCTTACCATCTTTTCCATGGGCCCCTTGATTATCCGGGATGGGGGATACCTTAACCTAATCCTGAATGCAGCCCTAGCTAGATCCCAAGAACTCTGTGGTACGACCCCAGAGCTATAAGCCCAGTGGCAGATCTGGTTAAATGATTTGGGTTTTTTGGATGCCTGGTGCATTGACACCCTCTCACAACAGACTTTTCCAACTATTTTTCAGTACACCTACATAGGCTAGGACTGATCTAGTTTTCCTAGATAAGAGATTATAACATGCCTTGAACAAGTCAGATCCTCTCGGACCATTGCTCTGTGGAACTGTAGCTCTTCTGGGATAGGGAGGTCAGGCGTTATAGCTGGGGCTCTTGGGGACTGAACAATTAACTACTAAAAGACCCTTTAGTCCTGTCTGACGTCTAAAAGAAACTTTAAAAATACCTGACCTTTAAAGACACCGGAGAGGTGGAGAAGCGAGTAGTTTGGGATATACTCAAGGAGGTTAATAGGGGAACCCTTATGTAAGAGGCAGGGCAACTTAAACACGTGCATGATCTGATCAAGTGAAGATAGCTACTGAACTGAGAGAGGTGTTACACCAATTCAAGCAGACACCTTCAAAGGTTTGGAGAAAAGTAACAACTATACAGGGCCAACTTCATACCGCAGAACTAGATAGAGCTAAATACGTACTCACCAGACTAGAGGCTCCCTTTCTTGACCGGGGGAACAAGCCAGGCACCCTACTGGCACACACAGTGCTAGCCTATCGGGCATGCCTACACAAAGGGAAGATAAAAGATGAAACCGGCACAATATGCAAAAATGACTGAGCGCCGGGTCTGGGCATTCCGTGCATATTATCAATCCCTATATACTTGGCAAACTGCGTACTTTGATTCACTCTCACTCCCTAAACTCCTATCAAAGTTCTCCACCAAATTAGATGAACCCATCGCTGTGGGCGCGATTTTGAAGGTAATCGGTCAGCTGAAGTGCTTAAAGGTGCCAGGTCCGAACGGGTTTGCAGCCCCTCCTAGAATTGTTTCACCCCTCAACTCCTACCCATTTTGACTGTGTTATTTAACAACTTACATGCAAGTAACAGTGCTTCCTTGGGAATTAATTAAGTTAGCTTCATGCTACTACCGAAACCGGGTAAGGATCCAGCATTCTATCTGTCGTACAGGTTAATTCTTGCTTAACTTGATCTCATGACCATTACCAAAGTCCTAGTCAACTGATTGGATAAGTTGGTGCCCATTATAATCCATCCTGATCAGGAAGGTTTCATACTTCAGAGCACAGCAAGCAATAACACCAATAAAGCCTTACACCATGTGACATTGCCAGGAAGAAATGGAGGGAGGCAGTCCTCCTGTCACCCGACTCTTAGAAAACGTTTTATATGGTAGAATGGGGAATGATGTTCAATGTTCTGAATCAATTTAGCCTGGGTACTCAGTTCCTAGGCTGTATCGTGGCTTTTTACTGTAACCCCTTGGGCAAGGGTCAAAGTTCATGGATAGTCCTACGAGTTCCTATGCTCAAGCAAGGGCAGGTGTGAGGGGTGTCCTGTATCTCCTCTTCTTTCCATTTTTTTCCTTTTTTTTAATCTTAGCACCTTTCTTACAGAAACCTTGAGAACACCCTAAGATTAATGGTATCTCCTTTTGTCAAGACATATTCAAATTGTCCACCTTTGCAGATGATGTCAATTTTGCCATAACTGAGCCTGTGCAATACTCCCGGCCCTCCTTCATTTACTGGAGGAATTATGGGCTGTGTCGGGGTCTCAAGATCAATATGACTAAATCTGAAGGTTTGGTGTACTTATCACAAGCTTAGCGTGTGAAACACCATTTTGCTAATCTCATATAGCACTAAATACCCAGGCATCCAGTAGACATATAGTTTACAGGCTTGTGCCAGAGTGATCTTTGAGCTGCTGCTACACAAATTGATGTCCACTCTGGCTGCCTGGAAAAATTGTGCTCTCTCCTGGATGGATAGAACAGCGTCCCTAAAAATGACACTAGTCATGTTTTCCATACTCTGCTGCTGCCGCTCCTTATGAGGGAAGATATTGCATTGGTAAAAACAACCTGTCTGACCTATATTTGGGCAATGGTAGACTAAGACTATGCGGAACGACCTGCATGAGGTACCGAAGAGATTGGGGGTCCCTCATTTGCTTTGTAACTACCAAGCTTCCCAGCTGTGTTGCATGACTTAATGGCTGAAAGGTAAAATGGATAAGCAATAGTGTTTTAGCGACGAGAATCTGGCTGTCAGACTACTGGGCAAACAACCATGGGTCCCCGTGAACGATGTTGTCTCCTCTCCATCAACCCCAATAACTAGAGCTACTTTAGTGGTCATACCCCAATAACTAGAGGGATATGGATCTCTATTGCAGGGAGGACCCAACTATATTCCCATTGCCTCTCACCCTGATAGTTGGCAACCCTGACTTCACACCAGGGATAAAGAAGTGTGAGCTTCAGATCTGGAGGCTAGGGGAATGCTTTAGTCTCTGAGATTTATATTTAATGGTGCCCCGAAACTATTTGAGGAAATTAAACCAGGGTAGGAGATCCTGAAAGCAGAGCCTTTTCACTATCTATCAATTAAGCACTGTGTAATGTTAAGGATGGGGCCAGCATCTTCCTTGATGCAAAACAGTGGCAGGAGATATTCGTCCAGATATTTGTCCAGACCAATAATTTCATCTGTCACACCCTAGGCAAGGAGATCCGTTATAAAATCATATTTCCATGGCATCTCACACAAACATGACTCCATACTATTAACCAGACCCTCCCCAGCACCTGCTGGAGAGGTTGTGGAGAGGGGGATACCCGCTACACATTCTCTGGGCCTGCTCACCATTTTTGACTTTTGGCAGCAGCAGTTTCTCCATGAGGGAGTGGGGGCGTCGCCTCCCCGCCCGATGCAGATGAGCTAAACGTAAAAAATAAAATGGCAATGAAATGATTTAATTCCATTTTATTTTCACATTTAGCGAGCATCAGCCTCCAGCCTGGATAAATAAGGGGCATGTCCTCCTCTGCCGCCGATTGGCAGCATAGAGGAAAGGGGGAGTAAGATCGACCCTCCAAAGTACAAAGTGACTTGCACACTTTGCAGGTCTCCACTCAGTTGTCTTAGGCAGCTGGATGGAGACCAAGCACAGGCCTAAAGGGCCAGAAGGGACATCCATGTAGGATGCTCCAGCCAGTCCTGGTCCTGCTCTTATGCTGGTGAGGTTAGCACCGCGGAGCCGACAGAGGAGGGACCGAGGAGGACATCGGACATGCAGCAGGTAAGGGAAGTGACTTTATTTTTTATTATTTGCCACTCGCCTTGCCTGCATGCATGCACCCACCCACCACTTAGTTGCCCGCCCGCCTCACCGGTGCTTATACGTGCGAGCCATCCCAGTTTTTAAAACAGAATTTTTCTTATCTATGATTTGGCTGTGGATTTGTGAGATGGCTAATAATGCCCAAGTGTGTCTTGCTGGGCAGGCCTGTAGAAGGTATATAACCTCTACACTTACTGTGTGCAAATGTATATTCCACCTTCTTTTGATGGCCAAGTACACTGTCGTATTACTCTAGGGTCACACTACTATTCCACCCTACAAACTTTGGATACACAAACTTTGGGTCCTATTGGGTCAGGAGAAAATTAAATTACACATGAGGAAAAAAAACAGTCAATTTAATAAATTATGAAATTCAGTCTTGTCATACTTTAACAAAGATCGCAGGGGCCTTATTTTTCCACAGTCTCTAAGGGCCTTGTTAATTACACCATACTAACCCGGTTTGTGATGCCAATGTGCCAGGATGAGTGATGCATGGCAATATTTCCAATTCTTTAAGTGATTAATCAGGGGTAGATGGAGGAGAGCATGGGGGAGCTTTTTATCTTGTGAAAAATTGGGTTGAGGTGTATGTTTTGGTGGGTAAGCTCACTTATTTGTTAATTTTCTATGTACTGAATGCATAATAAAAATTATTGAAACTAAATTATGTTCAGTTTGTTGCATGAAATTTGAAAATTAAACCATGCCTTCTGTAAAGGTTGAAAATATTGAATTCGGTGTTGCAGTTTCAAGCTACCTTAAGATACATATCTACTTTTCCTCCAGTATTTTGAATTAAATTGTTTTTTTAAACAATGCTTTACAAATAAGCATTGGCATAGCCAATGGCTTATTACCCACATTTTAACGGTGAGGCGTTGGCTGTGCCAATGCTTATTTTCTAAAGTTGTCTGACCAAGTGATCAAGACTTTTTGTCAAAATGCTCTAATGGTAGTTGAATCCAGGTTGATGTGATCGACGCACAGGTTTGTGTCTTTAAATCATCAACATTAGAGGAGTGGGGGTAATTGGAGTGTGCTTGCTGCTTGCAGCCAAGCAGTAAGTGAAGACAACAGTGTGCATTCTCATAGGCTGGTTTGTGCTCACATTACACTGTCTAGACTTTGCATCTAATCCATGGGGCATCAGTACAAAAAATATATTTGTGACTGCCAATAAATAGGTTGCTATCTTTTCTAATGGGTGATACATGGATGTGGCTGTATGGTTCTGCGAACAAGACACTACTTGTTTGCGGAGCCTGGAAGCTCAAGAGATGACTAATGTCAAACAACTATAGAGGATAATCAAAAAGGTAAGAACAAGAAGTTTGTGTCCGGCTCTCGGCAGTTGAATATCCACTTGTTCTTCTGTTGTCTAATTATGGGGTGAAACTACCTTATAATTGGCAGTAGGAAGGCCATGGGGTTTGTTGTAATAATTGGCAATGCAAAGTTTCTGCCAAGCATGGAACACTTTCATTAAGATGCCCTTGTTTTGTACTGCATTGATTTTGAAGTGAGCTCTTATTACCCTACCTACCTCTTATTTTGAGCTCAGTGGTATTTGCAGTAGTGGTCTGGTATTGACGCCAAGCACAAAATTCATGAAAATGCATTAATTTTGGGCTAGTCATAATGACCTAGAGCATCGCCACTCTAGGGAAACTGCTCCAGGCACTCTTAATGAGCACCTAAGTGTTGTCTGTTAATGGCATCTTTGGACTCAGCTGCTTAGATATCAATTTGTCTGAAACTCAACCCAAAAAAGATGTAAACCATACCCCTTAATGGGGGAAACTCTTGAGTCACTCATTCAGGATTGGCTCAACAATATGACCTTAGAAGCCTTCTCCCAATGTCTGCCATACCCTGCTAAATTCCTAGGTTTTTTCATTGACCCCAATTCTGTCTTTTACGGACCACATCAAGAAAAAAGCGCTTGATACACATGGTTCTAGCTTACATTACTGCACAGCATCATACCCTTCTTCCCTCTTCCCTCTTATCAACATACTGTCCAGGCCATACCTTGCTCACACAATGAGGGAGACAAGAGTACTCTACCAGAGCCTTTACTGAACCCAGTCACAGCCTTTCAACACACAGCGCCTTGACGAATTGCCAGCCAACGAGAGTTTGGACAGATCTTCCTTACCTTGAAAGAACTGTAATGACTCCCTCTGCTTGCAGGAAATTAATTTAGAGTATGACTTTGTGAGACCTATGAGAAAATTGACTTGAGTTAACTGTACTACCTTGCTTATACTCTCAACATATCTGTTTATGAGAGTATGATTAAGACCCTGTGGTCAAATAGCAATTCCAGATGACCCACAAAGAAAGCCTATACCTAGATACTTTGTGCTTGTTATCTGAATCACTAGAACAGTCGCAATTTGCACCTCAGACTTACTACTTCTTTTTTTAAACTTCTGTTTATTGGCATTTTTTCCAAAGCATTTACAGTGTACAGCTTGACATCATGAAATAACACATTTTCTAAGGAGCAGTAAAGACTCATCTTCAGCGTTACGGAGATTACTTCAGTCTCGTCTATCATGACATCAAGTCCATATGTTTGCTGTGTGCAGGAGATGTCCCCTCGCTTTTACGAAGGGGGGGGTCATCAAACATTGCAGCATGAGGATACACAGTACAGTCATAAAGATAGCTAATTAATCCAACAGGGGTTAGGGGGAAAAGAAGATCAGAGAATACTCTAACCAAATCATATAGACACAAGTGGGTAACCCAGTTGGGTTTGCGCTGTTGATCAGTGCTACAGATGGATAATAAATAACCGGTTGTTAGGTGAGCGGGCAGGTGTGGTGTGTTGGGAGCCAACCTCCATGCGGCTCTCTCAGGGCGATACGACACATGACCCCTTCACTCGAGGTCCCTCCTCCCTTCCTGCTCAAGGAGGACGTGGGGATCGATTCTCTTCTACGCTCCGCTCCAGTGCGGGGACCCGTGGGGAGCGTCACCTAAGTTCCTCCCCGTTCAGCACTCGTACCTCTCTCCACTTTGGTCCCCCGTGTATCCTCTGCGCCTCCCTCGGATGCATTGGCCTCTGGTTCCCCGCTCAAATTGCACTCCCGGCCCAGCCAACAACACCTCAGTCCAGAGATCCTCTATGGGACGTTGCCTCATCCCTCTAGACTCCTCCCTGACCAATGCCCGCTCCTCTGCTCTCGCCCACTGTGTCACATCAGATCTCCAGACACTAATCCTGGGTCCCATCACAGATTTCCAGTTCATGTCGATATGCCTCTTAGCCAGAGCGAGGGCCAGATCTATAAATCGTCTAGCCACCTTCCGCGCCCTGGGCCTCGGAATAAGTCCCAATATGCAAGTCTCTAGGGAGCAAGGAAGGGTGCGACCGAGCTTGGCTACCACCCCTTCCCAGAAGTGGCGCAGTTGGGGGCAATGTCATACCATACATGCAAAGTCAGCATCTAAGTGTCTACATCTCGGACTGGGGCAAGGTTCCCCCCCATAGACTACGTGGATTTTATGTGGTGTCATGTAAGTCATATGGACATAATTAAAATTGGAGGTACTTCAGTCTCGTGTTCCTAGAGACCTTTTTAGGGGAGACTAATATTCGACAACACTCTGGGTCTGTTAGGTCACGCTGCAGGACCCCCTCCCATCTCTCTCGCAGGGTAGATAGAGTGATACTGACCATTGTCAAGAGGGCTGAATAAAACCATGTCACCAAGTGTCTGGCCGAGCCAATGTTGACCACCAGCTGTAGAAAGGCATGAGTCGTGGGTTCCTCCCGCTTGCCAGCCCACAGATTCCCGAACACCAGAATTAGAGCTTCATATATAAGGAATTGGCCCGCCGGCAAGTCCTAGTGTTCCAACAAATCTTCCAATGGTAGTAATGTTCCCTGCTGATAGCAGTCCTCTGCCGTCATCAGGCGTCTATCCAGGCCGATAGTTGGCCTGAAGTAAAATAAGAGAGGGGTTCTCCGTGGGGGAGTCCCACTAGGGGCAGTGCTGGTGCATACAGACGTGTACCTGCGGTTCTCAGGACGCATCGGTGCCAGCATTTTAGTGCCACCAATAGTAGCACTCCCGGGCATGCGAGTACCCCCACCAGGCAGAGCAGTTTTGCCAGTAGGATTCCCATATGATCTGATAGCCCCAACTCCACCTGATTAGGCCTGTCAAGCCATAGCGTGAGCCATTGAAGCTGAGAAGCTGGGAAATATAATTTAAAATCCGGGACTCAAAAGACCCTGACCCCCCCCCCCCTCCCAGGGGGACGTCCAAGGACAGTCGGGGACACCCAATGATGTCCCCTGCCCCATATCAATTCTCCAGTTGTCAAACCCACGAGACCGGGATACTTATCAGCAAGTTAGCAAAAACATATAGGAGCCTTGGGAGCATCGCCATTTTCCACACCGAGATCCTGGCTATAATAGGCAACTTGAGTGAGCTCCAAAAAGGGACGCTGAAATTCAGGGACCGGAGGGCCGCCCCCAGATTACCCTTGCGAAGGCCCTCCAGGGAATGAAAAAAATCTGGATCCTCGGGTATCGGAAGGAGGTGGGCAACCACATCAGGTCTGGGGGAGGCCTGGCGCCATGCAGCGCCTGGGGAACACATGTCTAAGCTTTATTGACCCGTAGGCCAGACACACTCCCAAATTCTTGCAGAAGTTCCAACGCTCTCTCAACTCCTGTGTTGCCATCTCTTAGGTAGAGGAAGCTGTCATCTGCGTAGAGTTAGAAAATGTGTTCTTGTCACTCAGCTACCACGCCAGAGTCCCTGCCTGCCTGTCTGATCAGTGCCACGAGTGCTTCAATGGCCAAAGAAAAGAACAACAGGGACAGCGGACACCCCAGCCTTCCAGTCCCTCCATACCCTATATTGTGATGAGATCATGGCACCAGGTTTAACCTGAGCTGTTGGGGCAGTGTACAGCAGTTTAATCCACTTAATCCATTTGTCCCCTAAGCCCATTCGTGACATCACTTTGAACAAAAAATCCCATTGCACGTTATCAAATGCTTTTTCGAGATCACAGTGTCTTTACAGGCGCGAGACCCAGGGTGGTGCATTATGTGGTATAATCGTCTAAGATTCAGAGACGTGCTTCGAGTAGGGACGAAGCCATTCTGGTCCCTGTGAATCAGCGTTGGCAGGTGTGGGAGCAACCGGTGGGACAAAACCTTGCCAAGGATCTTGAAATCCACATAAAAAGAGGGCAGAACTCAGTAACTCGACCCCCCTGTGTTTTAGTCTTGGGTAAGGGGATAAACAGTGCATCACTAGTGGACTCGGGCAGCTTGCAGCGCAAGTATTTTGTCAGGTTGGGCTTTTATGGGATCAATAGTTTGGGTGGCGTCTTTTTCCTCCGGGAAGCCACGTGAGTGTTCAGCAAGTTGAGACGGGGCCCCCGTCAGCCGGGGTCTAGGCTTCTCCATCTGTGCAATTGTAGGCGAAGAGTATGCCGGTCCCAACACAGTCTGGTCCGAGCACTGTGGACAGCCACATATTCCGGGGCCAGAGGCGGGTTGTGCTCTCTCATGTTAATCTGGCAGCTTAGAGGTCCCCCGCCACAGGGAGGTATCTGCAGGCCTAGAGAGTGTGGTGCAGCGTATTCTAGCCTCTATTGCAATGTGGCATGCAAGCATCTTGCCCGCAATGCCCCTGGCCAGAATGCGGTTCCCCTCGTAGCGGCGTCTCAATGCAGCCGGGGGAGGGGGGTCCCTGTCTCGTGGGGTATGTGGAGCGTCCCAGGGGGGCGGACAAGGGAAGCAGGAGGGTCACCCGTTGGCATGCCACTCACCGCTGCTTCTCAGTAGTTCACCTCTGACGTCCGAGGGCTCTCAGAGCACACAGGGCCGCAGCAGGGCGTGGGCGGCCTGCACCAATGCAGTAATTGTCCACAACTGCAGGCCTCACAGTTCCCTGTGTGTGTCTCTACTCCGCGATGCCTCCCAATGGCTCCTAACACCTTTAGTCAGTTCTGCAGTTTCCTTGCATGTGGGGGTCAGGCCTGATCTCCAGCAGCCACTCCACGCATGAATCACGGGGCCTGGCCTCCCCCGCCAGGTACCCTCCGGGCCTCCAACGCTGCCATGATCAATCGGGGGGCCTCACCGCTTTCCTATTACTGTCATGGGGAGGTGTTGGTGGCCTAAACATGCACGCCCTAGGTGGTGCGTCCTAGTGGCTTTAATATTGTCTCGACCTCCCCTAGTGTCTCTCAGGACCCGTTCGTGGTGAGACAGGGGTGAGCCGCAACTCCCATATGATGATCCCAGTGACACCACAATGGCCTCGGTAAAGCTCCTCTCTTGGCCCCCTGCTCGGGGGCCGTAATCCTTACTTGCGTGGGCCAAGCACCGCGTGGCTCGGGAGCAAGGCAGTCCCCGTCAGGCACTAGCTCTGCCTCGGCCCCTCGCCGACCTCTTCACAGCTGGTGCAGTTCCTCTCCCGGCCTCCCCGCTCGGGTACCACAGTCTATATGGGCGTCCGCTGAGCGCCGCGCCGCTCAAGTGCAGGGCAGCCCCCGTCCGGCACCAACTCTGCCTCGGCCTCCTGCCGTCCTCCTCGCGGCCAGCAGGGCTTCTCAACTGGAGAGGCAGAAGGAAGCCTCGGCTCAGACTTGGGGCCAGATGTACTTCCATTCCAAATTGCGACTCGCAATTTGTGCTCAATTGCGAGTCGCAAATTGCGAGTCGCAATTTGGAATGTACAACAGTGTCAGAGACGCTGATTGCGATTCCCAATGGGGTCACAAAATGCGAGGCTCATGAATATTAATGAGCCACTCGCAATTTGCAACCCCATTGGGAATGGCTGGCCCTCCCAGGGATGGTGGCCTGCTGGGCTCAGCAGACCTCCATGTCTGGGACTGCTTGTCAATAAAGCAGTTTTAAAAAAAAAATGCAGCCCGTTTTCCTCAAAGGAAAACGGGATGCATTAAAAAAAAAAAAAATGAAACTTTTTCATTTCATGTTTTTAAGGGCAGGCAGTAGTCCCTTGGACCACTGCCTGCCCTTAAAAAATATTTCAGACCCTTCCCATTTGCGACTGCATTACCACCCTCTTGAAGAGGGTGGTAATTTGCAAGTGTTTTGCGACCACAATTGCGGTCGCAAAACATTGGTACATGGCTTGTGACTCGCTATTAGGAAGGGAATGCCCCTTCCTAATAACGAGTCGCAAAACACTATTTTGCGAGTTGCAAATTATTTGCGAGTCGCAAAATAGTGTTTGTACATGGCCCTATCAGAATTAGCATGCGCAAACGGGTCGCAAACCCGTTTGCGCATGCTAATTCTCGTTGTACATCTGGCCCTTACTACTTTCCTTGGTGCAATTCAAGAAAGGTCTCAACACCCATCTCTGCTCAATCTTAATAGTATACTAGCCATTGCATATGTACCTGAATGTCTTTGTATTCTCACATGGGCTCCAGTATCCCTTAGGGCTTTATTCAAGCTTTATAAATATCCCCAATAAAATAAAAATAAATTAATACGCTAAATGGCAAGTGTGTATTTTGTTTGTGTTTTGATGTGTGCATTTCACCATGCTAAAACCTAAATGCAAGTTTAAGTGAATCTGAACACGAGCTGTTTATTCAATAAAACCACCAAATATGGATTCTTTCTTGTCCTTAAACCTGAAAATGTGGGATAAATGGGAATGTAAAACCAAACTGGGCTTGCTCAACAGATTGTTTTTCACCTCAGTTCTATATATTGAAATGCGGATATGATATTGGGGACCTCAGTTGCAGTGGTCAGGAAGGCTATATAGGATTTGACAGAAATGGTATGTGATTTATTCTTTGTGCAAATGAATACTTTGGAGAGCTTGTTGATTTATTTATTTTTTTAATTTGAGTTAATAAACGTTTGTTAAATGATCTTTGAAATTATACTAGAGTGATTTAAATATAATCTAGATAAATATTTGCTATGCCTTAGCCTTTCCTAAAATGTTTCTGACTGCGAAGCGGTGAGTGATCACAGACTGTCTGTATTCATGATTGGTGTCCTTTTTTGCTTCATGTTCTTCTAATGAATCCTAATGCTTCAAGTTTATAAGCCTGTTATTTGCAAGCAAGGATTACATCTCTGGCGCATTGATGTGGCCTGGTGGCCTGATAGTCCAGTGAGTTGTCCATTCAAAGATTGTTTGAGAGCATCCAAATTGCAGGAAGCAGAATCATTTTCCAATGTTCAACTTACATTTTGAAAAAATTATTTATGTTCAGAGAAACTAGGAACATGGCACCTGTGTCTTTTTTTCTTCCTGAATGTACTAACCCTAGAAGAGTAGCATAAATCTTATCAAGGCATTTGTAAATTGCTAAACAACTTGATGTCCAAAGTACAGCCTGTTGTATACAAATAGGTACTCCAGTGTGATATTTTACTTTAGACCGAAACATGTTACTCAGTATATGGTGTCATTTATTCACTTACAGGTGGCAATTACATTCCGGGATGTTGCTGCCTATTTCACTGAGGAGGAGTGGAAGCGATTACAAGAGAATCAGAAGGAATTTTACAAGAAAGTGATGAAGGAAATTCACCAAACCTTAATTTTTCTGGGTAGTGCAACTTAATTCTAAAAATAATTTTGTCACACTGCTGTTACTAAGCTGTAGGGCCTCAGTTAGAGTTTGGTGGGTACTGGACATCTGCCAAAAACCAGTGTTTGTCCCTACCGCCCTATTTAGAGTGCATGAGGCCATCTACACTCTACATAGGTTGAATGGGACATCTGCTGCTTTTTGGCAGACATTCAACAACTGACAAACTCTAAATAGGGTCGTAACCCATGTTTTGTTCTGATTCATAACTTTCGTTCCATAAACAAGGCAAATCTCTGCGAATTGAGAGTGTTTCATATGCAGATAATTCATTAATAAGGAGAAAAAAAATACTCATGTTTGTTGTGAGCTTTTTGTGTTATTGAATCAATATACTCTGGTGTTGGTTGATGTATTTTTTTTCTATTGTTTTTATTAGCTTTTAAACTATTTACAAATCTGCCAGGTCTTACAACAAAGTTCCACAACATAGCATGACATCAGCAGTTGGCATATCAATTAAGCAGGTGCATTGTGCTTTCACAAGGACTATGCCTAGTCAGGATGTTGCCATGGGGGGCGACTTCTTGTGCAGTTCAGCTGTAGTAGGTTGCTAATGTCAGAGCCTAGTTGCAGGTGTAATGTCTCAGGCATCGTAAACTGGGGGCGACTAAAGAGAAGGGGGGTTGAGGAAGGGGGCAGGGCATGACGGTATGCAGGTGGGCTGTTGTGCACAGTAGAGATATGAGGCAGAGTGGTTTGTCTATGTTCCAACGGCACTAGGGTGTCCCAGCATATCGGCGGGAGGTTCTCGAGGCTGCCTAAAGGCGTGCCCTCTACCCCGCCCAGTTGACTAGAGCGGAAGAGGAGATCCGCCCATTGTGGGGAGATAGGCATGTGTTTCGAAGGCGCTGAACCTCCTCAGAGCATAGTGCAGCCTCCTCCGCCACGCCCCATTTACGCAGTGCACCCCACCAGGCCTCAAATGGCAGGGGAGTGGGGAGCGCTAGTGTAGTGTGATGGTGCGTTTGGCCAGCAATAGTGCTAGGGCGGTGAATCTCGACTGCACTTTGTGATGTTTTCACCTCTTGAAAAGACAGAGGGAGCAGGCCTCCCAGGAGTAAATATCTGGCAGTCCGGTAACTTCCCAGAGTGTGTTGTATACTGCGTGTCAGTATGCCTGAAGGGGCGGGCATGACCACATCATGTGTATTAATGTGGCTTCCATGGCGTGGCAGCGCGGACACCTGAATGGTGTATCTGGGAAGTTGTGGTGCAACTGTTGTGAGGTATGCTCTGTGTAAGATGAAGAACTGTATGTTCTTGAAGTACACGTTGCTGGAGACCTTCTTTGGGGTTTCGAGTGCTTGCTCCCATTCTTTCTCGTGCAGGGCCCGCTTGAACTCTGCCTCCCATTTAAGGCGGAGGGGGAGAAGGGAGGTGGCTGTCGAGTCTCGCGTGACCTTATATAGCCAGGTGATAAGATGACGTCCTGGTCCCTTGGTCAAGAGGGCATGCAGGACCGGATGCGTCTCCAGCTCCCCGTCCAAAAGGTCCCAGATGGCGCCACAGGCAAGCAAAAGCTGCAGGTGAAGTAGAAATTGGCCCGGTGGTAGTCCCCTGTCAGCAGCCAGCTGATCAAAAGTTAGTGGGTTCTGATCCTCGAAAAGCTCGCCCACCTCGGCCACGGAGTGCGTTGGTCGATATATTTTTATGATGTATATATTGTTAGGAATATTTTTGCCTATTGCATGTATATGGTTTTATGTACCAGTGTTATGGTGCCATTGTCCTAATTTGAGTATGTAAATACTGTCAGCATGTGACCCTAGCAGCATCTTAATTGCCAAAAACGAAACACTTTTGGGGAAGGCTGTAATTCAATTTATTAGTTATATCTCCACCGAGACTTGTTTTGTCTTGTGCAGTGTATT
Organism: Calotriton arnoldi; assembly: GCA_963921515.1. NCBI lineage: Eukaryota > Metazoa > Chordata > Amphibia > Caudata > Salamandridae > Calotriton > Calotriton arnoldi. The sequence goes on from CAWUFW010011393.1 coordinate 434,280, forward strand.
TTACAAATGTATATGTTAACCATTCTTCAGGGAGAGGTCTGCCCCTGATCGTTAGACCATAGAATAATTCTGCACCTTAAGGCGAGATCTCGGGACCCTTCATTTAAAAAAAATATATTAGTGTTTTACCTAAAAAATTAAAAGTAAAAGTGGTTACCGTACATTTCAATGTTGCATTGAAAAATTGCTTATTGCTTGAAAGGATATGGGCTCTAAGTGCTTCAATACTGTTTGGCACCAGAGTAGTCATCTCCCTTCTCTTTCTGTTTTGTTAGATCAGAATCTTTGAATATGGTCTAGTGCTGCATTCAACATTCTGTTCCAGGCATATGAGCTATAGATTGTATACTTTAGCATAGATCGCCATCTGGTGTTGGGCTCAGATGTTTGCACTTTGTTTTTGTCGAAGAAGTCTTTGTAGTCACATGATAGTGCGCATGGGGATCGACTCCATCTTCAGATTGTTTTTTTCCGCCATCGGGTTCGGATGTAAAAGGTTGCGCTTCGGGTCGGTGTCGTATTCGATTCCCCTTCGACGCGCAATCCTTCACTGCTTGACGGTATTTTTTTCGATCGCGCTCCTCGATGCGCATTCAACAAATCCTTCAACACCTTCGATTCTGGTCGTCAACGCGGGCCGTTGGGCCTATCTGCGCCATCAGGCCCTACAGCTAATGGAAAGAACTCCATTCAAAAAATGCCCCCTGTGTGGTGCCAAATTCTCACACACTGATCTCCACGAGGTCTGTAACCTGTGCCTCTCTCCAGAACACGAGTACAAAGATTGCCCGGCCTGTGCTTCATTCCGATCGAAGAAAACCATACGTGATCGCCAGGCTCGACGTCACGTAATGTCTCGATCCACTACCTCTGTGCCGGACGACATCTTCGATGCAGACCTCGATGTTCCCGAGGAACAAGAACCGGACAATGAAGACATCAGCGTCTCCGAGGCCGACGAATCAGAGGCCGAAGATCAGACGGTTACTCCAGGTCAACGAACCGTGAGTACCGACATCGACACCCCTACCACTTCTCAAAAACATAAGGCTCCGGTAACACCTTCGCCTTCCGGCTCAGGTCGACACCGTGACAAAACTTCTGACGCCCCGCCTTCGGGCTCGGCTCCGAAGTCCAAAGATAAGCCTTCAGGCGACTCGGGACCGAGCCAGCCACGCATCGGTACCGAACTACCATCACCGGTACCGAAACCCAAACATTTGGCACCGAAACACCATCAAGATAAACCCTTGGTGCCGAAATCAGACCACAAATCTTCGGAACCGAAAAAAGACAATAAATCCTCGGAACCGAAAAAAGACCCTAAATCCTCGGAGCCGAAAAAGTCTCGGACTCCACAGCTCCTCCAAAGCAAAAGGACACTAAGACTCCTCCTAAAGTTTCGGAATCGATACCAAAACAACCAAAATCATCAGTGCCGAACAAGGATACTGGATTAAAAGACCTTTTTCAACCAGATCCAGTGGATCCTAAACAAAAAACCCTTCACATTGACCCTAAAACTGATCATATCAAGACAATTCTATCTAAAAAGAGACCTTTGGACTCCCAGAACAACCCAAAGTACCCTTAAAGAAGAGAGACATGGGGACTTCTCCAGCCAGACCCTTCTCTCCTCCAAATATCCCCACAACACCACTTTCTCCAGCACACTCTCCAATGCTTCCATATTCACCTACACCACAAGATGATGATGATCACCTTGGGGGTGGGGGTGGGGATGAAAACCCACAAGAGGATAATGATGATGACACTACTCTCCCACCACCTGATCCTTGGGAGGATTATGATAATCCACCAGATGTCCCAGATCTCCCCGATCCAGACTCATAACCATCTAGGCCATCCCCCCCAGACGACAACATAGGTTTTGCACAGCTCATAAATAGAGCTGCCCAATATCATGGGGTAGAATTACACTCAGACCCACAGGAGGAAGATTTTTTGTTAGAGACTTTCACACAGTTACAAAAATCAACAAGCATTCTACCTATGTTAAAAGGTATCGTCAAAAATGCTCCTGACGTTTTTAAAGACCCCGTCAGGGCTAGAGTTCTCAATTCCAGAATTGAGAAAAAATATAAACCAGCTCCCAACGATCCAGCTTATATTAAAGCACAGCTCCCTCTAGATTCCTTGGTTGTGTCAAATGCACGTAAACGAGCAAATTCCCAAACATCAGGGGATGCCCCACCTCCAGATAAGGAGTCAAAATTACTAGACGCATCTGGCAAACGCATTGCCTCACAAGCAGGCAATCACTGGCGCATTGCCAATACCCAAGCTTTACTGGCCAGGTATGATAGGGCTCATTACGATGAGCTTGAAAAGCTCATACAACATCTTCCCGATCAGTATAACACTAAGGCTAATGACCTCATACAAGAGGGAAAATTAATTACAGACACTTCTATAAAGTGTGCTCTTGATGCAGCCCACACAGCGTCTTGTGCAGTTAACACAAGCGTTTTAATACGCAGACACGCATGGCTACGCATATCTGGGTTTAAACAGGATGTGCAGTCTACAATGCTTAATCAACCCTTTGATCAAGAACATTTATTTGGACCCACTGGAGACACATCTTTGGAAAAATGAAGAAGGACTCAGAAACTGCTAAGTCCATGGGAGCCCTACAGGCAACAACCACTAGAGGTTCTTTTCGTTGCTCCATTTATAGGGGCGCCTTTAAAACTATTGGGACGGACAACACCTCATCCTCCTACAAAAAAACTACTCAAACCTCCCCTAACAGAGGTTATTTCAGAGGAGGTTATAGAGGCAACAACAACAAGGGTAGAGGCCGCGGTAATAATACCCGCAACTCTCCTACTACAAAGCAGTGACTTCCCTCCTCTTCCCCCTGACCATTCCACTCCAGTCGGGGGAAGATTATCACAGTTCCTACCTGTCTGGAATTCCATCACCACAGACAAGTGGGTAAGACAAATTATCCAGTATGGTTACTGCCTGGAACTCACTTCAACACCCCCATTCATACCTCCCAAACAACGTCCAATGTCCACAGAACATCTGACACTGTTAAAACAAGAGGTTCTCTCTTTATTACAAAAACACGCAATAGAACCGGTTCCCTTACCTCATCAAGGAACAGGGGTTTACTCCCTTTACTTTCTAAACCCAAAGAAGGACGGTACTCTCAGGCCAATACTAGACCTCCGACCGTTAAATCTCTACATACAGTCGGTCCACTTCCACATGGTCACTCTCCAACAGGTCCTCCCACTGCTCCAACAGGGTGATTTCCTTGCCACTCTAGATCTCAAGGACGCTTACTTTCATATTCCCATTCACCCCGCTCACAGAAAGTATCTACAGTTTGTAGTGGACGGTCAGCACTATCAATTCAAAGTCCTCCCATTCGGAGTAACTAAAGCACCCAGAGTCTTCACAAAATGTCTTGCGGTAGTCGCAGTTCATTTACGGAGACAACACATTCACATGTTTCCTTATCTCGACGACTGGCTCATAAAAGCCAAGTCTCACACACACTGTGTGCACAATACACACAAAACAATCCAGCTGCTCCACAACTTGGGATTCACAATAAACCTACCCAAGTCACACCTTCAACCGTCCCACCTACTTCAGTATCTAGGTGCCACAATAGATACCTCAAAAGCCCTTGCATACCCCAATCCAGTCAGAATAGCCAGCATGCAAGCTCTCATATCAAGATTTCAGCCGCAACACTCCCTTCCAGCTCGAGTGTTCATGCAGCTAATAGGGATGATGGCCTCTTGCATCCTCATAGTTCCTTATGCAAGACTTCAGATGCGCACCCTAACAAGAATGTTTAGCACATCAGTGGAACCAAGCTTAAGGTCAGTTAACAAATCTGGTGTTGGTAGACAGCCACACGCATCGCTCTCTGCAGTGGTGGAACACACAAAACCTTTCCAAAGTGCAGCCGTTCCTCGACCCGGTTCCACAGATAGTGCTAACCACAGACGCATCGCTCACCGGCTGAGGAGCTCATCTCCAAAACCAAACCGTTCAAGGTATATGGACCCACCAACAAAAACAACTCCACATAAATCACCTGGAGTTACTGGCGATCTTTCTAGCACTAAAGTCTTTTCAACTCTTGCTAGTAGGCAAAGCTGTCTTGATCAGTACAGACAACATGACAGCAATGTATTACATACAAAAACAGGGGGGACACACTCTTCAGCTTTCACAACTAGCGCAAAGCATATGGAGATGGGCCGTTCCTCAAAACATTTACCTCCTCGCAGAACATCTACCAGGAGTACACAATCAGATCGCGGATCTCCTCAGTCGTCAAACACAGCAGATCCACGAATGGGAACTTCATCCTCAAGTTCTTCTTCCATTCTTTCGCATATGGGGTCACCCAGACATAGATCTGTTCGCCACACACCAAAACGCAAAATGCCCAAGCTTCGCCTCCAGATATCCACACCAATTGTCCAAAGGCAATGCGCTATGGATGAACTGGTCAGGCAGATTTGCATACGCTTTTCCGCCTCTCCCGCTCATTCCGTTACTGGTTTGGAAGCTCAAACAATACTCCCTCACAATGATCCTAGTTGCTCCAACATGGGCACGCCAACCATGGTTCACAACCCTGTTGGAACTTTCAGTAGTGCCTCATCAAAAGCTCCCCCTCTCCCCAAGTTCCTCACTCAGAACCATGGAGAGATAAGGCATCCAGATCCCAATCAACTCAATCTTGCGATCTGGCTCCTGAAGTCCTAGAGTTTGGCTACCTTAATCTCCCGCCAGACTGCATGAACATCATTAAAGAGGCTAGACATCCTACTACTAGAGCATGGTATGCAGCAAAGTGGAAGCGATTTGTCATTTATTGTACAAATAACAAAATCGATCTGCTAGATGCTTCCATCCAAAATATTATCTGTTATCTTTTGCATCTACAACAATGTAACCTAACATATACATCTATACGGCTACATCTCGCTGCAATTGCTGCCTACCTCCAAAACAGACAACATTTGTCGTTGTTTTGAGTACCCGCTATTAAAGCGTTTATGGAAGGACTTAAAAGAATAATTCCACCTAGAGTTCCACCTTCTCCTGTATGGAATCTCAATATAGTCCTCACCAGACTCATGGGTCCCCCATTTGAACCTCTGCACAAATGTGAATTACAGTTCCTTACTTGGAAAGTAGCCTTCCTGGTAGCTATCACATCACTTAGGAGAGTTAGTGAACTCCAGGCATTAACCATACAAGAACCATTTCTACAAATACACCATAGTAAAGTGGTTCTTAGGCCTAATCCAAAATTTCTGCCTAAAGTGGTATCTACTTTTCACCTTAATCAGTCGGTTGAACTTCCAGTATTTTTCCCTCAACAAGACTCAGTGGCAGAACGCGCTCTCCACACGCTAGACGTTAAAAGAGCTATACTCTACTATATCGAAAGAACTAAAAGTTTTAGAAAAACAAAACAACTTTTTGTAGCCTTCTCCCCACCTCACAAAGGCAATCCCATTTCAAAAACAGGAATTGCAAGGTGGATTGTTAAATGCATCCAAATATGCTATCTCAAAGCTAAACGCACATTAACTATTCCCCCTAGAGCTCATGCCACACGCAAACTAGGGGCTTCTATGGCATTTGTGGGAAACATTCCCCTAGATGACATCTGCAAAGCAGCAACTTGGTCTACACCGCATACTCTCACTAAACACTATTGTGTAGATGTGCAAGCAAAGCAACAGGCTACTGTGGGCCAGGCTGTATTAAGAACACTTTTTCAAACTACTGCAACGGATACAGGTTGCCACCGCTAGGGAGGAAAAAACTGCTTTATAGTCTATGCTAAAGTATACAATCTACAGCTCATATGCCTCGAACGGAAAATGCTACTTACCAGTATGCATCTGTTCTTGGCATGTAGAGCTGTAGAGTTGTATACGCCCACCCACCTCCCCGGGTACCTTTATCTGTTGCAGTATTATCTTATTTAGATACATCACATGGACATCCTTTTCTAACTCTTACTAACTCCATCATCACCCTTCATGGCGAAAAACAATCTGAAGATGGAGTCGATGCCCATGTGCACTATCATCATAAGGAGGAGTCACCTATCCAGTGACTACAAAGACTTCTTCGACAAAAACAAAGTGCAAACATCCTAGCCCAACACCAGATGGCGATCTATGCTAAAGTATACAACTCTACAGCTCTACATGCCAAGAACAGAGGCATACTGGTAAGTAGCATTTTCCTTTTGTTCTAGAGCTAGGAGTTTTTCACCATTAGGGAGACTTGGGAAGGTGGCTGATAGGTTTCTCCCTTCGTAAAGGAGTGAAAAACAAAACCTGTTTACAGTGCTCTTAGGACAGAATATTGAATAATTTGGTTTTATATCCGGAGTTTTTGATAATCTCCTCCTATGAAAGCCATACACAGACACAAAGTTATCAGTCTTATTGCTGCATTATTGTAAGGTAAAGTGTTCAACGTATTGAAATTGCAGGATAGTTATTGAGTAAGCAACCTGTATGTAGCTGACTCTTCAAGGCTGTGATCGTGCTCATCACCTTCAACTCTGTAATTGTGGTTAGTCCACGGAGTCTAGTGTCCGAGGACTAGAACTCTTTTGTAAAGTGGATATGGTGATCTGTACTATTTGCAGCTCAGAACATTATCCTAGTGTTCAATGACCCTGGAATGGGTCTCTTGGCATACCAGCACTGACTCAGCTTAGATCAGGTGTCTCCAACCAGTGGGTCTGTAGCTACCAGTAGCTCCCAGACACCTTCAGAGTAGCTCACAGCGTTGAGTTCATTTTTAAATAAGCAAATGATCACATTTTCCATTTAAAGTTAAGGAAAGGCTGTGTTTATTTTACATTATCATCAGGATGCAGATAGCAGGGCCTGATAATGAGCTGTGCTCAGTCAGATTTATGACCTCAGGTATTTAACTCTTAAATAAAAGTCCTTGTCAACTCAATATTGGAGCGTGAGGACAAAATAATGTTTCAGAATTCTTTTAAATGAGAGAAAAGGAAAATTAGAAGTTACCTTAATAATTAAGTTAACTCTTCATTTTTATTTTCTCCCATTTCAAAGTGGCCTCTTGCTTCTATTGGCCAGTAGACAATGTGCCATATGTAGAACTAAAAAATAGAATTATTTTAAATGGTAGAAATTTAAAGTGCTGAAAAATGTTACATATTTGGAAAATTCTTGCTGAACATCTTTCTGCACTTTAAATTTCTCCCTTTAAAAAAAAAAAATGGTTCTATGCTTGTTATTCATGTAACGGTGCCACATATGGCGAAAGGTATGTCCTGTGCCACAAGAACATATTACACCTGCTCTCAGCCACTCATACACAAACATCCCATTCATATGCACATATGTGCATACATGCCCAAAGACCACACGCTCACTGACACACATGGCAGCCCTATCATAGTGCCTCCAGTAAGAGTATATTTTTCAAATCATAGTATCTGGCTCTATGGACATTAGCCTTTAAGTCAGTGAAGCTGGGCGTGACGGTGTCTGGTAACAATGCGCGGTTGCTTGGCCTTAAGTAGCTAGCTCATGATGATTTTCACTGATCAGAAGTAGCTCTCACTACAGAAGAGGTTGGAGACTCCTGGCTTAGATTCACTAACTCATAACACCCTGTCGGCTAAAGAATTGTTGCTATACATTACCTAGATGTTTATTTTACCTCTGCTGAATTCAAGCAAATCCGTATATATTTTTAGAAAGTTTAGTTTTGATATTTAGATTTTTCTTATTCGTATAAAATACGTATATCTCTTTTCATAACAGGATATAAAATTGCCAATCCTGACACTTTAGTTCGGATTACGAAAGGGGAAGAGCCACACTTGTGGGAAGGAAGAAGAATATGCAATAATGAGCCCTCCTCCTGTGAGTACAACTGTCTAGAATGCCTGGTAAAGCTTACAAACACGACCTAATGCCTTAAGACAGTGCATCATAGTATGTTATCCACTCACTACTTCCATGTTCCCATCACATGAAACTCACTAACGGTATGTCTAATCTTAATATAATCTCTGCACAGTTTGTCATCGTGCTGTCGGCCCTGACATTTTTCTACGCATCAAAGAAGAGCTCCATTGCGGTGCTAGGTCTTTTGATGAAGAATTGGAAATCTCTAGCAGACCAAGTAAAGGTGAGACGGAGACTGCAAAGAGTTGTTTAAATGAATAGCATTTGACAGTGTAAAAAATGAATATGTTTCTTTACATAGCATGTACAATAATGGCAGACTATGCTCCTAAACATGTTAGACCATACACTTGACGATCACTGGAGAGACCAGTCACAATGATCAACATACCTTTTCCACACCATGAACTAGCTCAAGTTCAGTTCAAGATCATAGTTTGTGAAAGGACCATGCAGAGGGTGAAAGAATATGCCTACAAGTAATCTTGAGACATTATTAAAAAAAAAAAAAGAAAGTGAATAGGTAGTTTTAGAGCCTTGACAGAAACGTGCACACATGGTCACCACAAAGGTGAGTAACTAACATCCAATCTAGAGTTTAATTATGCAACTAGTTGGATGTTCAAAACAAAGATTCAAATGGAATACTTTGAATTTGAAAACAGTAAAGTTGGAAATTTTGTGAAGCTGCATATCTGATGCAAAATTATAACTAAAGCTCCCAGTTTTCAGTTTTTACTGATTTTTACAGCTAAATACAGACCGGAAACAATCAGTTTCCTGACTGTGTTTATTATTAAAAGCGGAAAAATACTGAAAATGGAGCTTCTTGTGAGACACACTCCGTGCTGTCTTTCAAGAATTCCAGGCAACAACTGAGCAGATAGACAGCATGGGAAGTTAAAAAACAGGATGAGATGCCCTTAAATACAGGCATATGTTAACAAATATTGGTAGTATAACGCTAAATATGTACCTGGAGTGTAGTGTTTTGTTATATGTGGCTGCCTAATTTGCTAAAACGCAACAGGCATCCACGTACAATTGCACGTCCAAGAATTGAATAAATGTGGAAATATACAGTTTTATGACTCCATTTATATACAAACACAAAATAAATATGGATAAATACCGATAAGAAGGCCGAAAAATAAATATGGGCAAATACAGACGTAAATGTAAAAAAAGTAAATACCATAAAACAGGGAGTCATAATCATAACCCAAACTAGTGTGGCCTAACAGATGGGCGAAAGAGTTGTAATCGGAATGACATATGGTATTTATTTATATAAAGCTCTTTTGTTATGTGAGTGGTGCAGCATGTGGACTTTGACTTTGAAAGTGGCAGGAAGCTTGACTCACGGGTAAAAATGAGTGCACTCGAAAGGGGAGTGTGACCAGTTGGGAAGGCCATAAGAGTCCTTCCTGTGGACACTTTCTTTTTCCTTTACTACTACTTTACTACTGAAGTTGAAGTCTGCTAATGAATAGGGGCATACTGAAAAAGGGCGCACATTTAAATCACTTGTTTTTCCTGCCTCTGCAAATATCTGAGTGATGCAGAACATGAAAGATTTTCTAGTGAGGGGTCTAGCAAGAGAACAGATCATGCAGCATGGTTTGCAGGCCCAATGTTATAATTTTAGACATGTTTTCAATTGTGGATGACTTGGTTACATGAGGACACAAATGTGTTCTACCAATCCACAGCTTGTGTGCCATCTAAACATAGGTGATTAATGCTCCATGCTTCATTCTCTTAGCCTATACTTCATGACATAATTGTTTATTTTCTGCAAATCCCCATAATTAACTGCAGTCTGCTTTTGAGAGTCATTCCTAAATGCCAGTCATACACAGTGTCCACCTTTGTATAGATCTTGATAGGGTGAACACATTTCTCACACTTTATGGGGCACAATGAGGTAAACAATCTAATGTATATTCCTGATTTGGAAACGTCCATAATATTAATCTCTGTCATGAAGAAAGTATCTTCAGAAGAGAGTAAAAACCAATTAAAAATTAAGTCATCAGATGGTCAGTGGTTTGTAGGATAATTCCCCAAAACCTGGTGCCATTTGTGGTTCAGATTACTTGATAGAGCATATTACTTCAGGTGTCACTTTTAATCCTAATTGCTTCCACTGTCTGCTATTTGTAGTCAGTAATTTGATCAAATGTAAAATTCTGTTCTTCTTTTAGCCGCTTTCAACTAAAAATTGATTCAGGCAGTATTCCCCAAATGCTTCCCCTTTTTTGGATTCCCCCTTGGCCTATAAAATCTTTTTATCAATGTAAATCGAGTGGGTTGTTTCATTGTTGATTTTGGCCTTTAATTTTTCTGCAAGAAACATGCCTACTTAATTGCTCATTTTTGATACAGGGGCAGATAAGTGTGCTCTGTTCATTTTATTAGGAAGGTTTTCAATTGGACCATACAAACCATCAACCTCCTGTACATTGTTCTTAAGAGATTTCATTGTATATTCTTTTTCTGCCTGTCTGAGATCCACTTCTGGGTTAGTTTCAACTAATTGTCTCTCTGTTTTCATGGCGACAGATAATATTTTGCCTCTTACCACAGCTTTGGTGGCATGCCATGGTATTCCATATCTTACCAGTTTCTTTGGATTTGCTTACCTCTTTAGTCTTGCTTTTATTTGAGGATCTGTAAATCTTTATCACTGAGGAGACTGAAGCCCTTTTGTCCTACAGCTAAAATTGAATCCCACATGGGAAGATTCACCTAAAACAAATTTTCTTTCACACAGGCATCTGTGATGGGTGTCAGCGCTCTTTACTAAGGTCGATGGGGCTGAATCTTACAGCACAATAATCTGGTTCGCTACTGGTAATTAATATGCACAATTCTCCTGGTTTGTGTAACAAAGTGCTCTTTTTATTGATAGGTTGCTACCTTGGCAAGGATGTCTCTGGTTCTGCAATCTTGTCTTCTTTGTCTTGAGTTTACTCTAGGCTCTGTCAAACTCAATAGCAATGTCTATTTTGACACCAAAAACGTGCCAGAAATGGTCCTTTAGAAATCATAGCATATCCTAACCATTTGCCTCCTCTTCTGTGTTTCAAGTTCTGACATTTCCTGTCAAGCGCTATTTTCCGAATCCTGCCACTTATTTCGAAGGCTGTGCACTTCAACCGTTGACATTCTTTTCTCACTTGATGGATCTTATCTAAGAAAGCTTTTTATTTGTTAACGGTTTCCATGATCCTCTGCCCATATTGATCCAGATCAGTGTGAATGCCATTAATGACCCCCTTCTGGTGGTTCTTCCTTGTCTGAATTTCTTCCAGAGGTTCTTCGTGATCTCCCTTTGAGTGACATTTTTTATCTTTGGAATATCTTGTGGCTCTTCTCTCATGGTCATTGATTGTTTGACAAGTTACTATTAGTTTTTTTTTAGCTGAGTCTGATCTGATATTTTCCTCTTTTTTTCACACGTTCACATCCTTTCAGTTACCGCTTAACTTAGCTAAAGTTACCATCAAATTACCAGACAGTGGCTTTGGTCTGTTCTTAGTATCTGGCTACTGAAGTGTGCTATTCTGGCAGACTTAGATGACAGATAGGTACACTGCTTGGACCCGTCTCTGAAGGTAAGGTGAGAAGAGATTGGTAGTCTCTGCAACTAACCTACGATTTTGAGTATGAGGATACATGGACTGGCTTCCTTTAATTTAAATTCTTAGTGAAGAATTTATAGAGTTGGACCAGAGACCTCTGCCCCCTGGGAACACTCAGTCGGTAGGTGAACTAGAGGGAGACTGGGAAGGCCATGACTGTGGCATGGCCCACATGTGGGTTTGCAAGGAGAGTACGCTGATTGAAGTGATTGGACCTCTGGCTGATTGGGGGGGGGGTTGCTTTTTCGGGTGAGCGCACAGGCCTGTGACGTCATCACAAGTAAATTAGTTGATATGGAGGCCTTGTTACTTGGCCAGGGCTTAACAAGCTCTTCAAGACCCTGGCGTGACCCTGCCCCATAAGTGTGACTCTAAACATTGGGCATCATAATTTGTCTGGCCGAGACCAAGTGGGCATGATGGTCAAATCCAAAAGTGCTAAGGCCATGGCAACTAGGATCACTGAGGTGGCACTGGATGATGGCCTTTTGTGAGCCGAAAACTGGTGGACCAGCTGGAGAATAAGTACAAACTCACAACTCCATATCCAATGGTTAAGGAGCTCCAAAACCTGATGACCGTAATGAAGGTTGAGGTCAGGACGCTGCATATTAGTGCTGAGAACATGGAAGAGTGTTCTAGGTAAAATAGTATACAAATTATTGTCATACTTGGTCTAGCAGAAGCCCCAAACATGGACTGTTCCTGGAAAAATGATTAGTAGACGGTACCCAGACAGATTGACAGAGGTACGGTCACTATGTTTTCTGGATTACACAGAGGAAGACCAGCAATTAAGGAAGTCCTATGTGTGGGTGAAGAAACAAATGGGTTTAAGATACGCCCTCATGTATCCTGCCAAACTGAGCATCATTAAAGAAGGGGAAATCCCTTTTCTTTGCTACCTCGCACAGCGTCTGGGAAGGGCTTTAATCGATGGAATTGGAGATCCCGCAGGAGGAATATGGCTTTGGAGATGGCTTGTCTACACAGCGTTCCCAGAGGTGGAGGTCCAGAAGACCAGGAGGGAAAACTACAAAATAGCCAGGGAGGTCGCCGAGGTACTGACCCACAGGCAGCAACAAATAGATGCGGGGAAAGTACGAGATGAAAAAGGCATTGAGATCGGAATATGAAAGCATTGGAAACTCAGATCCATAAACACGCAAAAGGCTCCTGGCTCTGAAGACTGCAGAAATGTTAATATGAAGTTGCTGGTCAATCATCATAATGGATTTCCTGCTGCCTTTACAGGTTGGGGCAATATGATCCATGAATCTGTTGCCCATTGCTGAGGCAGTGGTAAGGCCTGGGAGGATAATCATACGGAGTGTGATAAAAGAGGAAATATGTGGAAATGTACTACCCCTCTCCTGTTCTGAAGGAAATAATTTTGTGACCCGAATATGCACGCAGTGGACTTGTCTGCCGCTTTAGTTTGGCAGCGAGCTAGTTAGTGCTTAGCAGGGGGGGCATGAGATTTGGTAATGTTGTAGTTTCTTCTTTTTTCCTTCTTTTCTATTATGGTTTTTCATCAAGGTTGTCCCCTGACGCATATTCACCACATGGCTGCCAGCGGAGGTGGGAGAGTGGGTCTCTTGGTGCAGTTGTACACTATGGGTACCAAGCAAGGGAGTACACCAACGACCTACAGTATAGTGGCATGGAACATGTGAGGTATGGCCACACCTGCGAAGACACAAAATTCCTCCCTATTTGAAATGCAGCTGTGGCCATATAGCATAATACAAAAAGCGCACATGAATGGTGTGTGTGTGTTCAAATTCTCTCAGAGGTGGAGAGGTAAATTTATTGCCACAACTTACTGAGCATATGCCGGGGGGGATTTTAGTGTGGATATCTCCCTGCACACCATTTGTGATACAATCCTAAAGGGTGGACTCAGAGGGCAGATATATGATGGTACAGGGTCTACTGAACGGGGAACCGTTGGTCGCGATTGAGATTTATGCCCCAAACGGTAATCAAACTGCATTTCTGGACTCCATTACTCCATTCCTGGTCAATAGTCTACAGGTGCCCTATGTATGGGAGGGGACATCAGCTGTGTTTCCAATATTGACCTAGATTAGTCAGCTACCCCACTCCAGAGAATTCAAAGTGCTCGGTTGGCCGCCCATTTTTTCAGGGCGGTTTCCTTTCTGTTGGCTGGAGAAATATGCACCCCCACAGCAAGGAATACTGCTATAATTCAACAGTGCATAAGTTATGCACTCACTTAGACCTACTTCTGTGAAACCAGCAGATGGGTGACAAAATGCTGGACACTGAATACCTAAGCCGTACGTGGTTGGACCACAATCCCCTGAAGATTGTGATTGGGTGGAGCAACAATCGCACATACCATCTTGGAAACTAAATGTCAGCGTAAGCCCCAGTCAGAGGCTCTGGGTAAGGCTCTCACTCACTACTTTGCAGAAATTGAGAGGACAAATGGAGATTAGCTAATAGAATGGAATGTTTTTAAAGCGGTAATGCTGGGGATCTGTATAAAAAACACTTGGGGGCCGATTCCGATCTCGGCCGGTAGGGCTCCGAATCGGATTCGGCATTACCGGATCCGATTCGGAGCCCTGTTTCCCGATCGAGTCGGACGTGCGTCCGAGCGAGCGAGCGAGTACGATGCAAGCGCACGCGAAATCGCCGACCGACTCGTTCGCGGGAACCAACCGCTCCGACCGACTCGCTCGGACTCGACTCGCACTGCGCAATGGAGACGTTCCCCGGCCGCGTAAGTACGATGCGCGCCTCGAGCAGTCCGACCGACTCGCGCCATCCGGCTCGAAAGAGCAGTCGGAGCCGTACTTTGGGGGTCCGTGTCGGACCCCCCTGTACGCCTAGCTGCGCGAGTCGCACACAGGGGGGACCCATGGGTCCCCCCTACCTGTGCATGTACGCCGCGAACCGCTTCGCTGCGAACCCGCTGTAGGGGGCGCCCTTGTTCGCCTCGCACCCATTGAGTCAATGGGAGCCCGCGTACGCGTTGTACGACCGGCTCCCATTGACTTCAATGGGAGTCCGACCGAATCGAGTCCGATAGCATGCAAACGCATCGTACTCGTCCGGTCGGACTGCTAGGGTCCGATTCGGTCGGAAATCTCACCGGGTCCGGCTCGGTCGGAGAGATTTCCGGCCCGAATCGGAATCGGCCCCTATGTGTCAGAACAGGGTGTTCCAATGATATTATGGCCACAGAAGGGGCGATTCGCAGGGAGGAACTCGGGCTCACCTAGAGACTTGTAGAAGCACAGGGTCTCTGGGACCTTAGGAAGAAACATAAGGAGTTAGTTGACAGACTAGTAACAGTTGACTATTAGGAACATGTTGAATGGATGCATACTGACAGAGACAGATCCGGATGCTTACTGGCCAGGTTGCTAAAAGTGGACTCTGATAGAAACTAATAAGAGGCATTAGATCTTCCCACAACATAGTAGTTAACTTGCAAGCCGAAATAAACTTGATTTTTGCAAAATACTACCAAGCATTGTATGAAGTGCTGCAAGAGCAAGATCCGGATCAGCCACGGACGTATTTAGAAGGCAGTTATCCTGTGCCTCAACATGCTGCAATTGCAATTTTTGGAGCAATTCTTCATTATAAATGAAGTTAGGGAGGCATTGGATCAGATGACAAGGAACAAAACCCATGGGACAGATGGCCTCCTGGGTACATTTTGCTTTGCATACTATGCTATGGTAACCCCAAAGCTTCTTAAAATGTTTTAAATGTCCAGGCAATCTGGTCGACTGCCAGGCTCACAATGGGAGGCCCTCATAGTGGTCCTCCCCAAACAGGGCCGGGATCCCCTGGATGTACTATAGTACCACCCCCTGGCTATGCTAAACTGGATTACACAATAAGACCATGGGGGCCTGGAAGGAAGAGGATAGCGTTGTGTAAGTTGCGAGACCCAGCTGACACCAGGGGACTGGTTGCCCCCAATTTTGAATTGTATTACACATCCACCCAGTTGTAGTGGGTGATGAGATGGCTAAGTAGTTGTTCAGACCCTGAAAGAGAAGACGTCCTCGGGAACATACAGGGACCAGAGATTCTACACTGGCTGATAGTCCCAGCGGTGAGAGGCTGGAAGAAACACAAGCTTGAAAAAGTAGCTACATTTTGTTGACAACAGTATGTCCAACCAAAGGCATTAAGGTCACAGGGTGCCATACACGCAAAGAGATCCTGAGTGGAAGCCTGGATTGTGGCTTTTTTGTACACAGGCTCCTACACACAATGCAAGACCTTCAGGATGATCATGGGTTGGGACAGGGTCAGTTTATTACTTACAGTGCCCTAGTACATTTGCTGGGACAGGTTTAGGGGCAAAAGCAGTATGATTTACCCACTTCAGCCATCTTTGAGTTGCTGATCACACACAGGCGATTCAGAAAAGGCTCTATTGTCTAATGCCCAGATGAAGAAAATTAAATATTTAAACAGGTTTATAGATCTGGCTTTGGTTGTGATCTGACAGTGGAAATTCCCCTA
Organism: Calotriton arnoldi; assembly: GCA_963921515.1. Lineage (NCBI taxonomy): Eukaryota > Metazoa > Chordata > Amphibia > Caudata > Salamandridae > Calotriton > Calotriton arnoldi. Next base: position 450,424 of record CAWUFW010011393.1, read on the forward strand.
TGCCCTGGATTTGAGCTTATGGATGGACATGGGCTACTGCCAGAGCCAACGCTCACTTAGGCTTACAAAGGAGGGGTACTAGAAGTTATGGTCTGAGACATGTTTATGCTGGCGCTGGAGGCCAAATCTGACACATGACCACCTTGAGGTGGCGTCAGAATGTATTTGGGGATGGTGGGATGTGCAGGATGTGGGTGCCAGTAAATAATGGGCCCTCCACCAATTTAACTTGTTACTTGCATTTATTTGTCAAGCTGCAACAACAAATGTGATTTAGGTCAGTGTGCAAGCGCCCTTTGGGCCAGGAACAAAGGTTGCAGGAGGCGGACGTGAATTTCGAATCGGGGCTGAGCAATAGACATGTAATGAATGATCCTGAATTATGTGTTTAAGTTTGAAAGTGTGCTGTTCTTTTCTTGCATTGCATTGCTCCTGTGTAGAACAAAGTTGTAACTAGCTATCTGTTATCACATCAAACTTGTAATTTGTGTTGCAGTGTGGGCTTTGACAAGGCCAGTATCAGGCTGACAGATGTATCCATTGTCAGTTATTGCATGTATACCTTGTAATGTTTAAACATACAAGTCGAATGAAATGCGTTTTGAAAAAAAAACATGAATGAGGTGCCTTTCAATACAAGTTATGTTACTCTACTTAAATAAAGCATAATTTAATCCTCTGCAGCCAGTAATGTCGATGGCTGCTGTTACTACAAAGTCTAGGCTTCTCTCCTTTGTCCCTTCACATTAAGGTTTCCTTTAAGATCTTAGGGGGTCATTATGATGGCGGAAGGACCGTGGCGGTCCTTCCGCCATCACCAAGCGTATTACCCACCGCCAAATTAGGATGGCGGTGGGTACCGCGGCGGACGCAAAGTCCGCCCGCCACTTCATCGCCAAACGCAATCGCACCGATTGCCTGGCGGACGGTGCAGGGCCCCTAAAATGGTGGCGGTGCCTAGCAGGCACCGTCCACCAAATTAGGATGTGGGTATAGAAAGGCTGGCGGGGATTGGGTTTGGGGGGGGGGTGTCGCTGCACTGGGGGGGTACCCATTGTACCCCCTGCATTTCCATGCACCAAGTGGCAGGCACCGCATGGTGCCTTCCACGTAGTGCAGGGAAATGCAGTGCAAGCACTTTTAACATTGCGTACGGTGCTGCAGCCAGCAGCACCGCCCGCAATGTTAAAAGGCCTAGCAGGCACCGTCCACCAAATTAGGATGTGGGTATGGAAAGGTCTTTCCATGGCGGCGATGCCGCCATGTAAAGGCGGGCGTGGATTGGGTTTGGGGGCCCGTTGCGGGCCCCCCTTGTTTGGGGGGGGGGTGTCGCTGCACTGGGGTGACGGTGCAGGGCCCCTAAAATGGTGGCGGTGCCTAGCAGGCACCATCCACCAAATTAGGATGTGGGTATAGAAAGGCTGGCGGGGATTGGGTTTGGGGGGGTGTCGCTGCACTGGGGGTACCCATGCAACAAGTGGCAGGCACCGCGTGGTGCCTGCCACGTAGTGCAGGGAAATGCAGTGCAAGCACTTTTAGCATTGCATACGGTGCTGCAGCCAGCAGCACCGCCCGCAATGTTAAAAGGCCTGGATGCGCCCGCCATACTGGTGGGCGCATCCTAATCGCAGTGGTGGGACCGCCGCATGTCTGGCCGGCGGTCCCAAACACCGCTACGATGGCTGGCGGACCTAGTCCGCCCGCCATCGTAATCAGCCCCTAAGTTTGATTAATGTTACCAGCTTCCCTTTTGGAACACCTTTGCTAGGTTGGCTCCCATACATGGCATGTTGTTTTGCAATTAAAATTGACAGTAAAGGTTTTAGATTTGTAGAGTGCAGTTCTCAATTGTGTGCAGTTAAAATGAATACAAACTGAAAAACATTTTCATTATAAACACAAACCGAAACAACAGAAAATAAGTAATCAAACTAAGCTGAGTCATAACAGGAAACACTTGAACAAACTGAACTGATTCACCAGTACTATTATGTTTATTTGCCACACTTTTCCCAGCTCCTGATCATCACTAAAGTACTTCTGATGTCTATTGTAATAGCTCTTTAGGGTTTTTGAGGTTTCCCTGGTTAACTATAAATGAATTTATGAAGCAGTCTTGCATAGCACAGCAACTGCTCCCTAAGGAGCGTCCTGGCGCTGTGAGCTTGGGGGAAGATAGCAAATGACTTAGCAATCAAAAAGATGTGTTTTTAGCTTTTTTCTTAAATGTGTTTACAGTAGGCGCCTGTTTTATGGAAGGCGGTAAGGTGTTCCAAGCTTGGCTGCCAGGAAGGAAAAGGAGCCACCTATCTTCCTAGCCCTGATGATCCTGGGAATTTACAGAAGGCCCAAAGTGGCTGACTGCAGAGTGTGTGTGGGGGATGTATTCCTTAAAAGATGCATGGAGTTAAGCCAGTCTCTTAGTACGCAAGGCCCTGAAGGTAATGAGCAGGGACCTGTAAAGAATTCTCTTCTCGATTGAGATGCTGTGTAGATTCCTCCATGGCTGTCTCAGCGAGTGGTTGCGTGGCAGGTTGGCAGTGAGCCTTGCAGCATCATTCTGAACCCTCTGCAATCTGCTGATCAGTGTGGCTGGAGCCACCCAGTTAAAGAGTGTTGGAGTAATCCAACTTGGAGGTAACCAGAGCGTGTACAATGGTCTTCCTGGAGTTCCTGCCGAAGCATGTGCCTACCACTGCCTGAATCTGTGGTTGAAAGGACAGGCCTTAATCGAACTAACTCCCAGGTACCTTACTCCTGCAGATGGGGCCAGGGGGTTACCCAGTTCTGAAGGCAACCAGTTCTGTAAGTCCTGGGTAATGGAATTCCCAAAGAAGAGTATCTCGGATTTCCTCCATTATGTTTGAGGCAACTCTTCTTCATCGAAACTGCTAATCCATTGAGGCAGCCCTGGAATTTTTCAGTGGCAAGCCTTCTATCTGATTGAAGGAAAGCATTAACTGTGTGTCATCTGTGTAGGAGACAACCTTGAAGCCCCATGTTTTCACCACCCCTGGCAATAGGGCCATATAGATGATAAACAGTGAAGGACACCGTGCTCCAACTGTCGGTAGGTGGGGAAGAAAAGAGTCAAGTGGAAGCCTGATGTCTATCGGCCAAAAAGGACATTAGCCAGCGCTAAGCCTGACCCCCTCACTCCTATGGCCTCCAGATGATCTAAAAGAATCTAGAGACGCGGTGTCAAAGACGGTCGAGAGATCTAATTGTACCACCAGTGCTTTGTTGCCCTGGTCAAAGTTGGTCCTGATTCATCAGGACCAACTTTGACCAGATCTGTGACCTCCAGAGAGCTACCTCAGTCCTGAAGCGTGGCCTGAAACCAGACCGTGTATGGTGTAATATGTCATTCTCCTCGAAATAGGCTGACAGCTGCTTAAACACCTGTTTTTCCAGAATTTTAGAAAACGCTGGAAGCGGGGAAATGAGCCTGTTGTTGGAAGGGTTGGACGGGTCTGCCCCAACTTTCTTTAGCAGTGGGAGTAGCTGAGCCTTCTTACATCCGGCATGCACTGAGGCTGATATTTAACAATTAAATTGCTATAATCTTACCCACTCTTATCCCAGACGGCGCATCCACACCACGGCCTGCATTATTAGTTTTCTGTGTCCTTCTAAGTAGTTCTCCAACTTCCCGGGGAACTGTTGCAGAATTTCCGCCATCTATTCATTTCTACTATATACAGCACAGCATGTAGCTGATTAACTGGTTTCTATTTAAACATTGTTTTTATCACTCATTTTTTCTGTGTTAGGGATTGGGCTTTTGGGCCTACCTAAAAATGTATTCGTTTATTGAGTGGTTCTTGGCAATTTTCTGGTTTCATCTATCACGCGGTGTGTGATGGTCTATGTTGGGTTATAAGGCTTTACTATCTGGGCACGTGGCACAACCCTGTTCTCTTTTCTTTTATATTCAAGTTGGTGAGGATCCTTCCCCCACTTCCAGAGATGCTGTGTGCATGTTTTTTATTAAGGGCTTAGCTTTGAAGTTATGGTATTTAGGATATTTCTGTATCATTTCCAGATCCCCCAGACAGGTGTTGCCTCCTCTCTTCATTCGCGTTGCGCCCTGAAGAAGGTGTGGCCCTTGTACCTGGGTCTTGCACCGGTGCATTTTCTCTACTCGACTGGTGCAACTTTCTCACAAGATCGGATCCATCTTATATTTCTGGAAAAGAAGTTCACAATAAAATGTACAAAACAATTAAAAAAGATACAACAACAGCTAATACTGATATTTCTACAGTACTGCATAAGGAAACAGTTGCTATACAAAACCTTTTTGTTACATGTTTTCATGGGGCTATGTGTTGGGTTTATGTGGAGTTGACCAGTCTCGTCTTTTGTCTCGGTTATGTGTTTGATTGGTTATTGAATGAGTGTTGCTTATGATTAGAAATTATAACTATGTGGGGCTGTCATGTATAATATTTATGGTTCACACGTCTGTTTAGGAAGTTTTTTTGTAATTTTCTTACGAATATTTGCCCTGTGTATCTAATTTTATTGACCATTGATAATTTATGTATTTTTGCTAATATTGCATATTATTTATTTGCATAAAAAATTAAGGATGTATTTTCTAATAAAATCAAAAAGTATGTATCATCCAGTTTTTTTATTTGTGCCCTGTTGTCTGCACACTGGGTCTGCTCTGTAGTGAGGAGGTTATTTATTCCCCTGTTCTTTATATCTAGACGTTGTCGCTGTATTCACAAAATAGGTTACAGGCAGTGAGTTTGTTTGTTTGACTATGCAAAGAGGCTGAAGCCAGAGAGCTGTTTAGTACCTTTGCAATCATAGCCATTGAGCTACTAACCAGCCCCATGGTTTTTAAAAACATAGTCAGACATGGATCCAAACGTGAACAAGAGTTTCACCTGGTCAAGAGCTGCGCTGTTTCGTCCACAGTAAGAGGAGTGAAAGAGGACAGGGGTGCAAGCAACATTCATGGGGCAAACTCCTACTGTCGCTGGCTTCTTGGAGTCAGAGACTGGCTTAAATTGGCTGTAAATGTTCTGGAACTTTTTTAGTAAAGAGCTCTTCCAGAGAGCCACATAGTGCCTGAGAAAGAGGGGTATTTTTCTGACAGGCACTAGGCTCCAAAAATGTTTTTACTATTTTAAAGATCTCCCTAGGTTCATTAGAGGCTTTGGATATTTGCAGAGAAAAATTCATAGCCTATGACAAACAGATTTTTTTTATGAATAGTTTCGTGGAAGACTTATACGCTACTTTTGTCATCTGCATTGTGATGGGTCCTCCAGGTTCTTTTGGGGCTTTTATAATTGCACTTGCACTCCCTTAACTCTTCAGTGAACCATGCAGCAGATGGTTTGGCACTTTTCCCCAAGGACATTGTAAAGTGCGCAATCTTATCTAACGCCTCCCTAATGTTATTATGTGTATCCAGATCTACCTTGTTAAACCTGGTCAGTGTCATATGAGAGTCAAAAAGCCTGTCTGAAAGTGGTTTCTGTGATTTTATGTCAGGACCTTGGTTTATCTTCTCCTGCTGGATGGCAGCTACCAGGACCCTGAAAGCCAAATGTAAATGGGATCAGTGCATGGTCTGACCAGATCAATGAGTTAGCATATGTTCTTGAATCACTACTGATGACATCAGCCACGGTAGCCAGGAAATTGCCCAGAGGTCTATAAACCTGGACACCTCAGAAGAAGTTCTCTGAGTTTTTAATGGAAAAGATAAGTACTTTCCGCAAGTTCATTAGCTCAAGCTATACATCTTCGCTGAGAATGTAGAGCGAAAAATCAGGCAGGCCTCCTCCTCCTCCTACTCTATTCTCACGATCTTGGTGTAAGATGGAATAACTGTCAGGGATCACAAAAGCATTAGCAGAGTGGCAGCAGGATTAAGCCATGTCTCTGTGACAAACATTCGGTCCCATTCATGGTCTGATAGCAGCGACCATAATTCAAACTTATGTTTGACAAGGGATCTAGCATTTATGAGACAGGCCTTGATTAACATGCCTTCCATCACGGTACCTTTGTTGGGCTGGTTATTATTAGCAGGTGTAGTAGGGGGCAACCCTGGTATCTAAGTGAACTGAGAGAGAGGCTGAGCAAGAAGGCCAATCTGCTGGGATTTTCCCAGAAGAAGATGAGAAGCTAAAATCCAATTTGTGCTCACCTCGAAGTTGGAAGGATGCATCCTTGCCCCACTCAGTAGTCCTATCTCTCACCAGTTGAACAACATAGCTAGCACTAGACGTGCTTGACTGTGGCGTACCAGCAGCACACCTACTGCGCATCCACACTACGGGCAGCATTTTTTGCCACCGTATGCTGAATGGCTGCCCCCACCTGGCCACAAACAACAGAGCGTGCCTGATAAAAAATAGCCCCCGAAATGGCAATGTGCTGGGAGGACAAAATGGTGCCTTGTGATAGATTCCCTCCCGAGACGGAGGAGTATCCCGACAATTCCAATATGGCGGCCGCTGTGCCCCTGGCCAGAAGCGGAACATGCGGTCTAATAGGCCAGGCAGGAACCTGCGGGCCACCAACCACGAACAAGGAGGGCGGAGCCGAGAGTGGCAAGAAGATGCAGAGAGCCGAAATTTGGGGAGAGACTGGGACGGAGATGGAAGGAGAGGAAGGCTCCGGAGACGAGAGGAAAGAAACCCACAAACCCAGGAAGGAATAGAGGAGCCGCCGGAGACTGGAGAATCGCCCCTGGACGAGGAAAACCACCCGGAAAGAGACCGCTCCAGCAGCACTCCAACGAGGGAAGCAGAGGCTGGGACTCCCATCCCCATGGCCCAGGAGGGTCATGGGTTCAGGCAAGTGCCTCGGGCACAGTTGTTTTCATTAAGGGATTGGTGGGCAGGGTTACCGGCCACACCACCCTAAATCACTGAAATACCCTTTTGCACTTAGGAATGACACGAGTAAAGAGCACGGGTGACAGGAGTACTCTTTCCCCAAGTCAGTACTAGATCAGTGGCCTGACTATATTTTGTTGTTTTTTTTTTTTTGTTCCTTTCCGGTTCCCTCCTGAGGAGAAGAGCCAAAGCTGGGACAGAGCCCAACCACGACGACAGTTTCCTGTGGACTCGGACTCCTCTGTTTTCCCCATATATGACTTCAGTTTCTCCTTCTCCCTATTTTCCCGAGCCCTAGAACTGAAAACCCTTACCCAAGAAGCATTGGGATAAGAATCAGACCGAAAATAAGAGGCCACAATAAAATACCTATACTACCATCAGCGACTCCAGTGTCACTAAATACGAGAGGGGCAGGACGTGTGGCGTGGCCACCCGAGCACATGCCTCTAGATCAAATTATTTTGAGCTTACAGCAGTGAAGAACAATCTTTCAAAGTGAGGCAGAGTGTCCCCCTTTCAATATAATTGTTTTAAACCCCATCAGTATTTTAAAAAATCAATACACAGTTTAAATTTTAGTGTTTAAGCAATTGTAATTAACAGTGTATAGAAATACTGATCTAAAAAATCGGTAAAAACCAATCCAAATTGTAATTAAACAGACATTTAGACACATATTTAACAATTAAATTGCTATAATCTTACTCACTCTTATCCTAGACGGCGCATCCACACCACGGCCTGCATTATTAATTTTCTGTGTCCTGCTAAGTAGTTCTCCAACTTCCCCGGGAACTGTTGCAGAATTTCCGCATCTATTCAGCCCTCAATTTCTGAATTAATTTTCTAAATTTTTAACACACTCCTGAATTCTGTGCCACTTTACTGTTGCTGTCCACTTTATTCGAAAAGCATCTTCCTCCTACTGTAAAACCACCGTCTCTCCCTCATTATTTCAAAGAGACCATCATGGATATCACACCTTACAGCTGTTTATTGCATATTTCCCCTCTAAAGCTTTCCTTAGACCACTTTTCCTCAACTGTGACATGAATATTAATGGCAGTTGAATGCATATGCTAAAAGTGGCCATTTTGTCTTATGCCCAACTCATTTATTTTATACGAATGGTTCTAAACACTTTGTGAGAGTCATATCTCTAAACTGTTTCTTTAATCTCTCACTTCTGAAGTGGTCTGGTCAACTAGACTGAAATATAGTTTTTGCAAAGCATTACATCACAATGGCAAGGTAGGCAAATACATTTTTACTAACATTCAAAGCTCGAAGAATATGCCGTTGAAAAATGTTTTAATTAACTTTCAAAGGATTAATATGCTTTTTTGGAATAAGCTGTTAAATTGTAGGAATTTCTGTATTGATTCTACAAATCTGGTTTCTATTTTTATGCAGCAAACAATACAAGTACCAGCTCTAGTATAATACACTGGAGAAAAAGAGCAGAAAAACTATCTCCCAATGATTTTCAGGATGCAAAAGCAAGTGAACGTGAAGCGGGTCTAAATTCAGGTCTGTAGTAAGAATGTATTGTGTGCCCTAAAAACTATTTTATGTTCAGAAATGTGTGGTAATATTGAATAAAGAAGTTTATTTGTGAGAATGGTAAAAGGCATTGCTCTCCAGAGAGACAAAATATTATATTCAAAAACTATAAAGTATATGATAAGATTAAACTGGCTTCATATAGGTGCAATAGGTAAATCTTATTTTTTATGGAACAGATTAGCCTGTTCTGGGCAAAAGCGAACGGTTGCCTGATTATTGCTAATTTGTTCCTTCCCAAAAATTGTGGGTAAAACACTAATCAGTATCACAGCACAGAAATAGTTTAAACGAGTTTTATATCAGCATAGCTCTGGGGATAACCAAGCAAATAATTAATGCAGAAAAGAAGGCTCTAAGAATATTACCATACTTCATTGCTTTTTTATCAGCGATGTAGGCTAAATCTGGAGATCAATTTTAAATGAGCAGCAGACCACCATGTCTGGGGTTGCTACTCAATAGATATGCTTTATATTTCCATTTGTTCCTCCTGGAGCCTACAGCTAAACCTAGTTGCAACTTCGTGATTCTACTTGGAGCCTTCATTCAACCTTATTAAGTGGCGGAAACCTGTGTGATGGAGAAGAATTCTTTATTTTGGCCATGTGTCACTTGCGATTCAAAAGTGATCTGCATTGATGACTCTCATTTGGAATGTATTTATTGTCTCTCTTATAGCTTTGTGCCACCAGAATATAAAATTTGATGGTCTTTTTCAGCAAAGACAGTGAGTGAAAAGGAGACATACCTAGTGTATGCAATGAAAGTTGACGCTGTTTGGAAGCTTCTTTTATCTAGCATGCACCCCCACATTTCTACTGGCAACAAGGCAGGCAAACTCTTGGAGGAATGTTTTGAAGGAGATAAAACGTTTTTGAGGCAAATGGAACTCTGTTGTCTCCAAATATCTAACTTGCTTGCTTTGTAGCCACTTTTAGCTGCAACAACTATTTTTCACTAATGAAGGTCCAGTCATCAAAAGCTTCGTCAACTACAAGCACATCAATAATCCCTCCATTATCAGCCACATCATTGCCAATAAATCCTCATTTATACCTTCTTTTTTGTCATCAAGTACGTGGCCCACTCTGTGCTAGGATATGAGTGGTTTTACTGCCCAATAACCAATGTCAATGTATATTATACACTTTTTCAGCAAGCCTACAACTTATAAGCAGCTGTAATGTACAATGGCATTTTCAGCCACCTACATAATTATGGTAGTGTCCTCCGAGTCTACCTTATGCCATAGCATGCCTACAGTTCAATTGATTTGATTGTCTTCCATCAATCTCTCTCATTTAATTACTAAGGGCTAGATGTACAAACAGCGATATTTTGTGAATCGCTATTTGGTAATCGTATTACAAAAGTTCTAAAGTGTCTGGCTCCGATTTCCAAATTGGCGATTCCTAGTGGGTCACAAATAGGTCTACCTCAGGAATATTAATTAGATGGGTTTGCTGCCATCACAGGGATTGTGGCCTGCTGGGGTCAGCAGACCACCATGTCTGGGGTTGCTACTCAATAAAGTAATCTTTTTTTTTTTTTTTTTTTAATGCAACCCGTTTTCCTTAAAGGAAAACAGAATGAGTTTAAAAATATACAATGAAATGTTTCATTTTTGGTCGAGCCTGGGCAGCGCATTCGCTGCTGTGAGGCATGCAGTATTGGAGTATGGCTTTGAAACCCCGCCAACTCTCCGCCTATATTTTTAATTGGCTTGTGTCATTGTCCTTTTAAACGCTGGCTTCAGAGTCGTTATTAGGCTTGTTAATCCCTCCTTGGTACCACCTTGTCTGTATTTGTTACCTTCCATAACGACTGGACCTATTACTTGTCTTGTTACATCTTTATTTAGCTACTTACTTCAACCTCAAAATTCTTACATCATAATCAATTATATAATATATTAATAAAACATTTATAAATATAAAGCTATATATTCATCAAACGGTTTCCAAGATATTTAAAAGGAGAGTGTATGTACTGTAATATTAGTTTTGTAGATTTAAGTATGGGGGACATTTTTAGTAATGTGGTAGAATTGAACATAGTAAAGTAGGTAAAGGAAATGGTAATATCAAATTTTGTTCAATGAGAAGCCATGAAGGTAAATTATTAAACACTGACTGAACCAATCAGAACCTTGCTTTAAAATAAACGCTTTATGATGATTAAGAACATCTGACAAACCAAAACCACCATTAAACTTTGCAATTTTGAATTTTTTATAACATACGAGCGGTTTTGTTATTCCAGATGAATTTAGATAAAAGTTTATCCACATTTATATAAAACTTAAGAGGAAGTTAAGTTGCTATCATAGAAAGGAGATGAAATATTTTTGTAGCAATAACCATTTTACGGAATCAACTTTCCCCCACCATGATAGATGTAAGGCAGACCACTTATGAAATTTGTCTTTAATATGTTTATGAATGTATTCACAATTCAATGTAATCAATTATTTGACGGTTTGAGAAAATGGGATACCAAGATATTTAAGTTTTTCCTTTCATTGTTGGGGAGCATAGCAGATGTACAGTGAACATTCAGAGGAAATAAATCTGTTTTATTATTATTTAAAGTGTATCGTGAAATCTGTTGAGTATGTGTGAATTAAATTTAATAGCGGAGGAATGTAAGAGTCAGGATAACTACTATAAAGTAGTAAATCATGAGCATAGCAACATCATTAATAATAAAACTTTCAATAGAGTTTCTGATGGCATGGAGTAATGGTTCAATAGCAAGGAGGAAAAGTACAGGGGATACGGGACAACCTTGCCTGGTACCTCTTAAAAGAAAAACATTTCTAGAGATTTCTGTTAATAAATAGTCTGCCGGATGGACCAGAATAGAGTGCTGATATCATGCGAACAAACGAACTGCCAAAATTAAATGCAGACAATGTAACGAAACGGATACTGCCAATGGATTTTATCAAAAGCTTTTGCAGCATCTAATGTGAGGACTCCTGAGGGTATAGGTAAGGATGGACCAGCTTCAATCACATGGAATAATAGTCTTGTGTTGTTCACAGAATGTCTATGTTTTGTAAAACCAGATTAATAAATATGAATATGAGTGTTATACACAGAGGCCAAACTTGTTGCAAGAATTTTTGCATAAAGCTTACAATCTTGATTAATTGAAGATATAGGGCAATAATTTGAAACAATAGTAGGATCTTTAATAGGTTTCGGGAGAACTTTAATCAAAGCTTCATTGAAGGACCCCCTGTTAAACGTATTAAAATGTTAGATTACTTACCGAGACATAAAGCTGATATTTGTTTACTCCAGGAGACTCGTATAGATGATACAGTTTTAGCATACATGAATAAAAAGTCGATTGGTAATGTTGTCTCTTCTCCTGCAGTCAACAAAAAAATGGAGTTGCTATTCTTTTTGCAAAAAAACTATATCTCCAAATACTAAAATTATTTCTGATGCTGATGGTTGTTGCCTTATAATTAAAATTGATAATACCGTTTTACACTTGATTAATGTTTATGGTCCAACAAATAATGACCCAAATTTTTAGTCTTTTTTTACATGAGTGCTTAAATTAGGTAATGTTCCGCTTATTATTGGAGGTGATTTTAATCTAATACATGACCCTTTGTTAGACAGAATGTCTTTAGCCAAATGTCATCCTCCCAGAGCTTTTTTTACTCTCAAATCCTTTTTTTTTTTTTTAAATGGTAGATATTTGGTGCATACACCACCCAACAGATACAGCTTTTATTTTTTTCTCTAACCCTCATAATTCCTATTCTCTAATTAGTCTCCCGTCAATTACTCTAATCAATTTGTGACTATATCATTCATAATATTGATATTTCCGATCATGCGCTCATTTCTTGTGTTTTACAACCAAACGCCACTCAACAATCTCAGCGTGGATGGCGTATGAATACGAATGTTGTCCTTAATGGAAAAAAATAATCCAAAACTTTTGTCTGCAATGCATTTTTCTTTTAATCCAGAAGGTTCAACTTCAGTTGTAAATTGCTGGGTTGCTTTTAAGGCATTTGTTAGAGGTGTAACTATATCCATTAGGGCACATGATAATAAGTCATTAAACTCAAAAATTAAAGATTTGGATCAACAAATACCAAGTATGAATGTCTCTTTATCACATCGTGTGATAGAAGATATAAAATACGGATACAAAACCTCTGTTATGAATTAAACTCCATATCAAGTAAGAGGACGGGCATACAGATTCCTAATAATGAGGCAAAATTTTGTTTCAGTGCTGATAGATCTGGAAGACCTTTAGCAAATTATCTTCGTATAAAAAAAATATACAATTCCAAAATAATGCAATTTTTGGTCCAAGTGGTAAAAATGCATTATCTCACAAATATATTGTCAATTAATTTTTGAATCATTATTCAGCTTTATACAGTAATCTTCCATCTTCTGATACGCCTCATATTGATAATGTTATTAGAGTCTTGCCTAAAATTTCTCAATCAGTTAGAGAAGAATTGGATGTACCGGTTTTCCTGGAAGAGGTTGAATCAGCCATTAAATCACTTACATTTCACAAATCCCCTGGTATTCCTGCTAAATTTTATAATTAATTTTCTCCTCACCTCCTATCCCATCTACTTAAGATATTTATTCAATTTAGTATGTCAGGACCAGTTATTGATTTTGAGCTTGGTAAACTCTCACAGTGTTTGCATTCAAGAGTACAGAGACGCTGTGCGACAAAGAGGTTTGCCCAAGATTAAATAATGTGGTCCAGAAGAAAAGGCCGACCAGTCTCCTTTATTGCATGAATACTCTAGGTTTATTTGCATTCACATTTTGTAAAGTCAACAAATACATTGGTGTAAGTTTGTTCTCCATACCAGAACAATTTGAAAGTTCCTTCTTCAGAAGCTAAGGTAAGAAAGAGCGCCATTTCATGACTAGAACCCTAACTTATTCAGAAATCTGCAATAATCAGAACTCTGGTATAATGAGAGTTAAGCCGCATTTGGAGTCTTACCATGATCAAGGCGTTCATCGGAACGGAGCCCGTACTTAAACATCGACCCTACAGATTACTCATATAAATACAGCCAATTCATATTCTTAGTCTGATCTCACCGAGATGGTATGATCAGACTTGTGCTACATTGCAAACCCTGACATATTCAGAAACTGGTAATGTAGGTGCTATTGTGGGAGAAAACTCCCATAATATGTTACCGAACTGCATAACCACAAATGTGACAACTGGATCATTTTACAGACACACTAGATTTCTGTAGTATCTCATCCCATGGATAAGTAGATGTTTTATCAATTTCCACAGTCTTGCATTTTATGTTGAATGCTATCATGTTGATGTGGTTAGCATGAATTCTGATTCTTCCATCAATGCAAATGTTTGTGGTGAGTTAAATTTGGATTGGAGACCATCGATAAAACAGCCAGGTATAAATAGCTCTTGAGAGTGATATCAGAGAGGCCTTTCTGAAAGTGTTGCTTCAAAATGTATTGCCAGGTTAATACAACGGGATAATGATTTTTATGGATCATAATTATCAACTTCCACTGTTCCTATAGACCTTTTTTCTGTTTTGCAATATATAGCAGAATAAAATAGTTCATTTTGAAATCTTGTTTTGCAATATATAGCTGAATAAAATAGTTCATTTTGAAATCTTGTTGGTCTGGTATGTGAGGCAGGTTTCTGGGGTGGTGTGTAGAGCCATAGGGTTTGGGTGTTCATTCTCTCACACTTAATTTCTTTCTTTCAAAATGTCACCTTCCCTAAGACTCTTTCCCAATCTCAGTTGCCTCATGCCAACTCTTCTTTTCCTTTCAGACTCAATCTCAGTCTCGCGCCCAGTCCCTTATTGTTTCTTTCAATCCCTCATTCCTATTGTCTTTCTATCACCCTGTCAAAGTCTCTCTCCCTTTCAGTTCCTTGCAGCCCCTCTGTCTCTCTCTCTCTCTCTCTCTCTCTCTCTCTCTCTCTCTCTCTCTCTCTCTCTCTCTCTCTCTCCTCCTTCTTACTTTGAGTCTGTAAATCATTCTCTCTTGGTCACCCTCTACTAAACATCTCCTCACATTTAGCATAATTGTATTGGTGTAAGTTTAATGTGTCAGGCAGAGACACACCATGTACCACGTCTCAAAAGTGAATATCTTTGAAACTGAATAGATATTGGTCAGTTGCAACTTAGGTTACTTTTTAGATATGGGAGTAGAATATAGAAATCGGACAAATGTTGAAACGTCCCTATCAACATAAACTCATAATCCAGTAGCTGACAGTCCCTTGAGTTTGTTTAGTGCAAAAATATTGTGCTGCTGCAAAATCTGTAAGTTATGCATTGCAAACAACACTTGTATGATTATAATAAATCAAGTTTGCTTTACTAGATACAGTTTTTAGAGTGTAACAGATGTCATTTCAAAGACAAAATACTTTGAACCTAGAATGAATCGATAAACACTTGTGCACACTTTCTAGATAGAGCAGAAACATTGTAAACGGGCCCATCAATGATAGGGAATCTTACAGTTACCAGTATAGGATGTAACAGTGAACATTTCTCTCTACCTCTGTTGGAGAATTAACTCTTAACCTTCCAATCTCAATCTCCCATAGTTTGCAAACCTGGGAGCTCTCTGCCCTTATTATAAACTCGTTAACACCCCCAGCCCTGGCCTTTAGTAATAGCCCCTGCATGAGGGTACTTTAGGAAAGCTATGTGAAGATTCCTGATAGATACGTCTAACAGCAAATTCCTCACCTTTTCAAGATTGGCCAGGCATCAGCCTGGATCTGGAAACATTAAAGCAGTACTCTTGCACCCTGGTAAGTGACGATGTTGAGCTCTGTACCAATGTTGATTAGCTCCGAAAGTGACGAGCAGAGCCACATATAAGCACCATCCTTTCAGGCTGAGGTCCGCTCCATTATTTTTGCGCCTTCAGACGAGGATCCAGAGCATCTTCTTGATCTTAAGACCATAAATCTTTTAAAATTTTCCAATGTTTGAGGGAAAATGTCACCACCAAAGATGACAGCTTAAACCATGTAGTGACTGTTGCAAATAGATGTCTTTGATGGACCCTCATGAAGTATACTTTCAAGCCCTAAGTATCTGCAGGGGCTTCTAGTTGGACTTCAGCTGGTGGGTCCTCCTCAGTACCGTCTGTGCCTCTTAAACCTGTATTGGGTCCTGCAGTGACTCTAATGCCGACTTTGGTCCTGGCTCAGGCCTCATGAATGCCGTTGTTGTCAATGCTAGAGAAGGATGTACATCCCTTCATGCTATCTGACTCCAAGCAGAATCCATCACAACCTTGACGGAGATCACTTCTAGCAGCCAATAGGCAATCCTTCAGATTCTGATGCCCTTACCCTTGGTAGGGCCCAAACTTTACACAATCTTTTTCGCACTGACTTGGATAATAAGAATTATGATGTGGAGGATGACTATGTTCCCCAGTATGATGAGAAAAACTGGCATGAAGAACTTCAAGAAGCCCGTGGTTTGGATGCTTCACCAAATATAGGCCTTGTGTCTCCCCCTGGCCCTGCCAAGAAGGAAAGTGCATTCTTCACAGTGGTCATATGTAGGGCAGCAGAAGTTCTGGATTTAAAGCTCCCCACTACAAAAGTTAAAACGAACTGAGGTAGGCTGGGATCCTACAGAGCCACTGTTACCATTTAATGAAGGCCTTACGGACAAGATTTTTGGCACATGGTCTAAACCATGCTCAGACTTGTCTGTAATACGCAAGTCACTTGTCATCATTGTCTCGCACCAGGAGACCCAGCCTTTCTTACTTAACACCCACACCAGAAATCAGGAATCAAATGGTAGAGACATTTGGAAAAATAATGTTCTCATCTATGAGCCTGGACGTGAGGTCAGTGAATGCCTGCTAAGCCGCTACACTCATGCCCTTTGAGATACAGTGGCTCAAGGTTTATCTGCTGTTCCGGACGACCTTTAGGCGTCCCTTACCCAAGCTATTTAAGACAGTTGCGATGTTGCAAAGTTTGTCATATGTTCTGGCTTTGACACTACCGACGACTTAGGTCGAGCATTGTGTACTAGTGTGGTTCTTCGGCGCCACACCTGGATGAGGTCTACAGGCCTCTCTCAGGATGTTCAGGCATACTTAATGGAGATGGTGTTCGACAGCTCTTGTCTTTAGGGTTAAAAGCTGACTTGGCCTCACACCTGTTCAAAGAGAGCAGAGCCACAGCATGTTCTTGGGGGTTTCTGCTTCCACAAGCCATTCCCACCAGCAATTTTGTCCTGTCCATGGCTACTGTTGGGGCTTTCTATTTCGGCAGTGTCAGATTCCTCCACGAGCCCAGCAGGACCATTTCGTGACCAAGACTGTGGTTCTCAGTGACCAAGAGCAGGGACAAGGTGCAGCCCAGTTTACTACCTTTCCAGGAGCTGCAAATACGCTTTAGAGGGTCCTTATCTGTACACAGCCATTTTCTCCACGGATGGCACGATAATACTTCAGACAAGTCAGTCATCCAAATTGTTCATCAGGACTATGCCCTCCCATTCCTTTCTGCCCTGCCGCACCTTCCACCACCTTCAGGGCAGCTGATGGAGGGCCATCTGTCAGTCTTCCAGCAGAAAGTGCAGGCCCTTTTGACCAAAGGGGTCATTGGGAGGCTTGTGGCCTCAGAAGTAGGAACTGAAAGTGCAGGCCCTTTTGACCAAAGGGGTCATTGGGAGGCTTGTGGCCTCAGAAGTAGGAACTGAGTGTTATTCCCACTACTTCCTTGTATTCCTGTCCTCCCTAGACTCCGGAGACTGGATCGTGGTACAGGCCCTACCTGTGGTTCACAGTGGGTCAGGACCATTTTCATTCTGCATGCTCCTTTTTGACCAACCACTGCCCCTCGGGTGTTCACTAAAGTGATGACAGTGGTTGCAACACCTTCGGAGGACAGGGGTACCAGTCTTCCCTTACCTCAACGACTGGCTTTAAGGCATGCCTGCCCCAGGCAGTTGTCAAACAGCTCCAGACAACAGCTAATCTCAGCATCGTTTGGGTTCCCTATCCACGTGCCAAAGTTACACTTTACTCCTTCGCAGATGCTCTCATTCATTGGAGCCATTCTGGATATGGTACAATTTCCTCAAGCGGAGAGTCCAGGACATTTGAGATATGATCCCAGTGTTTTATCCTCGGTCCTGAATTTCCATGCAGATGACTTTGAGGCCACTGGGCCTGTTGACCGCCTAAATCCTGCTAGCCAAACATAC
This sequence comes from Calotriton arnoldi, assembly GCA_963921515.1. Taxonomy (NCBI): domain Eukaryota; kingdom Metazoa; phylum Chordata; class Amphibia; order Caudata; family Salamandridae; genus Calotriton; species Calotriton arnoldi. Next base: position 468,127 of record CAWUFW010011393.1, read on the forward strand.
CAGGTGGCTTATACAGGCTCCGCAGTGGGACTTCAATCTTTGTGAGCATAACATCTGGGAAATCCATCTGATTGTTTCCAGGTTTTGGATGAGCATGCAAAAGATCTGCAGTGTTTTCTACTGGTCCTCAATTGGTCAATGGCAGGCCCCTCTCCTTACCCCTCCCAGATTTGACTGTGGTCACAGATAGATCACTTCTGGATTGGGGATGCCATCTGGAAGAGGTGGTAGTCAGAGGCCTCAGGTCTTCAGAGGATACTCAGCTCCACATCAGCCTGCTGAGGTTGTGGGCGATTCGCTTGCATTGAAAGCCTTCCTACCCACCATCAGAAAAAAGCTGGTGGAGATGCTCACGGACAACACTGTTGCTATGTAGTACTGCAACTAGTAGGGCGGGTGGTGTCTTGGTCTCTGTGGCAAGAGGCTCTGCACCTTTGCAAGTGAGTGGACCGCCAAGGGATTTCTATGGTGGTAAACCATCTGAAAGAATCTCTCAAGGCCAGGATGGATCAACTCCGCCACCGACTCTTAGCAGATTGTGAATGGCAGTTGCACCCAGAGGTGTACAGGGCATCTTCCAACAATGGGGAGAACCCTGGTTCGATCTCTTCACCACCGTTGAGAACACACAATGTCAGCACTTTTTTGCTCTCGAGTTTCTGTATGCCTTCCCGCCACTGCCTCTCCTGGCCCAATTTCTGAAGAAGATCAGGAACAGCTCCTAGAAGAAACGTTATCTGAAGTTTTGTTGTTGGTTCTGTCCCTAGCCCAGCAAGAACTTGCTTTGGGTATTGTTAAAGGTTACTTATCGGCTCTTGTGGCCAGATCAGCCCTGTTTATTTAAATCACATGTTGTGATGAGATGTTTGGAAGGTTTGCAACATTTATTTCGGCCAAAACCCTTTCTGATGCCAGAGTGGTATATGAATTTAGTCCTCACTTTTTGATGTGCTCCCCTTTTGAGCAGCTCCACAGTTATCCATTGTGTCTTGTAAGCTCCATTGTGGCTTAGAGACTTAACCATCTAGCTCATTTTTGTCCCACTGGATGGAGACTGGGTAGTGTGCCTTTTTGGTCAAGGCAGCAAGGGCATAGCATTTACAAAATAAACATGTTTATTGACATTTTGCATAATATATGGTGAACATGTATAATAGTGCAAGAGCAATCACAGAGTAGAGATAAGGGGTCACAACCAATTACAGTTGTTGCCTAATATCAAATCCACTGCCGGTTTCAAACTGATAAACATTTAAAGGAGCTTTCGGGCAGTCGGAGACCATTGCACATTATCAATAAGCATACGTAGCAAATCCAGCCCTTGTCGGCTCTTAATTCTGTGCAGTGGGGAGTCCAACGTTATCCAGATAAAGGTGTGACAAATGTGCAAATTGGAACTCCTAGATGCTCTACACATATTATAGCTACTGGGAGTCGTGGTCGCACTCAAAGAGGTAACGTAAGCTTGAAACACACCTCAAAGTTGTAAACCAAAGCAATAAAACACAAATCAAAAGGAAACAGAAAGTCATCAAGGGGTTATAGTGGAATGCACTACAGAGGGAAACGTGTTAGGAGAGCTAAAACAAAGAAAAGCCTGTGTAGAGTCTTGTTGGGGTGTCGGGGGGGGGGGGAGAGCCACTGTGTCAGCTCCCCTCACCCCATTTGCCACCTGTCAATCTGTCACGCCTCATCCAATGGACTCCGTGCCACTCTCATCTGGCTGTGTGCTGCCTATGTGGTCACCAGGTGCTGTAGCATTCCTGCCGTTCCAGGCTCCCAGCACCTTCGCCCAAAAAACAGCCGTTGGGCGTCTCCTTATTTCTCGCGCATCCTCCCTGATCAGTGCCCTCTCCTTAGCTCTGGCCCATGTATCTACATCTCTTTCCCAGGAACCCATCGTTGGAAATGTCCCCGCCCGCCATATCATTGCTATGCGTCTTTTCGCTAAGACGAAGGCAAGGTCTGCGAACCTAGTGCCTACTTTGCGTGTCTTGGGTCTTGCAAATAACCCCAGGAGACATGCCTCTGCCGTGCAAGGGAGTGAGTGAGAGAGAAAGCTAGTACCCCGCTAAGTGTGGCCACTACTGCCCTCCAGAAGTCCTGCAACTCCTGCCAGCTCCATGTCATGTGGGCAAACCCAGCATCAAGTTCCCCACGTAGGGCAGGTCCGTGACTCTCCACCATACATGACCTGCAATCTTCGGGGGATCAGATAGGTCATGTGTAGGAAGTTATATAGAACAAATCTAAAATTAGAGTTTCTAGATATGGGCTTAGGGCTCTCCAAGGCCCTACTCCATTCTGCATCAGTTAGGTTCCTGCCTAGTACCGTGCCCCATCTCTCTCGGATCCCCGTTAGTGGCTTCACAGCCATTTTAAGCCGTGCTTTTGTAGAGATACTTTACGAGTTGCCTTGCAAAGCCCAGGGTCACTAATGTCTGGAGGACAGCGTGGGCGTCTGGCTCCCGTCCGCTTTTGACCATAAGTCCCTGAACGTCCTCACTAGGGCATGGTAAGCAAGGAATTGGCCGGAGGGCAAGCTACATTGGTCTGCCAGAGCATTCAACGGGAGCAGCTCCCCTAGTTGAAAGCAGTCGCTCACTGTAATGAGCCCGGCTGCCATCCAGTCAAGTAGCTGTCGACCAGTGAAAGGGGAGGGTGGATCTCCATGCGGCAGCCCTACCAGTGGCAGATCCGGGGCGTAGAGAGGCAACATAGGCGTTCGACACAGACATCTCTGCCTGCACTATAGCGCTAATTTCAATAAGAGCCCTGGGGAGGGTGATTGTGTTTGCGTGAACGGTTATCAGCCCGCCCAATAGGGCCCAACAGTCTCAGGTCCTTACCGTCTAACCAGCGTGCCAGCCACTGCATCTGGGCAGCTAGATAATATAGTCTGGCGCACCTAGACTGCCATCACCTGGGGCTCTCTGTAATGTCGTCTGGAAAACTCAATTACGCCCTCCATTCCATATCGGTTCTCAGAGTCGCAAGTTTAGACTATCAAACCAGGACCGCGATAACCTGACAGGGAGGTTTACAAAGAAATATAATAGTCTGGGAAGCATGATCATTTTGAATAAGGAGACACGGGCCATAACCGATCACTTCAGGGAGTGCAAAAATTGCACACAAGCCTTGAGCGAACGAACCACTGGTCCCAGGTTGGCATCTCTAAGATCCTCCAGGGCATGGAACACTTTGATGCCCAGGTGACGGAAGGACTGAGGCGACCAGGCAAGCCCCATTGGCAAGTCAGACGGCTGCGCCATTCCCGCCGCCAAAGGTGAAAAGGTGGGTCTTAGTCCTGTTAATTCGGAGGCCGGAAAACCCAGAGAACTCATCCGTTAACCCAAGGATGTTGGAAACGCCCGCACGTCTATCTGCCAGGTAGAGTAGCAGATAGTCTACATATAATGATATAATATGTTCCTTGCTCTCCAGGACCACCCCATGGTCCGCCCCCGCTGGCGGAAGAGCACCGCCAGAGGCTCAATGGCCAAAGCAAACAGAAGGGGGATAGCTGGCACCCTGGTCTGGTACCTCTGTATATGGTACAGGTGGTTGAGATGCCACCGCCCGTCTTAACCCATGTCGTGGGCCGTGTATAACAGGCGCACCCAGCAGACCCATCCCTCCCCAGTCCAATTAGCTTCATAACAGCAAAATGGAAATCTCACCTCAGTGAATCAAAGGCCTTCTCCAGGTCTATTGACATGATCAATGCATCTGGGTATTGATCGATGTCCTGATGATATAGGATATGGTATAGCAGGGGAAGGCTCTTGGAGGTAGGCCTATTTGAGATAAATCTGTTCTGGTCTTCGTGAATGAGACCTGGCATATAGGGAAGCAGTCTCGTCGCTAATACTTTGCTGAGGATTTTAAAATTTACATTCAGCATGGAGAGAGGGTGATATTCCGATGGGCTTGCGATAGGCGACTTTGATTTAGGGAGTGGGACCACCAGTGCCTCCCTGGTGGAGACCGGCAGTGACCCCAAATGCAACGCCTCAGCGTATAAGGCCTCCAATCGAGGGACTAGAGCAGATACAAAGATAGCATAAAACTCAGCTGGCAGACCATCTGGGACCGGGTTCTACCACTAGCTAATTTTCTGACTGAAAGACAGATTTCCTGTACTGTTATCGGCCCTCCCAGTTCTCCCGCTCGGCCGGGTCCAAGGTGCGCAACCGCAGTGGTGTCAGGAACTCCTCCAAGGCCTCTGGCTCAATCGTGCTTCATAGTAGCCACAAAAGGTCGCGTTTATGGCTTTAGGAGAATGAAGCAGCGACCCCTCATCGGATAAAATCTGGGTTAGAGGCATTCCTCTAGACTCCGGTCCCACCAACCACAGCAGGAGCCTGCCAAACCTGCCCCCTTCCTCATGCACTCTAGCAAAATAATCCCTTGGGTCCAAATTCTGGAGGCTTTCCTGGGCAGCATTATAAAAGCCTTTTGCTTCCTTGAGTTGAGTCTGAATGAGGTCATCGCAGCCAAGCTTATTACCCAAGTCGTGTAGACTATGTTCTAGAGTAGAAAGTTCCTTGTAGAGCTCTCTTTTCACTCCCACCAATTTGACCTGTACAGTGTCCTCTTACTACAACCTTGAAGCCGCCCCACTCGATGAGGCGGTCCGCAGCAGTGTCCTGGTTAAGGCAGAATTATTCAGAAATGGACGCTTGAAGTGTCTCCCTAAAACAAGTGTCCTTGAGAAAGGATGGGTTAAGGCGCCAAGTGGGAATCACTGGTGGCTCGGCAGTGGGGCGAAACAAGATTAGTATGGGGCAGTGCTCCGACCGGGTGTGCCCTAGGTATTCAGTATGTGTCACACTTGGGGCGAGGCAGGTCGAACAGAGGCACCTGCCCATTCTTGTATGTAACCTAAAGAGATGTGAATAATATGAGTTGTCTCGTTCCTGATCATGTTGGAATCTCCAAACATCTAAAAGGCACCAATGTTCCGCCTAGTCACAGAAACCCCTCGAAGTACAGTGTGCCATGGTGCCATATAAGAGGGTGTGGACCTGTCCAGGTGAACATCTGCAATGCAATTAAAGTCGCTGCCTAGTATGGGGTTATCCGCCACCAGGGCAGATATGGCTTGGACAGTGTCTGAAGGAGAGGGATCTGGTCATGATTCGGGGCATATATACTACCCAGGGTAACCTCCCTCCACAGGAGCCGTCCTTTAACCAATACGTAGCTTCCTGCTGGGTCAATAATGGATCGAGTGGCATCGAAGGGAGGCCGCCCCCGGATCCACAGCAAAACCCCTCTTGAGTGAACTGAGTAGGAGGTTGCAAAAAGTTGCCCATGTCATCTATGGTGCAGGCGAGTGGATTCATCCGCAGTAAGGTGAGTCTCCTGTAGCATCACTACCTGGGCTCCCCGGCGGCACAGAATTCGATGAATGTAATGGCATTTTGGAAGCCGAACCCATCCCTTGAACATTCCAGGATGTCTTTTTAATGGTACCATGAGGGTCACCCATGACAAAGAACTATAGGATTCTCCACCTCCTCCTGTACCTCCATGACCGCCAGCAGATTCAAAGCAGCTCGAATCACCCCTGACGAGGAAACAAAGAACCAACCAACAACTCCCACTCCCAGGGGCAGTCCAGCAACGGCCGGCCGTCCAAACCTGAAAAAGCATAACATTAAGGGAGAGCCGCCTTCCACTCCAGGTGGGGGTAGGCACTTTAGCACATGGCAACCAGAGCATATGCTTTGGCCCATCATCAACATTCCCCCAAATCAAAGTCACCAGCCAAGGGAACAGCCCCAGCAGGCCAGCCCCAGGGTACCCTACCAGGTGACCACCACAACCTCTCCCCCCCCCCCCGCCCCCTCCACCCCCTCCATGGACCTACCCCGGCTCAGGCCACATCAGCAACACACAAATTTCACAATATCCTATCAGGACAAATCAATGGTCCCCATCCTAAGGTAGAGAAGAAGGACCCATGCAGCAGTGCATTAAATTATGTCATCTATGGACTGAAGTGTGATGACTCGGAGGCCCCTGCCTCCCAGCGCCGAGCTCCCAGCGTCTGACACTACTGAACGATGGTCAGAGAAAGTGTCCACGCCAGTTCCTGTCTTCTGTGAGGATACTATTTCGGCTACTGCCTGAAGTGCAGCTTTGTTTTCCTGTTCCGTTTGCGAGGATGAGGGTCTCCGCAAGGAGGGCCCCTGAGCGAGCTGCCGGCAACCCCCGTTTTCTCCCGATCTCCCACAAGCAGCGTACCTGCTTTGTACGATTCCAGCCAAGACCATGCCGCCTCGGGGGTGTTGCAGAAATGGGTCTTGCCATCCAGTATTATACAGAGTTTGGCAGGAAACATCAGTGAATATTGTATACCCTCTGCACAGAGCGCTTTCTTGACTTTCACAGAGGACGCCCACTGTTGTTGTACTTTAGCATTTAAATCCGGGAAAACCAGCACCCTGCTATTTTCAATTTCGAATGAGCCATTTGTGCGCGCACTCTGCAAAATAATGTCTCGATCCCTAAAATGCAATAGTTTTGCTATAACTGGCCCAGGTGGCCTCCCGGTGCCAGCGGGCGTAACGGGACCTGGTGAGCCCTCTCCAGGGCAAAAATTGTGTAAGTTGGTCCAGTGCAACAGTGGTAGTAAGCCAGTTCTCAAGGAAGGAGATTATGTAGGTCCCTCAGGGAGTCCAATCGAGCAGATATTGTTGCGACAGTTCCGGCCCTTCGCATCTTCCGCTCTGCTCTCTAAGGTGAGAACCCTGGCCGTTCGTTCCTCCACTCTGTGGGATGTTGACTGCTGGTCAGGTAGAAGCTCCCCCATAGATAGTTCCACATTTTTAACTCTGTTCGCTAGTTTATGGTGCTCCACCTGGAGCAGGCCCAGTCCCAGGTAGACTCCTCCAATATCCTGCTGAAGCATGGCCTTGTTGTCTGCAATAGCAACCAAAACCCTGTCCAGGTGGGAGTGGACCGAGGCGTCTTCCACCTCCTCATCATCTCGCGACCCAGATGGTGGGAGGGGTGCATCATCCGCTTCGACTGCGAGGTCACCTGTTTGGGCCTGGGCGTGCCCATGTTTTGTAAGCTTAGAGAACCCCCCCCCCCCATCAGGATGTCGGGGAGAGCAGGGATCAGACTGTGGAGCAGCTTCGTGTTGCAGGTGTGCCTAGCCAGGCCGTAGTCCAGTAACTTACAGCAGTGCTTCCTAGTATGCGGGTTCCCCAATACAGTGAATTCCAGGAGGCTTTGAGTCTATCTCCATGGCCGTCGCTGTCACCACCCCCTTGGGTTCAGGCTACCTCCACTTTATACTACAGCGGAGTGTCAGCGTTAAACATTGCAATAGTTTGCCATGCAGGTTCCTGATACCCTGCTAGATGGGGATGGCTAGTTCAGGTCATGTCTCAAGTCCCTCTCAACTGAGTCATTCCTGGGGCGCCAGTCCTAAGTTCCTGCCCCGGTTCTGCAGACAAGATCCACCACCTCCTCATGTGGTAGGTGGCAGATATAGAAAAGTCTTGACCTGGTTCCAGTGGCCACCCAAACACTCACTGTTGGCCAGAGATCCAGGTGTGAACAGGCCCGCCTCACGCCTCCTCCACCAAGGAGACAGGCCCTGTCCCACCGGGTAACTCCTGGGACTGTGGTGCTCCCACACCAGTGGGCACCATCACCTTTAGACACAAAGGAGGGGTTGGGCGGGAGTATGATTAGCAGCCCACTGCCCGCTGCTCCACACTGGTTGGTGCGCCTCTACTCCGCTTCAGTACAGGCCTTGAGGGCCTTCTCACCATTGTATGTCTGCTGGTATTGTCGATTCCCCCTCAGCCTCATCCTGCTGCTGCATCGTGGTCTCCACTGCTGGGATGTGAGGAAACCAAGCCTTGATTCCCCGCCTGCATCCCTGGCCCTTCGCCTCTTTTGGCGCACAGCTCACCTCACCGGCGGCAACTGCGGCAATCCACGACCGACTCTCCTGAGTCCGGAGCTCCCAGCATGTAGGAGGCTGAGCGTCCTCATCAGCTCTGAGGGGCCGCGGCACCACCAGCCAATCTCTCCAGGCTCCAGAAACCTTCTCGGTTTTCCGGGTCCGACACAGGCTCCAAGGTCGTCCACCAGACCCAGAGAGGGGGTCGTGGCCAGATCCATCTCACGCACCTTGTATCTGGCGTGATTCCTCAGCCGCTGAGGCCCTCCCAGGTGCTGCAGCTGCTGTTGTCCTCTGTCCCGATTCAGCCACTCAACTCAGCGAATCCGCTGCAGCCTGCGACCTCAGGTCTCCCCGCCATCTTGTGCCTCTGCCGCAGTTCGGTGCTATTGGTCGCCGATGGTCGTTTCACTCTGCGGGGGGAGCTCCCCCGCACCAGGAGTGTGACCCCGGGGGCCTGCTCTCAACCCCGCTGTGCTGATGGGGGCCCCTGCTGTCTTGGGTCACCAATGACTCCAGATTATAAAAGTGCTGGTGCAGAGCTACTGGCTCATGCGTCCACCATCATTGGCTCCTTATCCACGCCCCCCAGCAAGGGCGTAGAGTTGTGTCCAAATTTATCCCACAACTCAATTGGACCTTCTCAAACCCCATTCTTTTTTTATCTCTACATTTCCATTGTAAATGTTTGGTCACAGCGCAAAACCAATAACTTATAGACACACTCAGTTAATAACACTTAACATGACATAACATTTTTCACAATTGATTTTGAGTGAGTGTATACTTTTAGACCAGGGGTCTCCAACATTTGTGTAGTAAGAGCTACCTATTTTGAATGAAAAATTTTCCCGCCCGGGTTACTAATATTGTTAGTGTTGTAGTAGTGACCACATCAGACAAGATTACATTGGTGACCATACCCTTCAAGACTATCAGCAGTGGACACCTCAATGCACCAGGCAGTGTTACCAGCAGTAATGCAAAATAGCTTTATCAATCTGCAATGTCTCTACATAGGTAATACATAAGAACTATAGCGAAATGCCCCTGGCATCAAGGTCTCCCTTACAATGCATGATGTATCACTCAAATATTAGCTTCAAATATAACATGCGGCTTTGTAAAGAGCATGTGCACCCTAAAGGGTATATTGGTGCTGAAATAATAAGTTCCAATATGGGCACAAGATTAAGCAGTGATGCATATCGTATATTGAAAACCAATACACATGTATCTATAGTTGTGGCTACAGCCAAATTTCTGAGCTGGATGTGGGGAATTCGAGCTAAGTGTCTGAAGTAGTAAGGAACCTCGAGGGGCTTTGTATATGATGAATGAGAGGTTAAGCATACACATGGATAGCCTATTGGTTTTATTATTTTTTACCATATGTAGATAGGCATAATAGTAAAAATTGTAGGGTCGAGCAGTGCCTTTATACTTAAGAATCTACGAGATTGTTTGACCTTGAACTGTGAAATCGATTGTTGTAATATAATAGTTTTATCGTTCTTAGTAATATAACTCATTTATAGATTTTTATGGTATTTTTAGCTGTTTCGGCTTTTATAAAACTGTTGTATATCCGTATGAATTTTTCCAAACTATTTAAAAGTCTTTCTATGTTTTGTATTACAAAATGATTAATTATCACTTGTTTTTAACTTGATATTAGGATGATTAAGTGTATATTTATTACAGAATCTCCTTATTACCTATACCTAATTTTAATGGCTACGTTGTCTATGTTTTATGTCGCTTTTATGACTTTTTTGTCGAAATAAAGCTTGTGATTGATAAGTTTATAATTCTGATATATATTAGTTTTTTTTTTTTAACCAAGCAAAAGCTTTTAATTTAGTATGCTGGGATTCATACTGGAGAGCTACCAGTAGATCACAAGCTACTCATTGGGGAAGCCTTGTTTAGACCATCTGTTTGGAAATCTCCTATGCTGATGGAATTCATCATTGAAGATTGACACATTTCCTAGCTGAAGTGTCTGCAAAATCTAGATTTTATTGGAAAGAAGGAGGCTCGCATAATACGCATAATCCTTCCTTTGCTTCAGCAGCATAAAACTAAAGAATTCCGAACACAGGCTTTGGAGTACATATAACTGGTCCAGCTAATCCTGATATCATCTCTGTCTGTTGCTAAAGTTAGATCAATGTTACTGAACCTGCAGCTGCAAGAGACCAGTGCATAAATGTCGAATGTAGACTGTCGTCTCCACTACATCAGCTCTTCGCCCAAGTAAACCTCTGCTGTTTTTCATGACATTAGCCACTGGGCTTGAATATGAGAGAACAAAATCATGGGTATTGCACCTCACATTGTATATAGCACTGGGGTATTTAATATCAAGTCACAGAGAATGACTAGTCAGTCTAGCCAATGCGTAACTTCTCTTTTCACAATTGCACTACATTGTACTTATGGGGATTGCTTGTTATTTTATCAATGAAGTTTTCTTGATGTGCCTTTTTAGTTCAGTGCCTTGATTACGTACAGATCATAGGGAGTTGTCTAAGAGCAGGTCTCAGAATCAGTTTTTACCTCTGAAAGATGGTAGTGGGAATCGATATTCGGTGAAACCCACATGCCCCGTTCTGCATTACGTTCTCTAACTATCCAATGGAGTGACTGTTAGTAAGCTGGTAGAGAGGACAGACCATGATCATACATGGGGATGGAGGAAATGGGGAATAATGCTCTGCCAATGAGCAGGGAGGGAGAGGGTAGGATGTGCCCGCACTCTCCTTGATGGCCCATTCTCGTTCTCCCTCTGTTGGCCTCAGGGCCTGGCCTGCGAGCATCAAGCCCTACACCACTCACGGCCTTCTGGCATGCACAGCGTGTGGTTGGTCTCGCTGGTCCTGGCCGCACTCAGGCAGACTTAATGACTTTGTTAAAGAGTCACAACACCAAAATATAAAAAGTGAGCTATTGACTTTATCAGCGGTTGAACATATCAATATACATAACACAGATCGATCATCTTTCTCGAAAAATCTCCAATATTTTTAATTTAATGTATATTTCAGTAATTCACACAATGCAATGTTTATTAATATTGATTATTATATAAAATGTTAATATAAAAGTCTGACTTTCTCTAAACAGTTTTTATTACTACATTTTTGTGGGTGAAAATTGTCAAAATAAATAGTCTGAGACACATACACATGTATATGTGTTTGTGTATGTATATATGTATATGTATATGTATATATATATATATATATATAAAATAAAAACAACATGTCTCTGAGTCTTTCTTTTTAAAATGTATTGTCCCAGAAAATGCAATTGTAAAAACAACCACAAGCGGGCCTTGCACTCCAGCCTAAGAGCATAGAACTCTAGCTAGGAGTCCTTTAAAAAATATAAGGTGGGGCGTGTCCAGGATGGCACCCGTGTAGGAGCACTTTAACGGAGCTCCGCCGCATCCTCCAAACTACAGGCGGAAGGGGGGGGTTGTGCAGCACCTGCAAGGGGAGACACCGCTGCGGCCCTACAGGAGAGTGTGCTGGCTGCCTGGGGGGCGGCTGACCTGGGCCCTCCGAGCGGGTGGCGGTCGGCCGAGTCTGCAGGCCGCATTCAAAATGGCGGCTTGAGCACCTGACCCGGTAGAAGCCCCGACCGGCACTGCCATCCTGGCTGTATCACGACGAACTGCTGGGCTGCATGGCGGTGAAGAGGAGAGGACGCCCTGACGACACCTGTGGAGTGTGGGAGCTATCTGAGTGAGGTGAGCACCGCCCGGGACTGAGAGGAGCGGGGCCTGGCTGCGGTCATCGGGGTGTTGCTGGCCCCAGAGAGGGACCGGCATGTCCCAGGTGCCGGAGGTCTGGGCGTCCAGCCCTCTCAAATTCGCCGAAACCCAATAAGCTGCGGTCGGAGGCGGTGTTCAGCTGCCACAGAGACAAGTGAGTGGGGGCCCTCCTGATCTGCGGCACTGCCGGGTGTTCTTCCAATGCTTGGGGGTGCCTGAAGACTGGATCGGCCTGGCGATTACCCCACCCCTTGAAGTTAAAGAACTGCGCCAGTATGTAAACAACCTGGGACAGCGAGTGGACACGCTGGCACAAGGGGCTTATGCCAGAGAGGAGGAGTCGGAAGCATGCCGCTGCCAGATCCTTGAGCTTCAGGACTGTAATGCAGACCTCAACTATTACATGGAGGAGTTGGAAAACAGGTCCCGCAGATCTAATATCCGCATTAAAGGAGTCCCGTTGCAGGCTGATGCGAGCAAGGTAGAGGACTACATACTCTGATAGTAATAACCGCGGACCTCACCAATAAAGATGTGATCCTTGAACGCACACACCGTGCTGGCTGCCCCTCCGGGCACTGGATCTCCTCAGGACATTTTGACATGTCTCCACAGTTATTGCCAAAAAGAATTGATAATGTCAGCTATGAGGGACCTAACCCATGTCACCTTTGAAGGAACCAAGATTTGGCTGTACCAGGACCTTTCCTTCATTACACTGCAATGGCGCAGGGACTTGAAGCCAGCGACATCCTCCCTGCTGGAGAAAGGAGCCCGCTACAAGTGGGTACATCCATTCTGCCTTACCTTTGCCTGGGGGGGGAGGGGGAGAAACCCATGTGGTCCTCACACTTGCGGAGGTGGCACCAATCCTGGGACTGGCTCTGGAGAAATCGTACGCTAGAATAGATTTCTTCCTCACTACAGCATCCTTAATGCCTGTCATGTCCCACACAGATATCGGTGTGGTGGCCCTTTCGGATCATGCCCCGATCATGATCACCCTACGCTTACCCACAATCGAAATCCTGGTGCATTAATCCTAAGCTTTTAACATATGAACCCACAGTCAAAGAAATTAGAGAGACCATTCGGAACTATCTCAATATTTATGATACTGCCCAGACATCGTTGGCTTTGCTGTGGGATGCACTCAAAGCGGTGGTCAGGGGAGCATACATAGCAATAGCGGCACAACCTATTAAAGATCGTAAACTCAAACGCTCTGCAATTGAATCTGAAGTAAGAGCACTTGAGAAGGCTCATAGAGACAGGTTCCCATAAAACACGCAGGCTGCTTACAACGCAAAGGAAGCAGCTTTGTGCGTTGGACATGGACGCTGCAGAGCATGCACTGCTCCGCATTAGACAGAAGTACTATGCGGGGGGAAATAAGGTGGGCCGTCTTCTTGCTCACCGTTTGCGTGCACAAACCCATCGCCGGCGGATCACAGAGATCGCTGCCTCATCTGGTCAGGCAGCAAAGGGAGACAAGGAGATCGCAGAGGAATTTGGCCATTTTTACTCTGGGTTATAGTCTGCCAAAACGCTTGATCCCCATAATATCGACTCTTATCTAGCGCAGGCTCATTTGACTAGGCTTCCGGATCGGAAGGCATCTCTGCTCGATGGAGACATTACCGTCCAGGAAATTTTGGGAGCCATAGGGAGACTCAAGCCGGATAGGGCACCCAGTCAAGAATGGTTTACCACTGCTTTATATAAGCAATTTGCCTCCCAGGAGTCTATCACTGGCACCATGAAAGCGGCTATCATAACAGTCCTACCTATGCAGGGTAAAGACCCAGCTCTCTGTGCCTCATACCAGCCTATTTCTCTATTGAACGTGGAACTGGGGCAGTACATACCTGGATTGATAGACCCAGACCATTCAGGTTTTTATACCGGTACGTGGCTGTGGAGATAACACCAAGAGGCTACTACACCTCCTTGATAAAACCAACCGCTCCGGGGCCCTTACCTTATTTATTTCAATTAATGCCGAAAAGCATTCGATCAGGTTCATTGGCCCTTTCTGCGAGCTGTGTTGACTGCGGTGGGTCTAGGTCCCCGGTTTTGCAGCTGGGTCTGGTCTAGCTATGCAGAGCCTGTGGCGTCTGTTAGAGTTAATGGGGCGCTCTCCCACCCTTTTCCCATTTCTAGAGGAATGTGACAGGGTTGCTCCCTGTCACCGCTTCTCTTCGCACTTAACATGGAGCCTCTGGCAGAGCGCCTGCGGAGACATGCTGACATTCAGGGAATCTACATGAGAGGGCAGTCCCACAAAGTGACCCTCTACGCAGATGATGTGCTCCTGGCTGTCACTAGCCCTCACCAAACGCTACCTCCGCTTCTGGAGGAACTCAAACTGTTTGGGAAGGCCTTGGTATTCAAGGCGAACCCCAGAAAATCACTAGCCCTTGCCCTAAATATCCCACGGGTGGAGCGGTCTCAGCTGGCGGCGGTGTTTCCTTTCACCTGGGAAAAGCAGGGGATCCCATATCTGGTGATTAAACTCTTCTCTACACTGGATAAAATAGCATCGCACAACTATACGGCTCTGCTTGCGGAGGCCCTCTCCATGATTCAGTCCTGGCATGGGGGTCCTATCTCATGGGTCGGCCGGATAGCTGCAGTTAAAATGTCCCTGCTCTCCAGGATCCTGGATCTTATGCAGACATTACCACTTTCGCCCCCCCCCCCCTCACCCCCCACATAGTCTGCATAGACTATAGCGACTACTAGAGATTTTTGTTTGGGGCAGCAAGCGTGCACATATGAACAAGGAGCGTTCATATTTACCGGTAGTGAAAGGGGGACTGGGTATTACAGACTTGCAGAGATACTACCAGGTGGCGCATCTACGCTTCCTAGTGGAATGGCAGTGTCCGCTTACTGAAAAGCATTGGTGCCTATTGGACCAGGCAGTGGCGGGCGTCCACATTTGGAAAATCCTGTGGCTCCCGCGAAACCATCGGCCACCGTGTTTATATATCTCCCCTGTGGTCCGAGCGACACTTAGGGCCCGATTACGATGTGGTAAGGAATGGCTCCGACCCACGGTCGGAGCCATCCTTACCGCATCGTAATCTCCTGTTTGTAATAATTTCCGACCGACCCATTTCGGTGGAGTCGGTCAGAAATTATTACAAACAGGAGTTCCAAATAGCATCCGGCGGGCTCGGAGTGCCTGTCCGCCATTCGGAAGGCCTTTAGCAATCCCTCGGTTGGCTTTTTCTGGCTGAGGGATTACGATGGCAGTTTCCCACTGCCTTTCTGTGCCGGCCTTTCCGACACAGAAAGGCATTGGGAAACTGTCTTTGAGTGGCCCCCAGTAGGGCCCCCATGGGTGCAAGAACGCCGAATGGTGGCCTAGGGGGCATCTATGGTGCCCCCCTGTTGATCCCTGCACCAGGTGGCAGGCACCTTGAGGTGCCTGCCACGGGGTGCAGGGATGAACTGCACCTCTGCTCTTTGCTATGAAAGCATGCATTCCATTTGGAATGCATGCTCCCATAGCAAAGTATAGGTTTGCGACCGAACAATGTTCGGTCGCATCCTACTTCCTGAGCTGGTACCGATGACTGGAGGTCGTTCGGTTCCATTTCCAGATCGATGCCAGATGGACTCTGGTCCGTCTGGCATCGTAATCGGCCCCTAAGTGTGTGGGACAGAGTGTGTATATCGGTCCAACTTTCCACTCGTCTTTCTCCGCTCCCTCCCATTAAAGGTAATGCAGATTTCCCTCCGGGTTTACATGGGACATCCTTCCTCCGTTGGCAGGAGGCCAATTGCAAAAGGATTGGGGACCTTTTCGATGTTCATGGCCTCCTAGATGTCCCACAGCTGCAGAGGGATTTCGGTTAGCCTGACACTGAGTATTGGCATTATATTGTGATTTTTCATTGGGCGACGTTTCAGAAGGTGCACCCTCATGCGAGCAGACCACTTACTCCCTTTGAGCGCTGGCTCCTTCCTTGGCGGGATGATAAGTGCCTCCTCTCTGATATTTATGCCTTCCTACATGGGGTTTCGGGCTCCTTGTCCTCCCCTGCACAAACACGTTGGGAGACGGAGTGCTAACGAACATTCTCAGACAAAGAATGGTTGAACATCTACAACGAACCCGTATATCCACCTGCAGCACATCCGGCAGAGAAACCCTTCTCAAGCTTACCCACTATTGGTATTTCACACCCGCATGCGTGGCCCAGTGGAAGAGGCCCGCTGCTGAAGCCACTGCGGGCATCTGGCACTCTTACACATTTACTGTGGCATTGTCCTAAATTGCACCGCTACTGGACAGAGGTGCTTGCGGACATTGACCTGATGTTCGCCACTGATCTGCCCCACTTCCTGAGCTACATTTTGCTGGGCTTGACTAACCCATTAACGTATCCCTTGAAATCGAGGAGAGGGAGGGCTATTACCATAGCACTTTGTGCCACCAAACAAGTTCTGTCATCCAAATGGGGCACAGACACTATTCCCACCCATATGGATTGGCCGCACGAGCTTTGAGACCTACTAAGTGAATATGCCACCTTATTTCGCATGCGTTTACAACGCATGGCGTTACAATGCGGTTGTTACAACGACCGCCTTGTTAGTTCGCATACCGTTACAACGCAAGTCGGAACAACGACTTGCGTTGTAAGGGGCACTGGATGTTGGAATAGTATAATTTACTATTCCAACTCCAGTCTGTGCGGACAATAGGGAAGGTGTTGGATTTTAATTCCAACACCTTCTGCCCCTTACAACGCAAGCCGTTGTTCCGACTTGCATTGTAACGGTATGCAAACTAACAATGCGGTCGTTGTAACGACCGCGTTGTAACGCCATGCGTTGTTTCGCATGCGTTGTTAACGCTGTTTACCCTACTAAGTATGGAAAAGCTGACCTCTATTTAGAAACATACACTTCTAACTTTTGAAAGGACTTGGGGGACATGTCTGAATTTCCTATCGCACACCTTCAGAGAACTTTCCTGCCCAACATACTTATGAATACTTCGACTCACTGTGGATGACCCCGTGCCCTCTTGACCCTCACCGAACTGAAATGAAGTCCCAACATTGCTATTCAACTACCTGCACTCTGTCATTTTACTCCCTTGTTCTCTCCCCTCCTCTTGTTCTCCTTTGACTCCTTCCCATCCCCCTTTTCTCTCTTTCCCATCCTCTCAGCCTTGTTACCCCTGGTTGTAGGCAAGCAAATCGTTTTTTTTTTTCTGTGCTAAAAATGTAATAAAAATCGATTTAATCATAAAAAAATATGGAAAGTTCTCCTGGAGTATGGAATGTAATGACCCAGCAGATTTACATTTTTTTTTTATGTTGCTGGGGGGATGCTCGACTTCCTGCAGCCCTCAACAATGTTTAATAAATGACTTAGGAGTGCCCCTCCCTATTCCAGGGCTAGCACCAATCTCAAAACAATATAAAAGAATTATAAAGCCCTTGAATGGCATTATGGGGTGCTTCTTTAAAGGAGCAGTGAATAATAAATGAGCGTCTCCTGCTACTCATTTATTATTCACTTTGGTACTTCAAAAAATAATTATTGGGGAGGGGTGCACATGGGCCACGTGGACCCCATGTCCTGGGGACTTACGTGGGTGCCCTGGTGCCAACCAGGGGCACCCACAGCATATTATGTTGGGGGTTGCCGGGGTGTGGTTGCGGCCCCATAGGCTCCCCGCACACACCGATCCTGGGTGCTGTGGGAGCTGGCGTTGCTTTTGCTTGCTCCCTCCTGGTGGGAGCAATCTGAGTTTCCCTGCTCACAAGAGCGCAGGCAGGGAAACAAGTTTGCTCCCACCCAGCAGGAGTGTTTTGAAAGCTCCCACCGGGTAGGACCAGACAAGTAGAGGAGACAGGGAAAGTGTGTCCCAGGACACCATACAGTAGCTGGGAGATGCGGTCCCTGGGTCCTCGGACTCTGGCAGGGGCGCACACACTCTTCCCCTTTCAAATGGCACCGGGCCCTGGGGGATATGGTATCTGGGACCGTGATTAGCCCACACTCACTAATTATAAAATGTTGGCCCCAGGACATGCAGATTTTCTGGTTTGCTAATAACTTTGGCACAGTTTAATTAATTTTCACAAAACTTTACCCCAAAAAGGTTGAGCCAACTCTGCTCCTTTCTGAAACGTTTTAGGGTGATCTCTTTAGCGGGGGTCAAAAACAGAGGGAGGGTCTCAAAATGCGATTTCCCTATGCAGTTTTCCACAGGAAAATTGAACAGTGATATCGCAAAAATGGCTGAAAGGAATTACACTAAATTTGGCAGTAAGCTAGATCTTGGTCCAGAAAGCGTGCTTTTTGTGAGTTGGTGCAAATCCATGCAGTAGGTTTTGAAAAATTGAGTCAAAATTTGTGTATATACTGTGACTCTTTACTTCCACAGAGGATCTGCAAATCCTCGAGGCCAAAATAGGCAATCTCAGTGGGTGGCTGCAACCTGAGGAAATTGTTGATGCCACTATCTTGGGACTCGGTTCCTGCGTCCTAGAATTAATTTAAAAAATACATGGCGGCAGGGTAGGGGTACCCTGACTCGCAGGGCCATGTGAGGAGGGTACAAAGGGGACCGAGGGCTAAAATAAGTTATATATTTTTTTTTTTGCCTTTTTGAGGATCCGCGGATCCTCTGCAGGCCCCTGTCAATAAGTGGATCCTGGGCACCACAAAAAAATAAGAGTGTTCTCTGCTCATAGGAGTTAGGCAGCCAGGCCCTGCGACCAACCCCACGCCATCAGCCATACGTGTCGGGCTTGTCATAAATTATGTTTGTTCAGATGCCATTAGGGATGTTATCAATGTAGTTAAACATGCCATGAATGTTGTAATATGTGAGGGTATAAGCAGTTCATGGTGAGAGCGCGAGTTATAGTTACCTAAGGTCACGAGTTATAGTTACTTCAGATAACTATAACTAGTCAATTTCAGTGCTTTAGAAATATACTGAAATCAGATTTGTTATGGAAGTTTTTCACTGAATGAAGATCATGTGGTATGACAAACAAGTCATCTAAGTGACCCGCTAACCACAGATTATGCATGGTGCTTGATTTCCATATCTTACTCTCTTCTGCGCTATAATGGTGTCCCCAGTTCCTCTCTCCAGGAGCCAAACTGGACATGCTAAAGATATCCTCTTCTGATTCCTTTTAGTAAACTAATTAGATTCACACCCTGATTCTCACCCATTATGTTCTTGTTTATAGATCACTGTGCAAATGCACTCTGCGCTGGCTACCAGGTAAAAGAATGTCACTAAAGAATTGCAGTTCTTGGCTAAAATTTCTATAACCTTTTTTGAGATTAGTTTCTTTTCAAAAAGGTGGAAGGAGTTACAAAATTATAACCTATTAAAGATTTGTGTGCTATCTTATAAAGTAGCAATTATGATTTATTCATTTCCAGATTGAATTAAATCAACATAAATCTGTGATTCTTTGGTTTTATTTAAAAAAATATTACTGTGATGATTATTAGGATTTTTAAAAAGGAAACTTAATTGTTTCGAAAATGTTCTAGCAATTTTTAGGATTCTTTTAATTGAATTAATTGTTAGTTAAAAAAAAATTCTAAAACTTGTTAAGGATGTTTTTCAAATTTGGAATTCAAAATGATTTGATAGATTTTTTATATTGAAATTCACCAGTGAATTGTTCTATAATTCACTTTGTCATTTTTCAAATGTTGAGAATTGTTAAAGATCCATCCATCCCTTCCTCCCTTCTTCCCTTCCTTCCTTCCCCACTAGGTAGTTATAGTTAGGTCTGCTTTTCCATAGAAAAAGCGTTTTTGGTTTGCTAATAACTTTGGCCCTGTTTGGCAAATCTTCAATCAATAAAGATTTATGAAGCGTGGCTAATCACCCGATAAGGTATCCAGGCGCTTGCAGGCCCCGGAGGCTTATTCGAACAGCCAGGTCTTGAGGACCATTCAGAATTTTGGAAGTGCGTGAGGAGGCTGTTCCAGGTCTTTGCTGCGATGTGGGAGAAGGAGCGTCCTCCACTTCTGCTTCGGTAGATTCGGGGAGTATGGGCATGTGAAAGGGAGACGGAGCCTAGTCTTCTCAATGGTTGGTAGAAGTTCAAGCGGTGGTTAATGTAGGCGGGTCATTGTTTGTGTAGAGCCTTGTGTGTGTGGGTCAGCAGTTTGAATTGGCATCTCTTCTGTACGGGGAGTTATGGAAGTTTCCTGCGGTCGGGTGTGATGTGGGTTCGTCGGGGAAGGCCGAGAATGGATCTGGCGGCTACATTCTGTATAGTCTGAAGTCTCTGTAGAAAGTGTGCGGCGATTCCTACGTGGAGGGCATTGCTGTAGCCCAGTCGGCTGGTGATGAGGGCTTGTGTCACGATGCGTCTCGTGTGTAGGGGTAGCCACTTGAACATCTTGCATAGTATGCGCAGAGTGAGGAACCAGGCGGAGGAGACTGTCTTGATCTGTGATTTCATGGTGAGCTTGTTGTAGATGATTCCAAGGTTTCTGGTGTGGTTGGAGGGAGTGGGTGCTGGTCCTAGGTCTGATGGCCACCAGGAATCGTTCCGTCTTGTCTGTGTGTAGCTGCAGGCAGTTGTTCTTCATCCAGTCGGCGACGTTTGTCATGCATCTGTGGAAGTTGGTTCTGGTGGTGGTGGGGTCATCAGTGAGTGAGAGGATGAGTTGGGTGTCCTCTCCGTAGGAAATCATGTTGAGACCATGGGATCTGATGATGTTGGCCTCCCCGTGTATTCACCAGGATTTTTTTCATGTGTTGTTGCTGTTGCCAAAGATCAGTACTTCAGTCTTGTCTGTGTTCAGCTGCAGGCAGCCTCCCCATGTATTCACTCTCTTTGTGCATTTTTTGTTGGTAGGCGTTATTGGCAGTGTGGGCTCTCTCGTAGTGATCCTGTAGCAATAGCTTCACTTTTCGATGCCCTTGCTGGTTACCAGTGGTATTGTGACATCACACTTCTGCATTAGCTTTCTTTATGCCCTGCTCTAACT
This sequence comes from Calotriton arnoldi, assembly GCA_963921515.1. NCBI lineage: Eukaryota > Metazoa > Chordata > Amphibia > Caudata > Salamandridae > Calotriton > Calotriton arnoldi. The sequence continues at coordinate 488,844 of CAWUFW010011393.1, forward strand.
CAATCCTCCTTCTTGCTAAGCTCTTCCTTTCCGCTATGCTTGTCGAGGGTATATGAGACCATATGGTCACTTTAAAGGCATCCCATATAATTTCTAGACTGCAGTTTGCTTATTAACCTGGAAGTAGTAATTGATCTCGGTATCAATGTCTTTGACCCAATTCTTATCCTCCATCTTGACCCTGCTGAAAGTCCACCTAGCGGTTAATTTACCTGGCCTTATCCCTAGAACTGATCCAATAACTGGAGAGTGATGTGAGAACTCACTTGGTCTATGTAAATAATCCCTTACAAGAACACCCTGAGAGTACAGAAAAATATCCAGCCTGACTGCCGACTTTTAGCTTTCGGAAATACAGGTAAATTCATGCTTGGCTGTACATTTGTCTCTCCAACCATCCACCAGCTGCAGAGTTTTCATATAATCAAATAAAAGTATGGCAGACCTTTGTATATTCTACTTTTGTGTACTTGAGGATGAATCTAGTGTCTGATTGAGCAGTAAGTTGAAATCTCTGCCCAAACTTAATTTGTCCAACTCCATTCTTGAACATTGCAGGACGTGGGTTACCCCTTCCCTGAAATGGGTCTCCTGGAATAAAACAATATCAGGGGAGTTACTTAATATCCAGTCTTCAACTTCCCTGCGCTTTCGTAGGTGAATATTTGCAACGCATCTAATTGCGCCATCATTCCACAATGTTATATCTTTACATTGCAGGGGGGGTCTTGCCTTCCTTGGATGCCGTGGCTGACTGCCACTGCCGCTGTCTAAATTCCCCACAGAGCACACATCTTTGTGTGATAAATTGCTCAGTGCAAAAGTGCGATGCGGAGTGCATTGTGCAAATATACTCCTATGTTTAAAAAAAACTTAAAAGCTTTGCTTTCCATCTTACGCAACCATTCTCATCAGAAGGTAAAATGCAATTTGAAAAAAAGTGCAATGCTGTGGAATTGCAGGGGCTGCCAGCGCTCAATTGGCTCCTTTCCTACCCTTCTAGGAGTTTTTTTAGGCAACTGGAAGAATGCTCCAATCCCGCGGTCGGAGATCCGCGGTGTCTCAATCTCTGTCCTTGCTCACCATCCGATCCCAAAAAAATAAAAAAACGAACTTGTTCAAAACGTTAATGCCACTAGAACGTTACTTTAACCTTTGGTCTTTTCTGTGAATTTCTAAGGTGTTTTTAACATAAAGTAATATTTCATTACGATATGTAAATCCAACGCACTGCCGGCCAGGCACTACGGCCAACCCCCATATGCAGCCACGGTGGACTCCCAGGGGCCTCTGATGGCTCAGGGAGGGGGCCTGCATGTCTCCCCCTCCCCATAAACAATGTTTTCAGCCCTGGGTGTGGGCTCAGAGGCTTCAGGAGGGGGAAGCCATGCAGTACCCTCCTCATTACGAATACAGTCCTGGGGTGGGCTCCCTGGGGCTTATAGTTTGTAAATGTGGCCCGGCTGCTTTTTTTTTTTTTCCTACCCGAACCCGCGAGAGTCCCATGGGATTGTGGCATTTTTTGCCCTTTTTTTTTCTCTAGCCGGGTTGGGAGGGGATATCTCCCCCCATGGGGCCTAAGGGGTCAGGGTATCTCTGCCCTGCCCCCATATATCTTTTTTTTTTTTTAATAACTTCAGTACCGGGGACTAAGTGTTAGAGTCCCGTAATGGATTGCAGCAGCATTTTCCTGATGTTGCTGGCAGCCAATCAGAGCGCTCACTGCGGGAATAAGATGGCCCAAGGAAAATAAAGCTTCCTGTGCCAATCAGAATGCTCTATTTTTAAATTGGTTCTCCCGCGAGAGTCTGTTGAGACTTTTCTTGACCCAACTGCCTAAATATACAATTATGTTTTACCCTAAATTCTAGCTTCCTTCCGAATTTGATGTAATTCCGTTCAACAGTTTTCGCTGAAGTTCTTCTTAAAATGGACAATGCATGTGGATTGTACATTTTTTATCCTTTTTTCTCAGCCCCTGCTTGACGGGTCACCCCAAAACTTTCCAGAAACAAGCTGAGCTGGATGAATTTTTTTGGGGAAAGTTTTGTGAAGATTCGTCAAACAGGGGCAAAGTTATTAGCAAACCAATGAACGCTCTTTCCATGGGAAAAGCAGACCTAACCATAACTGCGTAGTGGCGACCGGATTAAGAGTATCTGAGTTGCCATTGGTAACATTTTTCTTTGAGCCATGTTAATACAGTTTGAACATTTGTGGAAATGCCTGTATAAAATATATTGCAATGACATTTAGATGAAAGAGGGGAATGGTTGGTAAGGCATCTCAGAATGCATTGTTGTATTACATATTTTTTTCGCTGGAGTACTAATCTAATATTTCTCCATCTATGCAGATGTTAATGTTGCCAAAGCAGCTGTCTTACCCAAAATCAAAAGAGAAGCAAAGTTCCCTCTTAAGGATTGCCACGACAAAGAAGTAGGCAGAAGTAAGGCACGTCATAACACAGGTGAGTAATAAATATGAAAATGTGTAATCATTTAGATTCATCTTATATTACGCATTCCCTTTACTCTTTTTATTTTATGTAAAGAATAAAAAATTATGTTTTAAAAATGGAATAGTGGGTAGTTTATTAAGAGGATTCAACTTTCTGCTCTCAAACATTAGAAACGCAGTATTGTTAACTAACTGCAAAGCATAGAAGCAACTTAATCTAAACTGGTTAATTCAGTCTCTCCAGTGCTTAATTTGAGCCGGTGCTTTCCGGTGCTCAGCACTGGCACTTAATTGGTTTCCGGTGCTCGTCACCGGCACCTAATTGTCAACACCATACTTGGAACAGTCTACCACATGGTGGCGCTGCTCATCTAATTTAGAGATGAGCGTAACAACGGTTGTTTAGGAATACGATATACATTAAAATAGTTTTAATACCTGCCTTCCCAGCCATTCCTTTAGCTTTGGGGACCTGGAATAATCTGAGCTGTCGCATTTACATGCGAGAGAGATGGTTAGCAGTTGTTTTGGCAGCGATGACAAGGGTGATGAGTGGTGGAAGCTGCAGTGGCCTCCAGGTCAGAACCCTGGCACTTAATATTTTACAAATTAAGCACTGAGTCTCTCCCTTTGAGAAGGTGAAACAATTTAAGATTTCAGCCAAACATCAATAAACCTAGTAACATGGCTCCAGACCTCAGAGAATAGCAGTACCTTGGTTTGTTTGCTAGACGCATACAGATCTTGAATTGAGCAAGAAGGCCTGTTGGGCCCTGCTAGTCTCTGGTTGTATTGTTTTGTAATGTATTGCAACATTTATATAGCACTTACTACCCTTATGAGGGGCGCTTGCCTACATGGGTAGCATGCTACACTGTGTAGGGTCTTTGGTTGGAAGTGTGTTGTACGTGAGGACCACACAGGTGCAGTTATCTTATTATGGGACGCAGCACTTAGCAGCATGATCGATAAAGAGATGTGACAAATACGCTTGTAGTTTATGGTTTTAGTAAGCTGGCAGGTTTGAGTAGCCTTGTAGATTCCGTTTTGGTATTTTGTATGGTCATAGCCCACTTAGCTGGTTACTGTACTGAATTGTGCATTCTGAAATATTTTGTTTAAAGTTCATGGTCCTGAGCAGGCATAAGTTAAAGAGATATGTGTTGGGGAGATCTGCTGGGATGGACTTTGTTAATGTCATCCCGAATCTGATTATCATTGTAAAATGTCATCAGTGGCCATGGTATGTTGCGAGTTGGGAGCTGCAGTGTTGAGAGTCCTCTGTTGGACAGTGGTATTTGGTTGATCTTTTCAGTTAATCTGTGCCTGTTTAGTTGGTGATGGGTGATTCATTGCTGTTGACTGGTATAGTACTGTGTGATGAAAAAGGAAACATCAGAACTCTCCTCCACTGTGTAGAAACTTTGGCCCTGACCCTTCTTGAAATCTGCTGCGTTCCCAACACCATCTCCAACAACATCCTCATAGATAGACTCTGCTTATAGCAGAACGCCCTCAAGTGGATCACTTCTCTCCTTTCAGGACAAACACAGAGCATCCAATTGTCTCCCTTCACCTCCGCACCCAAGAACATTCTCTGCGGCATACCCCAAGGATCATCCCTCAGCCCCACCCTATTCAAGATCTACATGACTCCCCCCTTGCAGACATCATCAGATCCCACGGACTCAACATAATCTTCTACGCTGACGACACTCAACTAATCGTCTCGCTCACTGAGCACCCCACCAAAGCCAAAACCAACTTCTGCAATGCCATGACCAACGTGTCAAAATGGACGAGACAGCTGCCTCAAACTCAACTCTGACAAGACAGAAATCCTGATCTGCCGAAGAAACACCTCCATAAGGGACTATAGCTGGTGGCCGGCAGAACTCAGACCAACACCTACCAGCCGTGCACGCAACCTCTGCATCATCCTCGACAGCCAACTAACCATGAAACGTCAAGTCAACGCAGTCTCCTCCTACTGCTTCCACACCTTCCGCATGCTCCACCGACTCTTCAGATGGATCCCAATCAACACTAGAAAGACCGTCACGCAAGCCATAGTCACCAGCCGCCTCTACTATGGCAATGCTCTCTATGCCGGCATCGCCACCCAGCTCCTGAAAAGACTTCAAACCATACGAAACACCACAACCAGACTCATCGAGGACCTCCCCAAACAGACCCGCATCACACCCCACCTCCAAATCCTCCACTGGCTCCCCATCCAGAAGAGATGCCAATTCAAGATCCTCGCGCACGCATACAGAGCTCTCCATGACCAAGGACCATCATACATCATCCACTGACTGAACCTCCATCTACCCGCAAGACACTTGCGCTCCGCCTCTCTCGCCCTCGCACACACTCCCCGAATCCATTGCAGCAGGGGTTGCTCCTTTTCCTCCATCGTGGCCAAGACCTCTGATGATCTGCCCCTCTACCTCTGAACAGCCCCATTCCTGTTGGACTTCAGAAAGAAACTTAAGATCTGGCTTTTTGATGGAAACACCACACCCTCAGCACCAAGATACCCTTAGGGTAACAGTGCTGTGCTATACAAATGCTGATTGATTGATTGACCATTAGCAGTTTTGTCTTGATGTTGAAACAGTAATGCGGACAGTAAGAAATCACATATCTCTTTTGCCCTGTATGGGACAGGATATGTAACATACATGTTAGATTTAACTAACATGAATCCGACAGATTTCTTCATTAATATTAATTTTACAGCCTTAACAGCAGCTAGAAGTACATTACTCAGTGGATCTCTCACCAGTGGTAAAGTTAGGCATAAAGAGAATCAGTACACTAGTAGGAAATCTTGCAGCAAAACGGGCTATATATAATATACTGCTGCAACTCATGTAACCATATAAGAACAAAAGCACAATTGCACTTTGGCGCCTCTGTCACCTAGGGTGGCTTGCCTTTTCTTGTCTCTCAGGAGGGAAACCTCCATCATGTCAATTAGATAGCAGTTCTAAGCTCAGAATATGTCCAGTGCCAGGCAACAGACACAATATTATTATATGGGTTGTGCAAGCAAGCTATAAACATATGAACCTTTTTCTCAATTCCCAGAATCATACAATCAAAGGACAATAATTTTAATTATCTCTCAAAATTTCCAACAGACCCATAAATTGTCTCAGACATCTCAATCCAGTGATCACATTAACACCACCCTATCCCATACATGCCCCACAACAAACTTAACCCATCATCACAGGACTTTTTAGAACCCTGTCTGTGATTGAGACATTAGAGTGACATTGACAGAACCCCCAACCAACCAATCTGAAACCAGTAGGTTCACTTGGACAGATGAGGGAATTGCAAATCTTTGCCACTGGCACTTCATTCACTCAGATGCATAGAGCGAACACGGTGTTATGCACATTTCTTATTTGTATTAAAGGAAGTGTATCTTTCCGTGTTTATCAAACCATTGAGTTTGTAATCATTTTCAAAGAGCTACAGTCTGAAGCAGATAGACATTTTCATACACTAGGTGTCTTCAGGGTGGCTACATACACTATATCACAATAAGTACTCCTTAGATGCGAAGATGATAACCGCGTCTACTCGGTGCGGGTCCCGCGGGCCTTTGTGTAGAAACGCCTGGTGAAAGGTATGACGCTGCGCGACGGCGTTTGATCTAAGACGCACGCACGTGCGCACACCAATTAGTTTGCATAATTAGTAATCGAGCGCCCACAAGGGATATTTAAACACCTTTCACCAGGCGTTTCTACACAAAGGCCCGCGGGACCCGCACCGAGTAGGTGAGAGAGCGGGGCAGGACCCTTGATGACGTGAGTAATCCTAGCACTCAATGGGAATACAGGTATGTGCGCGCCCGCGTTAAAACGAGCATTTTCAGCATTACCTTTGCTCACAGGCTATGTTGATTTTATTTTTCTATTTGGTGCGCTATTGCTTGCAACATGCAGGGTTTGACAACAGGGCTACCCCTTATTCTGCGAGGTGCCCGGAGAAGAGTTCCCTCGCCCATGACTGGGTAAGGGGATAAGTGTGAGTGATGTGTATGAGAGACTAAAACACGGTGATTGATAGCAGCCTAGTGCTGTTTTGTGAGAGTGAAACGGGTGTATACACTTTGAGAAAACAAACACAATAATGTGGAGATAGGTAGAATGCGACAAGGATCGCCACTACACCATATTTTGCCACCTACGTGAGTGTGGTTAAAATAAAAATAAAAATGTGTCATAACCACATACCCGTGTGGTTATAAGAGATGATGTGTTTGTTGACACCATGTTAACTACACCGGTGTTCTGGCCAGCACCTCACAATTGGGAAGCATTTTAATGTACTCTATGAGTAATACACGTTGTTTGCCCTGTTTGTCTTTGTTTGTTCTTACAGATGGAGCGATAACAGGATCAAGGAGATAAATTATCTTCTAGTCAACTAAGGAGCAGCTATCTGCCCTTAGATAAACAACAGTGTAGGGATCTTCCTCTTGCGTGGTCCAGGGAGGTTGTATTGTTGCCCTGAAGAAAGTCCGGGACCTTTATGGCCCTAGTAGACTGAAACATGTCGGCTGTAGGGTCATAGGACTATAAATACTCCTATTCTGACCCCTGTTTACATTTTTAATAACCCTAACGAATCCAATATTAAAGGGATACTGGGATTTGCTGGTGGTTTTTAATCTTTAATTTTTCCCCCCTGGTCATATTATTACTAAGAGCTCCCTGAAAAACGCGGTCGAGCCCACCCTGACTTTTAGGCGTCAGGGTGACCCGATGATGAAACATGACACCACTAGGGTGTGTGAGGGTAATTAAAACAAAAGGAATTGTTTCCTTCCCCACTCCTTAGTGGGTCTCTTCATCCTAGGACTTCCCATCTGTACCTTTCCAGGGTTGTTACGAATAAGACGCGGTTATCATCTTCGCATCTAAGGAGTACTTATTGTGATATAGTGGTTTAAACACGGGAGGGTGTACTCCCTCATGAGATTTCCTCTCGGCCCTTACGGCAATGGGAGAGGGCTCTTTCTCATCTTTGCCGGAATTGTGATTGGCTACATACACTACCTGGACAGGGCTATTGTTTACAAGAAAGCTAACCAATTATTTCTCTCATATGGAAATAAAAACGAGGGCAAGCTTTGTTTTAGATTGGGTTGGTCAGTGCATCAGACATGTTTCAGAAATACAGACCATCCAATGCTTATCAGACTCTTTCTGTAACCCACAATGTTTCAGTGATCAACAATAACTGTCATGCATAACATTACCTTACAAGATATTTGTAAGGGACTACCTGGAGTTCCATACACAAGTTTCCAAACCATTAAAATTCTTTAAAACAAAAGAATTGTTTTGCAGATTGAATGCATTATAAGTAAGGCTCCCTGTTTTCCGTTTTTACTGATTTTTACAGATAAATACAGAGGGAAAACCATTCATTTTCTTGTCTGAATTTATTTTTAAATGTGGATAAAAACGGAAATTGGGTGCTTTTTGAGTGTTTCTAAATACACTTTGCCATGACTGCCAGGCCAATAACTGTGTGGATTGATAGGCAAGGGAGTTAAAAATGAAAGGAATTTTAGTAAAGAAGCTTCAACAGCAGTAGATATGCACAAGGCTGATACTGAAATGTGCATATTTTCATATAAGTGCATTGATTTAATCTTCTGTGGATGTTCATATCACTGAAACCTGGCAGGCATTCAAGCATGACTGCATATTTATTGGTTAAATAAATGTGGAAATATACCAGTTTCAACTTTATTTTTTTCACAATACCCATAATAAATATGGATAAATACAGACGGAAATTACAAAAAAATAAATACCATAAAACCGGGAGCCCTAATTATAAGTAGAGCGTTGTAAAGACTTTTTCATGCATGATTACTATTTCACAAGGCCGTAAAAACACAATGTAATAATGGAGCTGTTCTGTAGGTTATTGTGAAGCGCTGACCAAAGTGATACTGGCGGCTTCTTACAAACATGCCCAGTTCTTTCTATGTATGTTAATAAAAGTTTAAAAAAATTAAAAAAACAAACATGCCCAGTGACCCACAATAACAAGGCTTTACATAAAGCATATGAAACATCTGAACATGTAGTGTCTTCAACAGGGCAGCCTTCTAAACCTCTTCATCTTCAGAAATTTTGCTGGACTCCCAATCTCAGGCAGATGTTTGGCCACATACTGCACAGTAGTTCCTGTTAAGGTCAGTGAAACTCATACAAAGCACAACATACATGTCATGACAACACACGTTCTCTGTAAACTAAGCAGGGACTTGTGCAGCTGTTGACCAATGAATCCCTCCACACACGTGCATCCCCGGGAAATACGTGACCAAATCTAAAGATGAATCCTCACGAAGCAAATGAAAAGAAAGAACTCTATCCAATGGATTCTGTTGCTGGTGACTCTAAGTTGGGGCATTGTGCGCATATTTCTCTGGGGATTTGCAGGAATTATTCACCCAACAACATATTATACCGTAAGAAGGGCCAGTTGGCAATGCCTACTGCTTTCTCAACATTTATTGCTGACTTAGATAAAGGTCTCCTTTTAGCAATAGTTGGATTATGGGGTTAGATGACATTGAGTTTTCTTCTGCAAATATGTGTTCGAATGAAATCCCTGTTGATTATTGTGTATCAGAATTGGTTAGACCTTACTGTAACTATGATTGTCAATATGTTGCATATAAAGTCAATGATTAGGAGAGTGATAGGTTCCTAATACAAGGAGCAGGCTGTAGGTCATAGTCTTATTTCAGAATGACCATTATGATGTGAACTTCCATACACATACTGAGTTAAATTGCTCTTGTAGGGTGGTTACTAGATTTAGTCTGGATGTCTTGTACAATTTTTTGCATATTCCAACCAATCCCTGTGCTATACCTCTATTTGTTTTCTGCTAAACCCTTGTTAACACTATCAAGTAGATTTCTGTATCATAGAATTAAATTTGTTGTTGCCTTAATTTGATTTGGACAAATTATTAATCTGGGTATGTTTTTTTTCTTTTTGTCAGTTTCTGCTCCTTTTTGATTTAACTTTTCATATATTTCATTGATGTCTTTCATATCTTAATTTCGTTTTTTGGTCAGTTTGTTTTTAGCTGCCAAGAAAGCTTTGCCTCGCTCCTTTCTCCTGGAGAGATAGCAAGGCTCTATCAGCATTTAAGAAGGTGCTTGTTCCTCCGCTCCTTAATTTGGCCTCCCCAACTAGGAATACTTTATGTGGTGGAGAAGATCCTTTAAAGGGGTTAAGTTTCAGAATCTTCCTTTTTGCAAAGGCACAGATCTTGTGTTAAAGCCTTCATTTGATAGTGTGGGTTTTTTTATCACCAAGAGTCCTGCGCTCTGAAGCACAGGCAGATGCGAGTCTCAAAATGCAGGATGTGTGAGGGACTCTTGTGCTGGTAGTTGCCACCTTGACTTGGGTTGTAGCAAACCCTGTCATTCACTAAGAGGATTAACAGTTGCTCTGGTTGTAGCATGGCAATTCTTGGTGACGTTGCCTAGTTTTGTAAAGTAAGATATGGAGGAATCTGAAATCAGCAATCAGAATATACTGGGCAGGATTTGTGACTGACCTTTACCTATGATGTTTGCCCACTCTGGATACTGGAAATCTCCTGTCAAAAGGACTCCTTCAACAAAGTTGCAAAAGATGTCATTGATCGATTTTCACTTTATTTTCCAACATGTCAAATTCATGTTATTGAATTATAACATTTCATGTGAAAAATGTGTTTTTCCATGAGAAAGTTGATACTATCATTAGAGGCAAAATGTGATGTCTCCTGTCTAAACAGAACATCAGAATTGTCTGATAAGACCCGGTAATTGTAGTAGGTGGCCTTAATGTCATCTTTTTTAATTGTTCTTGATAAGGAAATAGTTCTTCCATGATTTTGTGCTTGAAACAATAAAAAGCATTTTGTTGATGTTTATTTGCAAAACAACTACCAGATTAAACTCACCATTATTTATTTAATACCAGCAAAAACCTTAGGTAAGTACCTTGGATTCACTTTGGCTATCTTTTTATAAGATACTCCTAATATGTAATGTCTGGCATCTAGTAAAAGTCATTAGAATATTAGGAGAAACAGCTTTGTTCATAAATAGTAGGCTGATAAACAGGACCCACGGTAACTAAATTACCTTTGATTTTACATTCACCTACTTACCTCATCTTTTTCATATCCAAGGAATTCGATATTTAACAAATCCAGAAAAACAAAACCAGACTTTGAAGCTGGAAAACCAGGTTAGAGTCTGGCGGAGGCTCAAACATCATGTGCAAATCACTTACTCTCCTCGTGCCTAAAAATAAAAAAACTGAATGTGTTAGTCTGTAATGCAACTGGTGCTCATGTAAAGCGCTCTGATACCTTCGAGTCGAGTTCGCGCTATATAAAACTGCAAAAAAAAGAACTCACCACAAACAACTGATCCTCTTGTAGGAAGATAATTTTCAGTTCCTGAACTTTCAAACGCCTTTAATATTTTGTGCCTTTTCAGCTTTTTCCACATACTATTGATACACGACTTACCAACTTATTCACCATAGAGATACCAGTGTCTGTTCCCCCTCTAATCATGTTTCTATATTCTGCTTGTTTTTTCACTTTGAAAGTATACCACACCAAGCGCTGTTAGTTCCTTAACATATTGCATACTATTGTCACTAACGCAATCTATCTCCTTTTAGTGTAAAGAGAGTTCTGATGCCTTGACAATCAGAACTTTTTCTTTGGGCAGATTTTCTCTGCCTGTGTTAAACTGAAATTGCATCCCATGGCATTTTCTATTGTTTAAATATGTTGACTTGTATTTAAAATTAATATCCTCTTATAGGAGACTATTCCCCCACTTTCTCAATATTTCACAGATACATTATCTGATAATTGGTAATATGCATTTTATCCGCATTCAAAATTACATAGGTTTCATTAACCAATCAAATTCACTATGGGCCTTATTACGACTACGGCGGTCCATAGGACCGCTATAGTCGCTGTGGTGGACCAACGACCGCCTCACTGCAGGACTGCCCAGAGCATTACAACTGCGGCGGTTCGACCGCCTCAAGACTGCCGGCACCGCCGCAATCAAGGAGCCTGCTTGGCCAGCGGTCTTTTCCTGGGAAGAATATTGTGTCAGTGCTGCAGTCGGCACCGCCGAGCATATTTTGAGTTGCCTCACCGCCACCCTTTTCATGGCGTGCAACCGCCATGAAAAGGGTGGTGGGGAGGCAACAAAGGGGGCTGCCGCCCCATGACCAGGCTGTGTAATCAGGGGGGCACATGTTGTGCTCCCTGTATTTATGCGCCACAGTCCCTGCATGGTGCATTATTCACGGCATGGTGCACCATGCAGGAACTTGCAGACGGTGCTGTCAGTGCGGCGGTCGGCACGTAAGGCTCTCCAATGAGCCTTACAGACCTCCATCGTTGCAGCGCCGCTGTGCCACCACCCGCCACAGATTACAATTGTAATCCGGCGGGCGTTGTTGGAATGGCTTTTTCGGTCCTCATGCAGGGCGCTGACTTGGCAGCCCACGGGAGGATCGCCAAAGTCGGAATAAGGCTCTATGTCCTTTCTATTTCATAACATCCCATGGTGTGTACAGTTGTTACTTTTGCTGCTCACTTCCTAAATTCAGCTTTCTGTCAAGTAACCCTCTTTATAAAGGATGCAGTCTCATGAACGTACTAATTGCCATAAACCATCTCCTAATATTGATAAATTCCAGAGTTCAGAGAGTCAAATTTTCAAGGCAACATGCAGCAACATGTGGACTGAATTTTCTGAAACATAAGCAAGTAATTTCCTGTGCCAATTTAACTATATCATTCAGGTCTTCCACATCCAGGTGAAGAAGGCATATAACATTTCCAGTATAAGAAAATAACCCACCTGGTCCATGTCACTCTCCTACCATCCACCTGTGGTCAGGTGTGCGCCATTCAGATAATTCAACAGTGGACCAGAAAGTAAACTTACTTTAAAAATAAGCCTTAAAATGTGAGTTATATAAAGTTTAGATGTGCCTTTCACTACAAAAAGACATCCACTTTTGCAATATTGTGTAGGCCATGCTTCTTTTTACATAACTTACAAATTGAGGAGTGTGTTGTTTATAAATAGTTGAGCAGTGCTAACCCTTACTTTCTTAGTGCTAATTTTCAGTGCTTTACTTTGGCACATCAACTGAGGCCTGTTATACCTGTCAAGAAACGGCCCCGGAGACAAGTGACAGTGGCAAACTATGGAATGCCCCTGACATTTCAAGTGTTTAAAAGTGTGTTTGTACCAACAAACTATAATTGCAGTTTTTTTGGTCTTCCAGCATAAATGGGACAATTTCAGTTATATACTCCATATTAATACCTTGTGTTATGCAGCATAAACAAATATTAAAATAGATGCCATTCTTTCTTATACTTAAGTGGTGGTACACAGTGCATAAATGTATGGGCAATGCTGTAAGTTTTATAAATGTGTGAGCTACATAAAAAGGCAGCATATCTGGGAGAAAGGATGAAGGATTCATTTTCTGAAAATTCTAAATTAAGTGATGCATGTTGGAGTCTAAGTCTTCATTTTCAACTATTATGTACCAAAAGATACCAATAACAGTTCCAATATATGATAAAAGAGGGGAAAATCTCTCTTTCAAGTGTTCAGAAGCAAGGGAAAGTAAGACAGGGCTCAGTAAAGGTCAGTAAATTATAACACGTGTTGCTATAGACAAAATCACCAATAACGTATTTTAAGGCTAGTGTTATTGAATAAAACACAATGTTTAAGTTGTTCCACTTTCTGCTTTAAAAGCAAGAGACCCTGTTAACTACAGTGAGTGAAATTACTATGCTGTCTTCCACACTATGAAGTGCAGCTGAAGTAGTAAACATAAATAACCCTAATTCTTGATCACTTGAAAAGGTGATACCTTGGAGATATAGAAACTCTTTTCTGTTTATCTACAGGGAACAAAAGGTTTTCCCTCACCTTCAGCCCCTGCAAATGTTGAACATTCTGCAGAGAGCCAACCGCTTATTTTTAGCCTCAATGGTTGACCTGTGTTGTGAAGAAACATATATTTAATAGTGCAAATCTTTGGGCCAACTGTGGTCATTAGAAATACAGTAATCATTAATAGCCTAAACTTTTCCTCTTTAACTACAACATGAATTGTTGTGCTATTTATGGATTGTACATTGATGAATTTGATATGGAACTAAAGATATACACTTTTTATAATATTACATTTTAATTGTGTTTTTAAGGGATTAGTGTTTAAGGCATAGACATTACTATGATAGACTACTAATTCTGGTCTTTTCTAAATAAGAAATGTTTAGGCAATTGGTGATTGATGTACTAACAGATGATAGCCTTGTTTACCAAGTACTCCTACATTTTTTCCTTGTTTCATATGTATTAATGGAGCATCAAACTTTGTACTGCTTAGGTTTAGTCGATTATATGCAGAGCCACAAAGGATTTTGCTCAAAACTCCAGTTCTTTCTCTCAGTTTAATGGCATTGGACATCTTTGCAGACCATCGTTCGTGTGTACTTTCACATTTATTCTTTACTTCTATTTTAACAACCTGAGCATTCTTCTTTCATTGGCTCCCCTCATTCCTAGGTCTGATGCATAGGCTGCAGGTCAAAAAGCCTCAAAGAATATGGCTTCTGTTAGCTCTTTTCACCCAGAGTCTGGCTATCAGATGTGCTGTTTTAGTGCCTTCATGATCATCATTCAATGAATGAATGTATCATACACATAGAGACCCAGTGTTTGCTTTTGAGAAATGGGCTCTTTTGCGGTATCTGGACAACATTTACTGTATGGAGGGCAGATAGCCCCTTCACTTCCTCTAATGACTAGATTAGTGCTGAAGCTTTGGAAGGAAACCATAAAGACACAAGGCTGGGATGAATGCTTGACCGGGGAGGCACCACTCTGGCAGGAAAGAATGTTGGCAAAAGTATCAATATTACGGGATTGCAGAGATGGGATGATATTGGAATCTGGGAGATATGATGCAGGGAGTAGTACTGAAGTCTTATCAAGACCTTCAGATGGAGTATAAGCTATATTACAGTCAATTCTTTTAATACCTTCAGAAGCAACATGCAATCACGCCCTACATAACCGAGTTAGAAGATATCCCTGACTTTATTCCACTAGAAGCCAAACTTTTAATGGGAGGGCTAGGGGGACCATAAAATAACTTCAGCCTACCGTACTCTGTTAAACAACACTGTAGATTCTTTTGATAAGTTACACTTAGCCTTGGAGTGGGACCTAGGTCGTCTTGAAAAGGAATGACTAGGGTGCCCTCAAGCAAGATGGCCATAGTGGTAAAGTTCTGACTCCTCTAGTTGAAGTACCTCCATAGCCATAGGGTATATTTTTCGAGACCTAGGTTTTGGAAGATTGGGGCAGTAACCTCCCACTTGTATCTCCAATGTTCCTCATTGGAGGGAGGTTTCTTGCATAGCATATGGGGCTGCAATAGGCTTGCCTCTTACTGGGAGGCAGCGCTCTCCTACCTGGGCTTGGTGCATGGCTAGTCATTTAGGCCATATCCCAAACTGATCATTCTCCATATAAATACTGATATCTACTCCAGCAGATACAAAATGGCCTTCGCCGTCGCCGTCGCCGATTGGATGAAGATCAGCCGACTAAAGCTGAGCACGGACAAAACGGAGGTCCTCATCCTCGGCTCCAACCCCTCAGCCTGGGACGATTCCTGGTGGCCAACGACGCTGGGAGCAGCCCTGACACCCACCGACCACGCACGCAACCTGGGAGTCATCCTCGACTCAACGCTCTCCATGGCCAAGCAAGTCAACGCAGTCTCCTCCTCCTGCTTCAACACCCTCCGCATGCTTCGCAAGATCTACAGGTGGATCCCGACAGACACAAGAAGAACAGTCACCCAGGCCCTCGTCAGTAGCAGACTGGACTATGGGAACGCCCTCTACGCGGGAGCCCTGGCCAAGCTCATCAAGTGACTGCAACGCATACAAAACGCCTCCGCACGACTGATCCTCAACGTACCACGCCACAGCCACATCACCCCCCACTTGAGGAACCTGCACTGGCTCCCCGTCGACAGGAGGATCACCTTCAAACTCCTCATCCACGCACACAAGGCACTCCACAAAACTGGCCCAGCCTACCTCAACAGACGACTCTTCTTCTACGTCCCCAACCGCCAGCTCCGCTCCGCCGACCTCTCCCTCGCCACCGTCCCTCGCATTCGAAGAACAACCACCGGCGGCAGATCCTTCTCACACCTCGCCGCCAAGACCTGGAACACCCTTCCACTAAGCCTACGACAGACCCAAGACCTGCTGACCTTCAGGAGGCTACTCAAGACCTGGCTGTTCGACCAGTAGCAGCATCCCCCCCCTTCCATCTCCCCAGCGCCTTGAGACCCTCGCGGGTAAGTAGTGCGCTCTACAAATTCTGTGATTGATTGATTGATTGATTGCTTTGGTTAGGGCTGGCGGTGGCTGAGAGATACAGTCCGTCGATGGACAGATAAAAACCCCCCGCCCCCACACTTAAGAACAATGCATAATTATGTAAAAGCCGATATAAGTGGCCAGGGGCTTGATCCCAATAACATACTCCAGAATAGGGGAGGTTTGGAGCCAGTGCAGAGGGGCTTTTCTTTATCCAATCAATTCACTGATAACGGACTCAGATGAAGAGCTGTGAGGTTATGGGACCTGATTGCTCAAGATGGATGGTAGGGGAGATTCTCCAGGTGAGTCAAGTTGTGATTGTTACAAATTCCTATTAAGATACAGATCGTGAGGATAGCAGGAGATTGTGGGGAGGCAGGGCTTGTTCTGTTCTTTTACTGTTGTCTTTCTATTCTACTTGTATGATGGGCAGGATTAAAAATCCAATAAAGTTGGTAAAAAAAAGACTTGAAAAATATAAGGTATATGCGGAGTTTTGGAGAGGGGCACACTTTTTTGTTAGACTCTAGGTTTAGTTATTATTCAAATATAGGTGGAGCACACCTCAAAAGACTATCATTTTTGCCTCTGGTTACTCGTCTGTGTGTCAGTGCATTTTTTTAAATTGATCTTTATTGATTTTCAAATATAATGAAATTTCACCTTAATATCGCGTAATTCATTCCACATAATAAATATGAGACTCAAGTTATATGTAAATTAACCTGGTTGCTTATGAAGGATTCTCCATTTATACAAGTATAAGCATATGAATCTTTTAAGGAAATAACGATTCCTATCTGTTGGACCTCTTGTACTAGAATTTTGCTTTGTTCATTTCACATAATTTTAGTTTGAGGGATTCGCAGGTGAATCTTGTGTAGTGACATCGTTTTGCCAAATATGTCCTTCACTGCTGAGAGTTAAATAAAACCAAGCATGCTGACTTTGTGTAAGTCAGGTAGACGAGGAGTGTACCTTTCCCAAAGTTGTGTACAAGCAGTTGATGCCATATTAAAACGAGAGGGCTTATCAAGAGGGTCTATCATTTGATCACAGTGAGAGTTGGAACTGTGTAGTGTCCTACGATGAGATTGTGTTTCGTCCACCCTTTGTCCTCTGCTGTGCCGACTATGGTTCACTTTCTGCTGGCAGCCATCTCAGCAGTTCTGTCCTTCATGTTGTAACTTAATCTGGTTCATAGCTTTTTGCTGTTTGGCCAAAAACAGTGTCAGATCAGCAAAGCTACAGATTGTCATCAGTTCCAGTGCAAAAAACACCAGTGTGCGAAGGTTACTTTTTCATGATCAGGTTTATCCCAAGTAATCAGTATTGTCTAAATTCAGTGCATTTCCACACCTGCTCAGCTATCAGGGTACACAGGGTTATATTCTGTGTAAACCTTTGTGTGCAAGACAGCCGCACAGCTACTGGAAGATGCACATTGTGATTCTGTCAATTCCCTACTAATATCAATAGGCTACTTTGTTGTCAGAATGGCTCAGTATTGTAGGAGCTGTTTCTTTTTTCCCCCTCAATTTAACATCAGACGAGGCACACCATGGGCTAGAAGTATGAACATTCCATTTTGCGAGCCGCAAATTGCAACATTTTGCGATTTGCAATTTGCAACTTGCCAAATGGAATGTATAACAGTGTCTCAGACACTGTTTGTGATTCCTAATGGGGTCGCTAAAGATCTATCTCATTAATATTAATGTGGTAGGTTGCAATTTGCGACCTCTTAGGAATCTCACGTACCACAGGGATGGTGGCCTGCTTAGGACAGCAGACCACCATGTCTGTGCTTGCTTTTTTAAATAAAGCAACTTTTTTTTTCCTTAAAGGAAAATGGGATGCTTTTAAAAGAAAAAAATGAAAAGTTTTCTTTTCATTTTTTAAGGGCAGGCAGTGGTCCATGGGACCAATGCCTGCTTAAAAAATATTTTCGCATACATTCACAAAGGGTCCCCTGGGGACCCCTTCCTGTTTGAGACTGGCTTATCACCTACTTGAAGTAGGTGGTAACTGCGATTGTTTTGCGACTGCATTTGCAGCCGCAAAACAATTCTACATACCAGTGCAACTCACTAGTAGGAAGGGACCTAATAACTCGCAAACCCTATTTTGCGAGTCGGTAATAGGATACTGACTCGTAAAATAGGGTTTGTACATACCACAACCCTTTTTAGCAGTCGCAAACGGTCCGATTTCCCGTTTGCGGCCACTAAAAAGGGTCGTACATTCATTTCTTTTCCAGCTCACACCCCAACCTTCCTCTGAGCATGTGGAATCTGTCAGCAGGAATCCCGTTGGGATGCTGTTGTGGAGTGAGGAGGAGAGGCGGTAGCATGGGTCCAGGGCAGCATTGTCTGCTCCCCCATACGGCTGCAGTCGGACTCACTGGGTGAGGCAATGCTGCTGTCTGCAGCCCCTGCCCTGCAGCAGTAGTCACAGTACGGACACACTGTTAATGGCACCTTGGTGTATTTTACCTGGAGCTATTGCTCTGGGTGAACCTCCCTAACTTGTCCTGAAGGTCAATGTATTTTGCCTTGTGCTCACGCAGCACACTGAACCTTGTGCACCTCAGGAAAATGAATAAGGGACACCTACAAATTAGGCTTTACTTTAATTCAAGCGTTCATGGTAAGTTTCCATCCTCCCAAGTGAGCTAACTAGGTGTTATTTGCGCATTAGTAGAAACGACATGAGTAGCACTTCCTTTGAAGCAGAAACACTTTCACTAGAGAAAAAATGATACAGAAAATATCAAACTACCAAATAAGGATCTAACAGTCTGATTTTTGTTTTCTTGTGACAGATAATACTAAAGTTGATTTCCTGCCGAAGGGAAAGACTGATGAAAAACCGTCTTTCAAGGACTGTGAGATTGCGAAAGAAAGTATTAAGGCTAGTGTCAATACAGGTCCGTAATAAACATGCAGTGTTGTCTCATTTGAATTCTGCTATGATCACGTAGTCACTTTGCTGTTTTTGTTTTCCTGTATACAGTTGGCACTGCCAAAACCAAAAGGCCTGGTTCTTGTATAGTGCATGCTCCACGCAGTTGCGCTCCCCTACGCCCTTCATTGGCATTTCTGTGGTCAGCTCTTAGAATTGCTTCTATGGCCTTAATGTGTCCCCCCAACCAGTGCTTTGGTCCCCGTCCTATCCCCTTGTACATGCCTACCTGTACCTTGGCTTCCACAACTGGTTGGCGTCCAGCAGCAGTGTCTCCATGAAACAGCACAACCTACAGTGGTTGGTCTACAGCAATATTGCTACTGGTCTCTGATACATGGGGGTGCTCTACACTGTGGTATTTAGCTCAAATGACCATATTTGCAGAATCTCACTGGGTCTTGTAACAAGGCTTTCTTCAATAGTGCCTGTCCATGCATTGTACCACCTGACGTACAGTGTTAAAGTACAGGCTAGTTGGCACTCTTCAGGGGTGGGCTCTGTTGAAGATTTCCCGCACCTGAACGCCAGTGCTGCTTCAAACACTGGTCAGCACAGCGGTGGGAATGAGTACTTGACTGTAGGAGCCGCAGCGTTTGGGGGCAAACCATGAAGTCTAGCAGAAACAGCTCTTGGAGGCTATGCTAAGGAAGGTACAGGGGTTGGGGGCATGAGTTCCTCGAGGGGGACAGAATCTTTGTGCATGCAGGTATTCGAAGGAAGGGACATAGTGCTGATGCCAGCGAAAGGACTACTTTGTTGCCACTCACTAATGCAAAATGTAAATGCAAAAAAATGTAAACATCTGCAAAATGCTCTGAGCTGAACAAGAACATGGCTTAAGGAGGGCTGACCCAATGCCCAGTCCATATGAATGACAGAAGGTCTTGGGTTACACCCGCCCTAAGATTAGGCACATGCTTAAGGGCCCAACAAACACAGTATCTTGATGAGCACTCCACCTATGATGACATTGGTATTTTTTGGGGGCGATATTTTACCAGCGGTGTTCTGCTACAGGTATACTTCCTTTCATTCCAAACTTATTCCAAGCTGCTCCCTCTGCACCCGGAAAAACTATTGATTTCCAGAGCAGGACCCTCTCTTTTTATGAGTGGATCTTCCGCCTTATTCACAATTTCAGGTTTTAGAAAATCTCGCTGTAGTGCTCCCTTTTCTACCATCCCAACAGACAGTAAAGAGGCTAGATTCTGCAGAAAAGGGGCCTTCCAGGGAAGATGCGCCCACTCTCTCTGTACTTTCATCAACAATTTATCGAAAACCTCGAGAAAAACTGGAGATTTTGAAGACTTGGCTGATTTAGCTGTCCCTGACTATTTTCTTGGTCTGGTCATAAGATCAGATTAGCTCCACCTAGCTGGTCTAAAACCTAAGGCCCAACAGAGAATTGTAACCCTTTAACCCATACATAGCATTCCCACTCCTGCTGTCTGTATACCTACCATCTCTGTGCAGCTTTTTTATCGTTTACCATTTCATTTTCATTTTGTAATTAACTCCTTTTTTCTAATTCTTTTTTTTATTTTTACAACTTCATCAAAACCATCCAATCATTTGTACATTTATCTTGCTATTTTTCAATATGCTTTTTTATAAATGTTAATTATTTTTCTAAATGATGTTAAAAACTGTGTGAAAGGTAAGGGTAAAGTGGTATGGGTAAAGCTTTAAGAGTAACTTCGTTAAGGTGAGTATGTATGTATATGTGCTCATAGTGTGTGTGGCTATAGATACACATACTCTGCATACTCCTGCCATCTAGTGCTTGGCATGGACTTTTGGAACTGGTTTTTCTTTGAAGAAGTCCCAATCACAAGACCTGTTGTGACCCCACCCTTGGTCCACGATGTACTAGCACACTGGCTCCATTTTAGATTTTCTTCCACCGTCGCGCTCAGATTTATTAGTAAATTAAATATATCAATTAGGTGTAAGCCAATTCTTTCATGTTTAGATGAGAGAGCAGAACCCTTTAGCACTGGTTAGCAATGGTTAAGTGCACAGAGTCCTAAAACCAACAAAACGAGATCTGAAAAATATGTTTGAGTAAGGCAAGAGGTTTCGGGGAAGACCACCCGAAGGCTGGCAGGTCTAACAATTACCAATTGGATTTCTCTGCACCTGTGCCTTTCAAATGTAAGCCACTGTGTAGGAAAGAAAACATTTAGAAAAATGTCCTCTGAATCACATGCTAGAATGGTTAGCCTCAAATTCAGAGATGTACTAATAACCACTGTTCCTAAACCAAGTATCTGTGGATTTCAGAAATACTTAGGTTTCCTTCATACTTAATTTATACTCTTTATATTTGACTGTATACTGGGTGCACAATGAAAAACCATGGCAAGGTGCAGCTCAGTTGTTGCCTCAGTGTACATCTGGTTTTGGAGAACCAACAAACCCTATAAATCCCCAAGAACAAAAGAGTCTAGTAGACGTGCCAGTGTATTGCTTTTGTAAATCGCCCATTGTGGCAAGAAGTTACAGATGAAAACAGTGTCACAAATGGCTGTTTTTTTTCCTATTTTTTTGTTTCAACAGTTGGTGTCTTTGGGAAAACCTTAAGGGATCTACACAAATGACTCCTTGCTGAAGTCAGAATGTTGTCTACTTTTCAGAAATGTACAGCTTTCCAGCATCACCCATGGGTTTCACATTTGTTTCCACCACAAACTGGATGTAGGATGAAAGCACACAAATTAGGAAAGATGGGCTACCGCATAGAAAAATTCCAAAATGTAGTAAGAAAAAAACGTTTGTTTTTTGATACAGACTACCTTTAGAATTCCCATGATGTTGGGGAAAAAAGGATGCAGATTTGGCGTGGATACCTTTTAATGTGAAAAAAACATTATGGAGGCATGAAAGCGAAGTGCCCCAAATAGTAAAAAAAGGGCTCAGCACAGGGGTGGAAAATCCTCAGCAGTTAAGGGGTTAAAAGCGTGCTCATCTATTATATTGACAGGAATAAACCTTTTAGGAAATCAAAACCCCACTGTGGTTATGCCATCTCTAAAGCCAGCATTGTGAGATGGATAGTATTTCTAGAGTTGCTACGCTAAGGCCAAGAGTACACTCCCTATGCCACCTAGAGCCAACTCTACATACAACAAAGGGGCCACCCTAGTCTTTTTGGGTGAAATTCCTTTAACGGATATCTGCAAGGCTGCTACTTGGTTAACACCTCACATCTTCACCAAGTACTTTTAAATGTTCTAGCACGTCATCAAGCATTAGTTGGCCAAGCTATCCAAAGAATAATCTTTCAAACATCTGAATCACGAGCCACCACTTTGGGGAGGGACTGCTTTATAGTCTCTGCAGAGCATGTGTATCTAGAGCCACACATGCTACGAACGTAAAATGTTACTTATCCTGTAGCTATCTGCTCAATTTGTGTAGTGCTGTAGACTCACGTTTGCTTACTCTTCTTGACTGAAGCCAGTGATGATCACAGAAGTTTCTGTCTCTTTTCTTCCCTTTACTATGCACAGCACACTCTGTCTTTGACACTGCTTTCCATTTACACTATTCACCCACTAAGCAGACAACAATACGAAGTGAAGCCAGTGTGCTGGTGCATTCTAGGCCAAGGATGGTGTCACAACAGGTCTCTTGACTCAAACTTCATCGAAGAAAAGCAATTTGCAAATGTTTGAGCCCAACATTAGATGCCAGGAGTATGCCAAGTATGTGAATCTACAGCACAACACGCTACAAACAGATGAATACAGGGTAACATCCTTAAACCTCAACCCTATACCCCCTAGCCCTACGTTAACACAATTTATCTTTAACCCTTTGCCCCTACCCTCTTGCACCCTTACCCTTAAGCACTTATCCACTATTCTGATTACCCTTCCTATTAATCTGTACCATATTACGTTTAATCCCATAATCCTAACCACTTACCATTAATACCTCGCCCATAAGCCCTTATCCCCTTGTTCTTCTTACTCCTACCCTCTTAATCGTATCCCATCGCATCTTCCCTTAACATCTTACCCTTATCTCCTTATCAGTTGCTCTTAGCCTCTGCCCTTCACGCTTACACCCTTACCACCTTACCATGTACCTCTTTACCCTTTATCCATTTACTCTTAACCCATTATGCCCATTACATTTCACCCTTCTTCCCTTACAGCCTTACCCTTAACATTAATCCCTACCCAACTTCTACCTTTACTGTTCACCCCATATCCTTGTACCTTACCCCCTAACCTCTGACCTTTAGCCCCTTACCTTTAACTCTTATCCTTAATTCTTTATCTTTACTTGTCACCCGACCCTTAATTCCTTATATTTACCCCTGATCCTTATCCTCTTACCCCGTTTCCTTCACCCATACCACCTTACCTTTAACTCCCTACCTTTACCCTTAAGCCCTTACCATTTGGGCTTTACCCATAACCCCTTACAATGAAATAATAAACTATGTGATGGTCAACATTGAAACTATAGTTCACGAGGACATTACATGACAGTGAAATGGATGCAAACAAATGCTATGTTCCACCCTTTTTGGAAGTCATGCTGATGAGGAAATGCAACAAATTAAGTCACAGGTGGGGACCCAAAAAACATGGTATTCGTTACATTGTATTTAAGTATTGTTTTCTCAACTCCTTGTGAAGCCTAGGGTGCTTTCTCGATTGTCAAATAAGTGGATCTGCATCATAGGATCTTCATTGATAGTCATATATGCTTCAATAATTCTGAACAGCATACATGACCCCGGAGCACGTTTCTGTATGTATATATTGTCCATATGATGAAGCAGCACCCTTTAGGGACCTAGCAAAAGTGAATTTTGAATGTAGCATTTAAGACTGAAAACATCCAATTCAAATGTGCATTGCAGCATCTTAGTTGCAAAAAGTGGTTGAAAGTGTATGACCTGAAAGTAAAAAATGTAGCATAATAGGTGTATATTGAAAGCTGTGAAAAAGGTATCTGTTCCTTTATGATTCCAGGAGCTTCCCCTACCCATGAAGCAATGCACTGGCAGGTGACTCCAGGAATCATTTCTTTTTTCCAGGTCCTGTCAGTAGGATCTCAGAGCATGTGAGGTTTCACACCTCTGTTTTTTTATAGCTATTTCAGTCATTTACTTGGGATTTTCACTTTCACTTAACGTCTTTGAAGTCCTTCTGAGTGAATATCGGACATAATTTTTTAGTGACAATGCCTTGTCTCTTTGAGAAGTGTCCCTTCTCCGGTAGGAAGAAGGTGGACCCTGACCTAAACAAAGTCTGTGTGGTGTGCCTCCCGACTTCACATTTTATGAAGGAATGTAAGATTTGTCAACAAATCAGGACTTAAAGGCATCGGAAAGAATAAGACTCCGAAGGATGCTTCAAGATATGAGGGGGAGATCCAAGGAGAGAATGGTAAGGATTGTCACCACCATCACCACTCTCGATTGGGCTCAAGATCGACATCAAAGTTAAAGGCGTCAAGAGCATTGGTAGTATCATTCTCACCGTCTAAGATGGGCTTGATGATATCTACACATCGACCTCACATAGAGCACTCCTCAAAGTCACATCACCGGCTTTCTAAAGATGTGGCACTGTTGAAGACTCCTTCACTCAATGGCTTCAATATCATTGTCAAAGAGGTATATATCGGTACCAATGCCAGTTCTGTCACTGTTGACATTGAACGAACTCCCTGGAGTCATGCCATTCATCTTCTCCATCTACGTCAATGCTTATAATGGTGACACTGACTCTACATCCTGTATCAATAACTCAACAAGACCTCCACACTTTGAGAGTAACCTCTCCTCATTTGATGACTTCTTCAAAAAATGTCACTGTGAGATTGTTTGCTTTTTCATTCTGTCCAACTCCCAAGAAACGGCGACCGGCACCAGAGTATCTTGAAAGACATCCTCCGGTATCTCCATCCCTTTGACTCTGAATCCCCATCCGCTACCAATGAAAACCTCTAAGACTTGTCATACTTGTTCTATTCTTGGAAAAGAATAAGATACTACATCTTACCCAAACAGGGTTTTGTCTAGGATACAGTATGGAAACTGCATTACTAATAGTTATGGAAGAGATTAAATAAATTCTTGATCAAGGCTGGTCATCTGCAGTTATATTATTGGATCTTAGTTCGGCTTTGATACCGTATCAGTGCTGTGCTGATCTTGAGCTAAGGTTTCTCCTTTGGGTATACAGTTCGGGTTTGTATTGAAACTTTGGTTGATGCAGTTTGCTTTAAAGGAAATTCTTCTTGCCACAGCTAGCCAGCATACTGCCTTGCAACAATGGTGATGTACTTATTTAATTATACTACTTTAGCCCTTTAGTTAGTGCATATGGACCCCTGTGTGAAAAGCTTTACACACAGTATGGTGACATATTTTCAAATTAAGAACAGGCATTTCCTCACTCTGTTCTAAGATAAGTAGTGCCACCCCTCGTGTCACCTGATCTCTGTAATATCCTTACAATTTAATTTTAGTACTACCATTTTCTGAGAGTTGGTCTTCATCCTTCCCAGCTGATTGGTAATTGCCTGCAAAGATGGGCAGGACCAGTAAAGCTTCTCAAAAGGCAATACTTCCACTCTGTAAGAAATATAGGGGTTCCCCAACATAACGGTCCCTTTAAGTGACCATTCACCAACTCTCTCCACCCAGTTTGTTTTTCCCTCCCACCAGACAGGATTCTGGTTATTGGTTCTCCGGCTTCCTTCCCTTTTTTTGATATTGCTTTTCTATTTTTTGGTTCACCTTTTTCTTGAAATCACATTTTCTTATTTTTCAGTATCTGAAAGAAACACGTTAGTGATAGATTCCTTACCTTAGAATTACCCCCAGGCGTCAGACTGGATCCGGAAAGTTTTCGTTAGCAGTACCTCTGCACGTCGGAAGGTGGCGTCGGTCGGCTCCGCGTCCGTCATCGGCGTCGTGGTCGCCGGGATGACATTGCGGCAGCTACTTAGACGCCGCCCTCGCGCGCTGACGTCAGTTCTTTCTTTTTCCGTGCCAGCCAGCGCAGATCCGGGAAGAGCGGTACCTCTGTCATTTTTTGACTACGTTTTTCTCGACTTTTCTCGACGTCTTTTTCGAGTCTCACAACTTTGTAAGGTGCACGAGGGATGCCAGGATTCAAGGCCTGCGGTTCCTGTAGCCGACTGATGTCGGTGACGGATCCGCACCGCGTGTGCCTTTTCTGCCTGGAGCACGACCACGACCCCAAGTCGTGTTCCGACTGCCGGTTGTTGACGCCGAAGGCTTTGCGGGAGCGGTCCCGAAAGCTGCTTGAACGCCGACAGTCGGCTCCGCGCCGTTCGAGGTCCCGGTCGAGGGACCGGTCGCGGAGCCACCATCAGTCAGGATCGAAGTCATCGAAGTCATCGAAGTCTTCGCACTCGGGGTCGGGTAAGTCAAAGCACAAAAAGAAGTCGAAGAAGCGTCGTCGCTCTTGGACTTCTCCTCGTTGGTCGGCTCACCCGGCGAGGTCCGCGGGTGGTGCCCGAAGAGTCGACTCCGGGTTTCCCTCCCTTTCCGGGACCCGGGGCAACTCCCACCCAGCTTCGTACGTTCTACGAGGCGATGCATGCCATCTTTGGGCGGCCCCGCGGGCTCGGCTGGGGGACCGGGACCTTCATTGCCGGTGCCGGGTGGGATTTTTGTGCCCCTGTTTACTCCTGGAGTCCCTTTTAGGCCAGATTGGCACCCAGAGGACGAGGAGGAGGAGGATTGGGAGGGGTCATGTGACCCTTTAACGGAACAGCTGGAACAGGACTGGAGAGAGGACCTGGGGGATGCCAGTGGTTTGGACACATCGCCAGACCTTGCCATGCTGTCTCCTCCTACCGTGGCTACAGAGGAGGGAGCGTCTTACGCAGTGGTGTTGCGTAGGGCGGCCGAGGCTCTTAACCTCGAGCTTCCTACGGTGGCAGTCAGGACTAACCTCCTGACAGAGGTATTTCAACCGGCAGCGAGCTCTGTGGAGCCCCTGCTGCCTTTTAATGAAGCCATCTCAGATATCCTTTTGGGCACTTGGTCCAAGCCCACCACAGGGGCTCCTGTGGATAGGATGATTGCCCGACGCCACCGCCCGGCTCCGGGCGACCCCTTGTTCCTTTCCCAACACCCTTCCCCTGAGAGCTTGGTGGTCCAAGCCTCGACGTCCCAGAGCGCCTTCCCTACCGCACCCCCGGATAGGGAATCCAAGAAGCTGGATCACCTTGGGAAGAAGTTGTTTTCTTCCTCCAGCTTAGGGCTGCGGTTGGTGAACACCGCATGCCTCTTGGGCTGTTATTCCCACTCTGTGTGGGACTCGGTGGCGCAAGTGCTGCCTCAGTGTCCGGAGGAGGCCCGGACGTGCTCTCCCGTGCTGTTGCTGAAGGGAGAGACGCAGCTAAGTTCGCCATTCGGTGTGGGCTGGATACCGCGGACTACCTGGGCAGAACGATTTCCACGTCGGTGGCAATCAGACGTGACGCCTGGTTGAGGACGACTGGCTTTTCGGGGGATGTCCAGAACACCCTGATGGACATGCCTTTTGATGGCCGTCGCCTGTTCGGCGACGAGGCGGACAGTGCATTGACGCGTTTCAAGGACTCGCAGGCTACGGCCAAGTCCTTGGGTCTTTCCACCCTGCGTCCTGCACAGTCGGCTTTTCGCCCCTTTCGTGGTCACGGAAGGGGTGCCCCACCGCGTTCCCTTCAGAGCCACAGGCCGGCGCAGAACTTTTCATCCCAGCGCGGCCGGGGGCGTGGGAACCAACACCGTGGTTCTGGGGGCCAGCGGGCAGGCCAGTCCACCTCCACCCCCTCCGCCGCAGCCTCCAAGCCCTCCTAGTCTGACATTTCAGGGCCACCATACACCAGTGGGCGGCAGGATTCGCCATCACCTCCCCCACTGGTGCTCCATCACGTCAGACAGGTGGGTTTTGCAAATAGTCCGAAGGGGCTACTCCCTCCCCTTCGAGGCTACCCCTCCCTCCATGCCACCCAAGTACCATTGCATATCGGAGGATCACCTGTCCCTTCTCCAGCAGGAAGTTACGGCTCTCTTGGCCAAGGGAGCCATCGAGCGCGTTCCTGTCCCAGAAGTAGGTCGTGGTTGTTATTCCCACTACTTCCTGGCCCCCAAGAAGGACAAAGGCCTGCGTCCTATCTTGGATCTCAGGAACGTCAACCGCTTCCTCCGGAAGGAGAAGTTCAAGATGTTGACCCTGGCTCAGATCTTGTCTGCCCTCGACCCTGGAGACTGGATGGTAGGGTTGGACCTGCAGGACGCTTATTTTCACATCCCCGTCCTGCCGGCCCACCGGCGTTACCTGCGGTTCACGGTAGGCCACGAGCATTTTCAGTTCACCGTGCTCCCCTTTGGCCTTACCAGCGCCCCTCGGGTGTTCACGAAAGTGATGGTGGTGGTTGCAGCTCATCTGCGCAGATCAGGGGTTCCAGTCTTCCCCTATCTCGACGACTGGCTGTTGAAGGCGGGCTCGCCCCATGCTGTCGTCTCCCACCTCCAGACTACGGCCGACCTCCTGCACTCGCTGGGGTTCTCCATCAATGAGCGGTTCTGGACACGACGCAGTTTCGGGTTTATCCTCCCGAACAGCGAGTCCGGGATATTTGGGCTATGATTCCGATCTTTCAGCCTCTATCCCGGGTGTCAGTCAGGAAGACCTTGAGGCTGTTGGGACTCATGGCCTCCTGCATCCTGCTGGTCGATTATGCCAGGTGGCATATGCGGGCTCTGCAGTGGGACTTGAAGTTCCAGTGGGCGCAGCATCAGGGGAACCTGTCCGATTGCGTCCAGATCTCGGAGGGCACTGCACGACAATTGCAGTGGTGGCTCACGAACCAGGATTGGGTCAACGGCAGATCCCTCTCCCTTCCCCAACCATAACACACTGTGGTGACAGATGCATCCCTTCTGGGATGGGGTGGCCACATGGGAGAGGCGGAGATCAGAGGCCTCTGGTCTCCGGCGGAGTCCGGGCTCCACATCAACCTTCTGGAGCTTCGGGCGATCCGTCTTGCACTCAAGGCATTCCTTCCCTCTGTCCGAGGAAGAGTAGTGCAGGTGTTCACGGACAACACCACCGCCATGTGGTACTGCAACAAACAGGGCGGGGTGGGGTCGTGGACCCTATGTCAAGAGGCTCTGCGTCTCTGGACATGGCTGGAACATCAGGGCATATCTCTGGTGGTTCAACACTTGGCAGGTTCCCTGAACGCCTGGGCGGACGAGCTCAGCCGCTGGTGCATGATGGATCACGAATGGCGTCTTCACTCGGAGGTGGCACAAGGACTCTTTCATCAGTGGGGAGAGCCTTGGTTAGATCTGTTCGCCACCGAAGAGAACGCGCAATGTCAGCAATTCTGCACGTTGGAATTTCCAAGGCGGCATTCGCTAGGCGACGCTTTTCGTCGCGAGTGGAGTTGCGGTTTTCTGTACGCCTTTCCGCCTATACCACTTCTGCCCAGGGTGCTGAAGAAGATCAGGCGCGACCAGGCCCAAGTCATTCTTGTGGCTCCGGATTGGGCACGAAGAGTATGGTATCCCGAGCTACTCAGTATGGCCATCGATCCTCCGATCTTCGGGAGGATCTTTTGTCGCAGCAGCAGGGGACGGTCCTCCACCCGAACCTGTCCAGCCTCCACCTCCTTGCGTGGAGATTGAGCAGCGGCAACTGACGTTATTTGCAAAAACAACAATTGATGGACAGAATGCAGAACAATGTCATACATTCAACCCAGTACAGAGATCTGGGCCTAAATTCATCGTTTTTTTGCTCACCATGCCATTCCAGTTTGAACCCAGCCATATGCAAATCAGTCTTGACCCTGTGCCTCATGGGAACAGTCCAGCCCGAACTGCCAAGCCAGGTCCTCCCTGGACTGGAAACAAGCATCCTAGGACCGGTTTCGGGGTTTCACCCCTCTTCAGCCAGGATAGCTTGATTCCAGTGGCATGGAGAGCACGGGACCCACTTCTGGGCATACCCGTCCCACTCGGGGTGACAAATGCAAAAACAACAATTGATGGACAGATTGCAGAACAATGTCATACATTCAACCCAGTACAGAGATCTGGGCCTAAATCCATCGTTTTTTTGCTCACCATGCCATTCCAGTTTGAACCCAGCCATATGCAAATCAGTCTTGACCCTGTGCCTCATGGGAACAGTCCAGCCCGAACTGCCAAGCCAGGTCCTCCCTGGACTGGAAACAAGCATCCTAGGACCGGTTTCGAGGTTTCACCCCTCTTCAGCCAGGATAGCTTGATTCCAGTGGCATGGAGAGCACGGGACCCACGTCTGGGCATACCCGTCCCACTCGGGACCTGCCTCCCGAAGTCTGTGATGTCATCTTGGCAGCCAGGCGTCCCTCCACTAAGACGGTATACGCCTGTAGATGGAACAAATTTGTGGCATGGTGCACAGCAAAGGCTGTGGATCCCCTTTCTGCCCCTCTTTCTGAGGTTCTCTTGTTCTTTCTTTCTTTGGCCCAGCAGGGCTCTGCTCTGGGCACTCTCAAGGGCTATCTTTCGGCCATTTCTGCCTTTCTCAGGCTTCCTGATCAGCCTTCTCTTTTCAAGTCCCCTGTTGTTAATCGTTTCCTGAAAGGCATAACGCATCTCTTTCCTCCGGTTCCTTTCGTTATGCCTCAGTGGGACTTGAACCTGGTCTTAACCTTTTTAATGTGTGCTCCCTTTGAGCCACTTCATAACTGTCCTCTTCGTCTCTTGACGCTTAAGACTGCTTTCCTGGTGGCCCTCACTTCTGCTAGAAGAGTGAGTGTTCTCCAGGCTCTTTCTTCTAAGCCTCCATATCTGGCTATGCATCCGGACAAAGTTGTCCTACTCTTTCTTCCAAAGGTGGTTACATTTTTTCATATTGGCCAAACCATCACTTTGCCCACCTTCTTTCGGCCTCCGCATCCTTCGAGAGAGAAAGAGAGGCTCCACCGTCTGGACCCAAAACGTGCGCTCTCCTTCTACCTAGACCGCACGAAACAGTTCCGGGTGGATGACCAAATCTTTGTTGGCTACGTGGGCGCCAAGAAAGGTCGGGCTGTACACAAGCGGACCATCTCCAGGTGGGTCGTCTTGTGTATCAAGGCCTGTTACTCTTTGGCTAAAAAGGAGCCTCCAGTTGGGTTGCGCGCCCATTCCACCTGGGCGACGGCAGCCACCACTGCTTTGGGACGGGGAGTTCCTCTAAGCGACATCTGTCAGGCAGCTACGTGGGCATCGCTGCACACGTTTACCAAGCACTACTGCCTGGATAGCCAAGTCCGGAGAGATGGCTTCTTTGGCCGTTCTGTTCTCCAGGACTTTCTGGTGTGATCTTGGTTCGCAGACCCACCACCGGTGTTGGTATTGCTGGGGTATCTATTCTAAGGTAAGGAATCTATCACTAACGTGTTTCTTTCAGATGCACAAGTTACTTACCTTCGGTAACGATATATCTGTAAGAAACATTAGTTAGTGATAGATTCCTTACCGCCCCACCCATCCTCCCCGTTCTGCGAACTGATTTCTAGGGTTAAGGACATCCCTTCAGGGCCCTAGTTTTGTGCACCAGTGGTCAGTATCTTGCATGGCTCTGCGTTTCTGGCGCGGAAAGTCGTGTACAGAACTGACGTCAGCGCGCGAGGGCGGCGTCTAAGTAGCTGCCGCGACGTCATCCCGGCGACCACGATGCCGACGACGGACGCGTAGCCGACCGACGCCACCTTCCGACGCGTAGAGGTACTGCTAAAGAAAACTTTCCGGATCCAGTCTGACGCCTGGGGGTAATTCTAAGGTAAGGAATCTATCACTAACTAATGTTTCTTACAGATATATCGTTACCGAAGGTAAGTAACTTGTGCTTTAACCAGAGAGGAAAACTTGGCTTCTTCTGCCACATATCCTGTGGTCTGAAAGAAGTTCATAGGATGCACAAAACAGTTTACTGCAGCACACAAAGCCTAAATTTCATGTATGAGAACCTCCCTGGGAAGGTTCCTGTGCAGTCTGCTCTGACATTCATCCCAGATCACTGAGTACCAGTTTCTAGTCTGCTGATGAGTGTTCTTGTACCGAGGAGAACCCTGGACGTTGTTGCGAGACAAAATGTGTTAAATGTGGGGAATGGAATTTCTAGAAATGGCCTTGTCACTAAGTTGGTGATTCCCTCTCTGTAGGAGTGAGAAGGCTGTCATCCCCGTTCAGAGAACTTGTGTCATCTATTCAGGAGCCAGAGCCTCCACCGACGCACATTTTCAAGTACCACTAAAAGGGAAAGCATCAAGTTGTTAGACTATGCTAACCATGGGGCCAGACAATGTCTTCACACCAGTTCTGGGGAAAAGATACCACAGACGTAGAACACTAATTTACTGGATCAAACAAGTTAACATCAGATGACATAACAGACTCCTTTTCAAATACATCTAAAATACTCTCCCTTGTGCCACTGGTTGCCTCTCACTGTCCAGCTCCTCTTATTTCTTAATCATTAACACTTATGATTCACAGGACAAATGTTATCCATCTTCCTTTTCTGTACTACCTAAATTGGTATTTGGTTCGTGGAGAAAATGTTTGCCACATCAACTCCTCCTTTCTTATCAGATAATATAAGCTTGATATATTGTGATCATTATCCTTCTTTTGCAGACAGTCTTCTCAGCTCTTTCAGATTTCGCTGTGTTAATCTTGACCAGATTCAGATGATGAGTGTGACTCCACCATCTTTCAGTAGAGGTCTGAATTTTCTTTGGTAGAAATATGTGTCATTTAGTTTGTTGATCACAGATAAAGCGTGTCCTACTCCCTGTGATGTTGAGCATATGCCCGTAACACCTCAATACAAGATTATTTTTTGACCACAAGGGTTCTGAAGGAAGTGCAGGAGTCTCCGGAATATTCACAACCAATTAACTGTGACAAGCATTTTGGTTTAGGTCTGAAGTGAAACAAAAATCTAGAATGACATTGATCACAGCACCAAAAACATAAAAAGGTTCATAATGTTCAATTATCAAGATCATTTCCTTTGGGTTCTGCTCTGCCTACCAAAGAAAGTTTTCAAACTTGGTGAACATAAGGTATGCAACTTATGCTTGCCTCGTAATAATCATAAGGTTAATTGATTAGTTCCTTGTTCAAAGCTGAAAACACTTAGGACAAGGGACAAACAACAGTGAATACACTTAGCCATGAAGAGATCAAATGCAGGCATTGAGTATCCTACATGACTAACAAAGAAAGACATGGGCCTTTACTTCAAGGAGTAAAGCTCTGAGCATCTCCCAGGCAAAAAGGAGGCAAAAGGGGAAATCGTACACTAAAGATATGAATCTTTGAACTAACAGAAGCCTGCTAATTGTCTCAGATTACACTTTGTCAGTACTAAAAAGACCTAAGCAAAGACTACCCAACCTTCGGAGCAAAATAATCTGAACCAAAGGGGGAAACTCAATCACTTTGCTCTTGGATGTCAAAACCTTTGATGCACAATAAAAAGAAGTAACCGATTTATAGATTCTCTAAACATACCATTACTTCTGGGTTGTATGAAAGACACATATAAGACAATAGAAGCTACCCAAAGCTCAGCTTTGAAGGACAATTGCGTTTGAAAGGACAAAAATGAAAACATAAATATAGGATATTGAGGACGAAAAAGTTTCAAGGACTTTCAATGATGAAAATCAAAAGAAACACTTTGAAGAAAGACATGAAATCTCTAATCCAAAATAAGAAATCTTTTGATGAGACTCCAAGCTAGAATATGCAATTGAAAATTGGTAAAAAGAGACTAAGAGAATAGGAGCTCTATCATCATATAATACACAATTAGAGCATGAGCATTTATAAAACATCACATTGTATATGAAGAGGATTCTGAACAATTTGTGTGTGATGAGACTGAGGAAGATGGGGAAATATGAGAAACTCTATAGGCTGATTCTACCTATCTTCATGATTTTACGCATTGAAGTAGATCGTCACCAAACTGTTATGTTTCCAAAGTATAAATGAGCACTAATTCACCGATAGGTCTCTCGGCACTAAGAAGAAGATCCCACAAAGCAGAAAAAAACTAAAAGCTGGCAAATAATAACACTTCAAAATCTTCTTCAAGAGCAGATTGGTGATGAGGTGGCATAGAGTTTCAAAAGCAGGGAGATTGGATGGAAAATGCTCAACACCAGGTCTGGATCTTCGGAACTGTGGGATGTGCAGAAGACATTTTCCAGTGAAGTGGAGAATATTGAATTAAATGATCTGCAAATATATTATGTGAAGTACCATAATAGCTACAATAAACTCTGTAGGTCTGTACCTTGAAAGATCTTCCGACTTGAACAGGTAAGCACTGAAATTGTCTTGAAAGAAGTGATGCTGTACAGAAAGCTGTGCGATGGGTATGCAAGATGTGGGACCCGTGCACACTGAGCCACTGAAACCAAACCACACCGACTGACAAGCCCCAATTAGGGCAAAACCTATCTTGGGTTGTTTGTGCTCCGATTCAGGGAGGGCATGGCCTGGCAGTTCAGGCTGGACTGTTCCTGTTGGAGCAGGGTTAAGACTTATTTGCAAATAGCTGGGTCCAAACTGAGGTAGCATGGTTTCCAAAATAACAACGGACTGGGATGTGGTCCAGAGTAATTATGAGTGGCTGAGATTAATTCAAGCATTCCATCCATCACTTTTTTTTGTATACATCACAGCACCCAGGATGCTGGGTAGAAGTCATCAACCTTGCTGCCTAGTTATGTAGTGTCTGGAGACTGTGAAGTAGTGACTTGTTTATGTCCACGTTGACAGCAATTCAGTAGTATAGCCTAGATTCCATCTTGGCAGATACATGTCTTTCTACCATCAAAAGTGAGATAAGGATGGAATCTGCAAAGTTTATGCATATAGAATATTTAAGATGAGGCCAGTGCTGAAACTCAGTTGTTCATTTGCAGTTTAGAATCAAATTTGATTCTCTGATTCCATGTTCAATTTAAACAATGTTCTCTCATCCATTTCCTGATCTACAACATACGGAGTGGAAGTTGTGAATCATCAATCTGGCTACCACTCAGCTGGACGTAATAACGCATGCTGGATTACTGGAATTCATAATAGCAAATGAGTGTGGCCACAGGGAGGCCTAGGTATTAAACACGTAGGATGGGGCTGCTGATCCATTTGGAACATCATAAAGGAATTCCGAGTTGGAAGAGGTGAAATGCCCCAGCTTAACTTTTTGGGCATGTTCTGATGAAAGGGAGATGAACCAATTGCAGACTTTACTGTTCAAGCTGGTCTGAGTTAGCCTAACAAGCAGGAGGCATAGTCAACCGTATCAAATGTCGCTGAGAAGTCTAGTGATATTAGGGCATTCATACTGCTTTGGTCAGCTGCCATCCTAAGATCATCTAAGGCAGCAACTAGCACAACCTCTATTGTTCTATCATGTTTGAAATCCGATTAAGGTTTGTCCAAAGATTCACTGTCGTCTCTGTTTTATCAGCTATTGTCCAATAACTTTGCTTCCTGTTATTGCAAAGATCCTCCTATTAGTTGTGGCTGAACAGCTCTACCCCCTTAATAGAGGTTAATTATACCATTTTTGTGTGGAAATTACACCTCCTTTATAACAGTGGGTGTGGTGCCCAATGAAAGAAGTATTGAATTCAGTACCACAGGAGATACTACTTCCATAATTTGACATAAAGTGATAATTGTGGGATACAAACGCAAACCAGGTTTAATTTAGGAAAAACCTCCAGAGTATTAGTTATACAGTTTAGCTTGGCCCGCCCGCGTACATTGTTAAATTGCCCCATTACCAGAGAGAGAGAGAAAACCTTTGGCCTCTATCTTGTGATTAGTAAGTATCTTAGAGATAAAATAATTAGCAATTTCTTCACATAATGCTTCAGATGAGGTCATATTTGTGAAAAAATATATGTTAATTCGTTACTGATATACCGTATGAATATTATTGGCAGAATTGATTCTATTAGAATAATAACTTTTCAAATCTTTACTCAGCTCAGATTTGTAACTAGCCAATCTTTTCGTGAAAGCTTCCCTTTTACAAAGTTCATATTGAAACACCATGCTTACTTAGCTGATTTAGCCTGCCATTTAAGCATTGAGTTCTTCTGATAACCACGGTGCCCATTTATGCCTTGATTTAGTTTGAGAGGTCACCAAGGGAAAGATTGAATCAAGTGTATTGTTATTCCAAATACAGAAGCCGATAGAACGTAAATTGGGTGAGGCACAAATTTAATTCTTAAAAGTGCTATACAATTCTTTTTAAGAATTTCTGTCAATGGATGTAGCTTTGACAGCAGTTTCTCGCTTAAAAGTGGTAGAAAAAGTTAATTCTATGATCTATATGGTCTCTCAGATCATCATTTTGTTACCAAGAGGGGAGCTGAGCAATATGTTGTACAGGTGGAAGAAGAAAAGGAAAAGTCCTGTTTCTTACTGAAAATACTTAATGCTGTACAAAGGAGAAAATCTGTTCCTGCCGGTGCTTCCTCACATTGTTTAGCAAGGAAGATAGGCAATTAAGAATCTAGCCATGGCCAAATCCGTAACTCAGATAATTTAAAACTATTGGGCATCCCATACCTTATAGGACCCTATATGTATTCGGTGTAATGTTGAACTTGGCACACTACTAGTTAGTAGAGCCAGAAGCAGATCTGAAAACCTGGCTTCAACAATGGGCCTGCTACAAGTCAAGGAGAGAAAAATAGTGGAAGGGATGGGAAAGATAATAGTAAGAGGTATTGTTTTTCAGTGGTCTATCGGGTATGGCACCAACAACGGGCGAAAATTGACTCCAAACTTTTAAAGTTTTTCAAAATCAGTTACAGGGAGCTTTCATACAAATCGAGACATGCAACACTACTACAATTTTCTACTTGATCAAACGAGGAAGGGGTATCAAAATACTACCCATTGTTCAAGCTTCCTTAAGAGATTTGGCACTGAGCAATTCTCAAAGTTCTACGAGTAGCTCACCATCTGCAATGAAAATAAAACATCATGGTAGACGGTATGCAGTCAATCAATCAATCAGGTGTTTGTTAAGCGCGACTACTCACCCGTAGGGGTCTCAAGGCGCTGGGCGGGGGGGGTTCGCAGGTTCCAGTCCATCAAGGAGGGGGTCTGTCGAAGAGCCAGGTTTTGAGGTTTCCTGCGAAGATGGGGAGCGATGTTGTCTGTCTGAGGTGGAGCGGAAGGTCGTTCCAGGCTCTGGCCGCGAGGAAGGAGAAGGAGCGGCCTCCCGATCTGGTCTTTCTGGTGCGGGGGACCACGGCGTAGGAGAGCTGGGCTGATCGTAGGGTCCTTTTGGGTGCGTGGAATTTGAGATTTGAGTCGGCTGTTCAGGTATGCTGGTCCGGTGTCGTGGAGGGCCTTGTGAGCGTGGGTGAGCATCTTGAAGGTGACTCTAGCTTCGATGGGGAGCCAGTGGAGTGTGCGCAGGTGCTGGGAGATGTGGCAGTGTCTTGGCAGGTTGAGGACCAGTCTTGCGGCAGCGTTTTGCATGTTCTGTAGCTTGCGGGTGAGGTTCTTGTTTATTCCGGCATAGAGTGCGTTGCCGTAGTCGAGTCTGCTGGTGACCAGGGCGTGAGTGACGGTCTTTCTGTGTTCGAGGGGGATCCATTTGAAGGTCTTACGTAGGAGGCGGAGGGTGTGGAAGCAGGAGGACGAGACGGAGTTGATCTGGCGGTCCATTTTGAGCCTTGAGTCCAGGATGATTCCCAGGTTGCGTGCGTGGTCCGTGGGGGTGGGCGGGCTTCCGAGGGCGAGATATTTCAGTAAAACTGAAATATCTCATAAGAGGGAGTTAGATCAAGACAAGGTAGGCAAAATATTGGTAATATGGGGAACACCTACCATAGATTTATTTTCATCAAATGTAAGCCTAAAACCCTAAGATTTTGTGTACAAGTACGCGCAGCCACAATCCAAGAGGGCTGCACTGTCAATCATTAGGTACTAAACATTCACTTATGTTTTTCCACCAATACTACTCCTACCACTGGTTATCCATAGGTGCATGAAGACAAGAAGAATTTTGATTTCTGATTGCACCAAAGTAGGCGCATCAACCATAGTAGTCCATCTGGTGAATATATCACAATAGACATAGTAGAAAATGCGAACATTATAACACATTCTAACAATGCAGAATGACAATGTGTTATGTTAGCGAGTTTTATAAAGCGCAGCGTATACCCGAAGGTGTCTTGGCGCTGAAAGCTGAGCAAAGTATGGAAGGTGAATGCAGGAAAGCAGCTACCTGTTGAAGAGCCAGGTTTTAAGAAGCTTCCTGAAGACTTGTAAGGATGGTGTGGATCTGATGTGGAGAGGCAGCGTATTCCAGAGTGTAGTGGCTCCGGTGAGAAAGCTGCTGCCACCCCATTTGGTTTTCTTGAATCTGAAGGAGGTCACTTTGTAAGTTCCTAGAGATCTAAGGTTACTGTTAGGGGTTATACCAATAGATGGCTTTTTTTAGGAATTTGGGACCGGAGCCGTGAAGGTCCTTAAACGTGAGGCAGAGAGTTTTGAATTTAATTTGATTCCTTATGGTAAGCCAGTGTAGTTCATTAATAGCAGAGGATCTTGAGAGATGTTTAGGGAGACCGAGCAATACTCTGGGGGCACAGTTTTGGAGGGCCTGTAATTTATTAATGTATTGATTCTGTAGATTGATATATAAACCATTACAATAATCAATTTTGGATAGAATGAGAGAGGACATAACTGTTTTTCTCGAATTGATAGGTATGTTGTAAGGAAGGACCTTTTTGATGGTTCTTAAGGTGTTATAAGAAGCAGATAGGATGGAATTAATCTGTGCGGTAATCTTTGCAGTACCTAGAACCCAAGAGCCTGAATTTAATAGCTCAGCTTATAAGAGCATAGTGTTTCATCACGTATCCTTGCCTGCTAAATGTATGAAGGTACCAAAGAAGCAAGGGTCTACACATAAGTGCTATGTGACACAATGAAAGTTTAATTATTTGGTGTTACGCCAACAGTTGTCAAGAAAAATAGGGTGAGACAGTTCTAGTACATTACATTATGAATTTGTTAGCTTGCAGGCTTAGCTATGTATGATGTAAGGTGCATCTGTCAAATATTTCGTCTTGCATGAAGGATGCCAACGCAGTGTTGTTTTTAACAATTCCACTGATTAAAAAGTTTTCAGCGTGTATTAAGAGATTGTAATTCCCGCATAGTAGAGCAGCACCAAATTGAATCTTAACCTTGTTTTAGAATACTAATGTTACCACCATTATAACTAACAAAAGTATCATTAAAGCATTAAACCTTAAAAACAGCTTTTCTAATAGCTATCACATCTTTACGCAGAGTGGGTTAAATTTAGGCGCCTGCAGGACAACTGTTCTTTTTGCAGACACATAAAGGTAAATTGTTTATGAAGACCAACCCAAACTTTATTCTAAAGATGGTTTTACATTTTCATGTTAATCTATACTCTTGTCTTGATTCTTTAAGTACTTGCAACAACAGTAGAAAGATCATTACACACTTGATGGTAGAAGAGTGGTAATGTATTAAATCAAACAAATAAAAACACAAATAACTACACACACCCCACTGTCGCACAACTTTTCAGGTAAAAGGTACAGCTCCAGCGATGGCAACAATTGCCAGATTGATTGAGAGACCATTCAGTTGTGATACTGTTTGACAGTGCCAATCTTGAATGTGATGCTTACAGCTCATTCAGCAAGGAAGATGTACCTCATTAAGATACTTAGGAAATGTATCTCTGAATGACATTTGTACAGATGCTTCTTGATATGTGTGATCACTTTTGCATATACTTAACTTATATTTGCAGCTAGGTTTGTACTGGGGAACCAATGTCAACACATTTTTTGGACTGGTATTTATAATTAGGCGGTGAATTTTCCCAATAAACAACCGGCAAAAGAACGAACTCAAAAGTGTTGGACCTCCTCCAGCACAACAAAATTAAAAGGCTCTGGACATGACAGAATACACAGACTCTCCCCGCACCCTAATACGCAGACTCCACGACGCAGGGATCCAAGACAAGGCCCTCGACTGGATCCGCTCCTTCCTCTCCGGCAGAACG
Organism: Calotriton arnoldi; assembly: GCA_963921515.1. Lineage (NCBI taxonomy): Eukaryota > Metazoa > Chordata > Amphibia > Caudata > Salamandridae > Calotriton > Calotriton arnoldi. The sequence goes on from CAWUFW010011393.1 coordinate 528,950, forward strand.
CAGCGGGTCAGACTCCCCCCCCCCTTCCTCGCGGACCCTACACCAACCACCTGCGGAGTCCCCCAGGGGTCCTCCCTCAGCCCTACGCTCTTCAACGTCTACATGGCTCCGCTCGCCCCCATCGTCAGAACCTACGGACTCAACATTGTGTCATATGCAGACGACACCCAACTCATCCTCTCCCTATCCAACGAACCCAACACCGCCAGACACAACTTTCGAGAAGGCATGGAAGCCATCGCCAAATGGATGAAAAACAGCTGCCTACAACTAAACACCAACAAAACGGAAGTACTCATCATGGGCCCAAACCCCGACGCCTGGAACGACACCTGGTGGCCCCCCGCCCTCGGAAGCCCGCCCAGCCCCACGGACCATGCACGCAACCTGGGAATCATCCTGGACTCAGAGCTCAAAATGGACCGCCAGATCAACTCTGTCTCGTCCTCCTACTTCCACACCCTCCGCCTCCTACGTAAGACCTTCAAATGGATCCCCCTCGAACACAGAAAGACCGTCACTCACGCCCTGGTCACCAGCAGACTCGACTACGGCAACGCACTCTATGCCGGAATAAACAAGAACCTCACCCGCAAGCTACAGAACATCCAAAACGCTGCCGCAAGACTGGTCCTCAACCTGCCAAGACACTGCCACATCTCCCAGCACCTGCGCACAATCCACTGGCTCCCCATCGAAGCTAGAGTCACCTTCAAGATGCTCACCCACGCTCACAAGGCCCTCCACGACACCGGACCAGCATACCTGAACAGCCGACTCAAATTCCACGCACCCCAAAGGACCCTACGATCAGCCCAGCTCTCCTACGCCGTGGTCCCCCGCACCAGAAAGACCAGATCGGGAGGCCGCTCCTTCTCCTTCCTCGCGGCCAGACCCTGGAACGACCTTCCGCTCCACCTCAGACAGACAACATCACTCCCCACCTTTGCAAGAAACCTCAAAACCTGGCTCTTCGACAGACCCCCTCCTTGATGGACTGGAACCTGCGAACCCCCCCCCCCCCCAGCGCCTTGAGACCCCTACGGGTGAGTAGTCGCGCTTAACAAACCCCTGTTTGATTGATTGAATTTTCATGCCTTTCTAATATCGTCTTGAAATTTGCCCTAAAAAGAATAGTTGTTTATTTTGTGAATAGGATCTCTCATCATGATTTAAATAATTGATAAATGGAATAGTTTAGCCCTGAGGAAGCAACACAACTACTGGTATAGTTGTGAAACACTTTTTGGCTTGCTGTACCCTGGTTTTAGATTTAAATTATGTGATGGAATAAAGAAAACAAACTTATTTGAACATTATATACTATGAAACTTTCAAGATAATAAAATGAATAAAGAAATGTTGAAATACTAAATTGATTTGATTTTGAACCTCATCTTTTTGGGGTTTATGGACCCCTTCCCCCAAATGTTTTGTAGATAGAACATAGAAGTTAAAATGGGACTATCTATTGTACTGGGGTCCAGGACTCTTTCAGCGCAAGTTTGTTTGTGACAATTTCTTTGGTTTCAGACTGACTATTTTGAATGCTCCAAATCTTATGAATTTGTTTATTTTCTTTGGCCCCAAAGTATATTAAAATGCTGTGATCCCGGGATGAAACTATCAAGAATTGTGTTTTCTCAGTCTTTTCCAAAACAAGAGTGGACCATGATATTTTACCAGGGATAGTAATCTGCAAGGAACTGATATCTACAATATATATTGTTATGTTTTACCCACCAGAAATTCCGTTTGTCAACACTGATATTTGCTCGGGGAAGAAGGAAGAGTCAAATCCCTCTGTGGTGGATCAGCCTGATAGAAAGGGAGCACAACACGGGGCGAGTCCCAGCTTGGGTATGTTTCTAAGTTTTTACATTAGCAGAAATAGATTTTTTGGAATGGACATTAGTTACTTCTGCCCCTGGTTCTCCAATATTTTCAATAGTTTGATAAGCTATTCAGTAGTACCTGATCAATTAATGTTGGTGATTTCATAAGCAGGGATAAAAATAAATCTGTTAATGTGCTGTGTTTCTTCTTGTGCTGGTGCTATTTTGGATTCTTTTTTTTTTTTATACATTTCTTTATTAGTTTTTCTAAAACAAAAAAAGTGTCATTAGGCAAGTTACACTTTCATAAAGTGCGCTACTTTATAATCAGATGTAAATATCATGTCATCTGTAATAACACACACGTAATAATTGGTTTAGCCTAACAAAACATCCCTCACAAAGCATGATTCAAATCTGCATTCATTTTACTTTATTCCTCATCCTTTGGATCACTAAAGTTTTCCACTCATGTATTCCATGTACGGTAGTGTTTATGAGGGCATCCTCTGACCTTGTATATGGAGACCCCAAGGACACGACAACAGTCCTTGCCCCCCTTCACTTCCTGATACTTTGGGTGAGCTCTCTCTGCATATTTGTGCGACGTTCCTTTTCCCCAGAGTTAGTCCCAAACTAAAGAAGGTTCATTCAACCCTTGTGAATCCTTCATCATCGAGTGTGTTTAAAAGTACTATCTTTGAGTTTGATTGGTCCATGAAGTATTGCTCTCAAAATTCTTCTTCCCAAAAGGGTTTTAATTTGGGGCATAGCCATATCTTGTGGATGAAGTCTCCTATTGCTGCTTGACACCTTAAGCACTCCAGTCTGGTGCCTCTGCTAAGATTCCATAGACATTTAAATTGAATCAAGCGCAGCCTCTTTGCTCAAACGGCCCACAGAGAAGCAGCAGTCACAAATACCCATTCCCCCTCTTCAGTAGGCCCTATTTCCGCTTCTCATATCACCTTTAGTCCAGCCATATTGTCAGGAGAATTAATGCCATTTTGGATTATTGAGTAGGGGCTTGCCCAGTGTCACCTTCAATTAGCAATGAAGTATGGACACTGATGGTCACAGTACTGCCTGCTAAAGAATAGCTGAATCAGGTAAATGTAACTAAGATTTCTGATGCCTCCAATGACATCTCAAATTCTTTAGTTGAACCCTTGTTTTTGCAATCATAGTCAGGATTTCCTTTGATGTCATGTGAAAAGTGAACAGCACGACTTGTTGAAATCTTAAAGTATCTGTAAATAATTGTACCTTTTAGAGCCTTTTTAATTCAAAATCTGTTTACCAGCACCAACGACCACTCGCCTTTTGACTTACCCCTTGGACAGTTATGTGATCCCTTGACATTTTTTTCATTGATGCCCTTCTATGTACACTGAAACTGTCATCCCACGTGTCATGCTCCTTCCATGACACACCTTGGTAATTGCATTTTACAATACTCTTTTTGCTGGACTTTTAGTTAAATGGCCCCTTGTTTTGCCCTGTTTTTGAGCAACATATAAGAATTGCAGAATATATAGTGAGATATATGTATATAAGTTGTTCTGGCCAGGCAGCCTCTCTTTAAAAGTGCCCTTTATTATGATTTTTTTAGATTATTTTCAGAGAAATCTTATGGCTATCCTCTATATACCATGGTGCTGATTATGATCCTAGAATTACTTTCTGTGGGCCATTTGACCAGAAATTCATTTGTCTAATTGGATCCGTTACACTGGCATCATTTTTGTGCCAATGCCTTATTCTGTCTTGCATGATTTTTTTGTTCCTCTTTGTGTGTGTATATACATATTTTTTGTCTCCATTTATTTTGTTTCTTTGCACAAGCACTGGACACGTCATGTACAAAAATGTTGATATTAATTTATTTTCACTACTAAAGACATTCTGCATTACAAAATTTTACAATATCATCTAACATTCATTGTTCAGGTACTATTTATGGTGCTATTAGCTTTTGGAACTAATCACAGTTATCAAGATGCATAGCACAGTGAGCCATTGTTTGTCGTAACATTTTCATAATTCATGGCCATACTTGTACAATTAACCAGTCAATTTAGCCTTTGAGAATAGGCTGAGCCCATTATGTGGAATATAGCACACCCTCCAACCCCCCGCACACTCCATCCCCCTACTGCAGACCGTGGGGTCAGGTAATTGGCATTAAGCAAAGTGCATTGCTGGCTTCCCTTCAGCACAGGGCACCTTACTCCACACACTGAATCGCATAAAATGCATCCAATAGAGCCCTAGCAGTTTTATCAGACAAAAAGTGCCTACTGCCAAAAGTTAGTTTAATCATTTGAGTGGCTGACTTCAGACAATGAGGGCCAAACTAGGGCACTATGTGCCGCAAAACAACTTCCTGGTAATAAGACTTAAAGTGAGGTGCTTCTAAACAACCCTCTCTATGCAGAGAACTGGAGTTGAAAATGTACACAGCCATTGCTGGGATGGGGATACATTATTTTTACTTCCAATCCCCAGATAGACATCCGTAGTTGTAGCCACATTATAAAGGCTCCCACGTTCTTATCCTGATGGAAATAAACCTTTAGTAGCTCCTTCTTGTGGCAGGTGCTCTACAAAGGAGTGTGATACAAAAGGGGATACAAAAGGGGATGATGGACGGAACGTTTGAGCCAATCAAACACTCACCCCCAGTCAACTGATCTGGGTTTAATCCATCATCATTCTTTAGCTCACTCCACCACCCCAGTTCAGACATGGCCATATGCAAATCAGTCTGACCCTGTGCCTCATGGGAACAGTCCAGCCCGAACTGCCAAGCCATGTCTTCCCTGGACCGGAAACAAGCATCCTAGGACCGGTTTCTGGCATTCCAGCCGTCATCAGCCAGGCTTGCTTGAATCCAGTGGCAAAGTGAGCAAGGGACCCACGTCTGGGCATACCCCCGCCAACTTACGGCGAACAAAGCGATACAAAAGGGGATGATGGACGGAACGTTTGAGCCAATCAAACACTCACCCCCAGTCAACTGATCTGGGTTTAATCCATCATCATTCTTTAGCTCACTCCACCACCCCAGTTCAGACATGGCCATATGCAAATCAGTCTGACCCTGTGCCTCATGGGAACAGTCCAGCCCGAACTGCCAAGCCATGTCTTCCCTGGACCGGAAACAAGCATCCTAGGACCGGTTTCTGGCATTCCAGCCGTCATCAGCCAGGCTTGCTTGAATCCAGTGGCAAAGTGAGCAAGGGACCCACGTCTGGGCATACCCCCGCCAACTTACGGCGAACAAAGCGATACAAAAGGGGATGATGGACGGAACGTTTGAGCCAATCAAACACTCACCCCCAGTCAACTGATCTGGGTTTAATCCATCATCATTCTTTAGCTCACTCCACCACCCCAGTTCAGACATGGCCATATGCAAATCAGTCTGACCCTGTGCCTCATGGGAACAGTCCAGCCCGAACTGCCAAGCCATGTCTTCCCTGGACCGGAAACAAGCATCCTAGGACCGGTTTCTGGCATTCCAGCCGTCATCAGCCAGGCTTGCTTGAATCCAGTGGCAAAGTGAGCAAGGGACCCACGTCTGGGCATACCCCCGCCAACCTTACGGCGGTAACAAAGCGATACAAAAGGGGATGATGGACGGAACGTTTGAGCCAATCAAACACTCACCCCCAGTCAACTGATCTGGGTTTAATCCATCATCATTCTTTAGCTCACTCCACCACCCCAGTTCAGACATGGCCATATGCAAATCAGTCTGACCCCTGTGCCTCATGGGAACAGTCCAGCCCGAACTGCCAAGCCATGTCTTCCCTGGACCGGAAACAAGCATCCTAGGACCGGTTTCTGGCATTCCAGCCGTCATCAGCCAGGCTTGCTTGAATCCAGTGGCAAAGTGAGCAAGGGACCCACGTCTGGGCATACCCCCGCCAACTTACGGCGAACAAAGCGATACAAAAGGGGATGATGGACGGAACGTTTGAGCCAATCAAACACTCACCCCCAGTCAACTGATCTGGGTTTAATCCATCATCATTCTTTAGCTCACTCCACCACCCCAGTTCAGACATGGCCATATGCAAATCAGTCTGACCCTGTGCCTCATGGGAACAGTCCAGCCCGAACTGCCAAGCCATGTCTTCCCTGGACCGGAAACAAGCATCCTAGGACCGGTTTCTGGCATTCCAGCCGTCATCAGCCAGGCTTGCTTGAATCCAGTGGCAAAGTGAGCAAGGGACCCACGTCTGGGCATACCCCGCCAACTTACGGCGAACAAAGCGATACAAAAGGGATGATGGACGGAACGCTTGAGCCAATCAAACACTCACCCCCAGTCAACTGATCTGGGTTTAATCCATCATCATTCTTTAGCTCACTCCACCACCCCAGTTCAGACATGGCCATATGCAAATCAGTCTGACCCTGTGCCTCATGGGAACAGTCCAGCCCGAACTGCCAAGCCATGTCTTCCCTGGACCGGAAACAAGCATCCTAGGACCGGTTTCTGGCATTCCAGCCGTCATCAGCCAGGCTTGCTTGAATCCAGTGGCAAAGTGAGCAAGGGACCCACGTCTGGGCATACCCCCGCCAACTTACGGCGAACAAAGCGATACAAAAGGGGATGATGGACGGAACGCTTGAGCCAATCAAACACTCACCCCCAGTCAACTGATCTGGGTTTAATCCATCATCATTCTTTAGCTCACTCCACCACCCCAGTTCAGACATGGCCATATGCAAATCAGTCTGACCCTGTGCCTCATGGGAACAGTCCAGCCCGAACTGCCAAGCCATGTCTTCCCTGGACCGGAAACAAGCATCCTAGGACCGGTTTCTGGCATTCCAGCCGTCATCAGCCAGGCTTGCTTGAATCCAGTGGCAAAGTGAGCAAGGGACCCACGTCTGGGCATACCCCGCCAACTTACGGCGAACAAAGCGATACAAAAGGGGATGATGGACGGAACGCTTGAGCCAATCAAACACTCACCCCCAGTCAACTGATCTGGGTTTAATCCATCATCATTCTTTAGCTCACTCCACCACCCCAGTTCAGACATGGCCATATGCAAATCAGTCTGACCCTGTGCCTCATCGGGAACAGTCCAGCCCGAACTGCCAAGCCATGTCTTCCCTGGACCGGAAACAAGCATCCTAGGACCGGTTTCTGGCATTCCAGCCGTCATCAGCCAGGCTTGCTTGAATCCAGTGGCAAAGTGAGCAAGGACCCACGTCTGGGCATACCCCGCCAACTTACGGCGAACAAAGCGATACAAAAGGGGATGATGGACGGAACGTTTGAGCCAATCAAACACTCACCCCCAGTCAACTGATCTGGGTTTAATCCATCATCATTCTTTAGCTCACTCCACCACCCCAGTTCAGACATGGCCAGACAAAGGAGTGTGAGCTGATGTAGTTGGGCATTCTGTGACAAGTTCATCATTTCATGATTCCCCCTTACAAGTGTTGCTTCTGGATCCCTATGTAGACTTCATGATTCATATGTCACAGACTTTTACATAGTTAACTTCTCTTCTCCAGTTTCTTAGCCGCACTAAATTATAACTCTAGAAGTACTTGCAGAGAAGTACAACGAACAACTCCCACTGTTCCTGATTTCAGTCTTCGTCATGGACAAACAACAAACCTGCCCTGCTTGTCTCCATTCAGAGAATGAAAAGAGAATATACACCTTTGATAATGCTATTTTATAAAAATCAACATTCTCTGTAATTACAGGGTATGAGGTTATTTCCTTCCCTATTAAAGAAGAGGAAGAGGTCTATCCTCTGAATCATCCATTCTTGGAGAGCAGAGGAAGCATCACCCATTCCACAGGTTAGTAAACATGTAAAAAGTCGCCAAATGAACTCCTAAACCCACAACATCTGTCTGATTTTTTTTTTTTACTTGAGACTGGTCTCTTGCAACACCAAAAGACAATGAAAGAAATTCTAACTCTTTTTTTTCTCCTTTATTTTGCTTCCAGTGTGTTTAAGACAAGAATCAGGCTCGTACACTTTTTCTAAATGATGAGAAACTATTATGTATGTTTTCAGGTAAGGCAGGTTGACATGAGGTGACACTATATCTCAAATACAGTTTAGAGCACTGTCCATCTACATTACTTCTGGCACTTCAAGGTGGAGAAACAATCTTGTTAAAATTGCATGATAGTTTTTCTTTGGTACTGGTAGACAGTCGGTTTTCTAATTATGCCTTTTTAATCTGTACATGGACATTGCTACATTTATAGAAGCTACATACTTGTGAACGCCTAGAATCTCCAGTGTCCACCGTTGGACAATCGGGGTCAGCTCTGTGCCAGATTTTTAAGCTATCCAAATGAGATAAATATGCATACATGATATTTTAAGCTGCGCTAATTCATATAGTCAGTGGTTTTTCTAGACATTTTATCATGTTTCCATCTCCACTCAATCTACATTGGACACCATTAGCCCAGATATTTACCTACGTCCCTCCAACAATTATAAGGGATGCTCTGAAGATTTTCTCTAAATCTAGACACCAAGAGCACACCATTCTTTTCAGCTCCTCCTCAAGTAACAATAGCACCATTGGTAATGACCTTTGCATGGAAGATAACATCTTTTACCAAGATCAAATGTAGCCTTTGTGGTGAGGATGGCCCACCCTTTCATCTTCCATTGAAATGCTATGTGTCTTGTGTGCAGGCCTTTTTGACTTTGAACCCTCTATCGGTGGGAATCCAAAGAATCTTTTGTGTGGTGGCTAGGTTCCTGAGATTGAAACTTCAGATAGAGACCTCAGTGCTGACATTTGCTGTGTGGGCCATGTTAGTTGCCTTTTTTGCAAAGTTTCTGAGCTTCGGTTTCAGCAAGCACCAGTCCCTGAACATCCATTCTTTGGGGCATTTGTAATTCCATCACTGGAATTCTGGTTTTGCAGAGAGCTTCGCTTCAATAAGGAGCTATACTGGTTCTGTGTGGACAGTTGAGGCACCCTGAGAAATATTACTGGACAGCCAACTTGTCAGATTGGTGCTGCTACCTTCACCCTCTGTTTGGCTAGTGATCAAGAAGATAGGTGTGCTGAGAGCAAACCGCGGTATAAACAAAGTTTTAAAATCAGCTTGTGCCTTATATTTAACCAAGTCGGAAAAAGTCCAAATTGAGAAATTGAAATCAGCATCTGAGAAGCAAGGTGCAAGTGTAGATCATCGAGTGGGTTAAACTGCAACAAATAGTTGACAGCGGTGCATCACAAGCAGTGGCTCCATCAATAGTTTATACTGCTCAAGTCTTCCTCTTCACTTTTCTGCTTACAAATGGCCTAGTGTTCCCAAACCCTTATTTACACTGTTGCGGAACACTGTGCTCTATTTTCACATGCTGGATAATCAGCCAGTAAAATCCGATGCTTTTCTGTTTGGAAGCTCCAGCCCTTTGGAAAATGGAAATGATCTTATTATTATAGCATGGATACACAGGAGGACCCATGTTTGGAGCCCTATCCAGTAAAACCATCCCCACTGGATGGCACTGCAGCAAATCATGTGGTCATCCAGAGGGTGGCTGACCACCACAAAGTTTTTTTTTTTTTTAAACTTATTTTTATTGCAACACTGCACAGATATCGCATTACATGTTTGGTATTTCAAGCCTTTCCCACCCAGGAGAGATGCGTGCAGCAATAACTTATGGTAAGAAATGAAAATAACAAAAGGAACCTTTGCAGCGACCAGTGGCGGAACCCCATCCCATAGGTAATATATATTGGACATCTAGAGCAGGACTATCGGACGGCCAACATTATTTTTCCGAGGAAGCGGGGGATCTCTTCTGCCCTCCGGCGAAGACTATTTCTATATGTGAGAGCGGGGGGTTTCTCAGTTCTCTGGGTTCAGTGTGGGGGTGGTATGATTTGACATTTGTGTTGAGCCCTCCTCCCTCTCATTCTCACCACAAAGTTGAATTACATGTGGTGGATGAGGAAGATCACTTTTTGGTGTAGAAACGTTCCAAGACAGAACACTTGGTCCAATTCCTCTTGTGCTAAAAAGCAAATTGTGCAGCTGCAAACTTAAAGGACCCTGTAAAAACAAGGGTTTCCACCCCAAGAGTACAGAAAAAGTATAAAGCAGCACCAGAGGATCCTTTGTATTTTAGAGGCCATGTACCACAGGATTCCCATGTTGTCTGTACAGGTAGGAAAAGGGCCTTCGAACAGAGGACAGGAGATGCACCACCACCGGTCAAGGAGAGTAGTAAGATTGGCAGCGCAGGTAAAAGGGTAGATCTGTGGGTAGATGGTGCATAGCCAGTTCATTGGCCCTGTTGTTCAGATATGATGGGTACCACTGGGAAAAGATGGTGCATCTGGTTAAACACCTGCCGGAGACATACTGGAAAAGAGGCAAAGAGTTGGCTTAAGAGGAGAAAAACCCCTTCTAATGCCAATCTTAGATGCGCACTGGATGCAGCCGAAAGCACATCCACAGACACAAATACTAGAGTCTTACTCCGAAAACGTGCCTGGCTCAGTATCTCGGTCTTCTGTTCTGAGGCCCAACAGAATCTGTAAAATTGCCCCCTTTCACACAGAGTATTATTTGGTCCTCAAAAAGATTTTAAAAAGACACTGAAGCAGCTAAGAGTACAGGGGAATTTCAGACCGAAACAGGCAAGCCTGGTCTTCAGCGCCAAAAGGCAAGAGCAAGAGCCAAAGCTGCAGCCAGACCACAGTTCCCTGCTTTGCAGCATCAACAGCTCTTTCAGGCGGGACGAACCTCTAAGTATTATCAAAAAAGACTCCCCAGCAACAACCAGAAAAAAAAGCAGAGGTGCACAACAGTGACTTACCCTCCATACCCCTTCCACTGCCCCCTGCCACACAACACCTGTCCGGGAAAGAATAAGGTTCTTTCTTCCTCAAATTATAGAACAAAACCTTACTATATTGGGTCTTATCCATCATCGCCTACTGATACATTTTGAAATTTACTACAACACCATCAGACATACCACATCTTCATCACATCATCAGCCAGAACATCAAATGCTCCTGGAGGAGAAGGTGAGGACATTGCTTTAAAAAGGGGCAATAGAGTTGGTTCTAGTAATTCTTAAAGGACAAGGAGTATTCTCTGTATGCTTCCTAATCCCCATAAAGGGCAGGATTCTAAGGCCAATACTAAACCTAGGCCACTCAATCAATACATAGTGTCAGAGCACTTCAAGATGACAACTCAAGAAGTCATTCCGATGCTTGTGCTGTGCTGCACAGGAGATCACATGACAGCGCTCAGTCTCAGGATGGCTACTTTTATATCCCCATCCATCAGCACACCATCACTATTTCAGGTTTTTGGTAAATGGACAACATTACTCGGTACAAAGTACTACCCTTTGGGTTCACATCAGCCCCACAATTATTCACCAAACATCTATCAATGGTCGTGGTCCACCTATGCAACAGGGCCGTTCACTGACTCTCCATATCTAAATGACTGGCTAATATAGAACAGCGAACAACAACGTCTAGCACACCCTCAACAAATTGTATCACTGGTACAGAGATTGGAATGCACAGTAAATTCCAAGAAATCATATCTCTGACCCCAACAATCTTTCTTGGAAGCCATTCTGAACACAGTGAAAGACAAAGCCCACTCCAAGAATGTGAGAATTAAGTCATTTCAGTGCATGCTTCCCCTTTACCCGATGTGTCCTTTGACAGTGATAATAAAATTGATGGGGATGATGGCATCTTAAATTGCAGCAGTTCCATATGCTCGTTTTTATATGCACCCACTACAGGAGAGTCTGTCTTGGATATGGTCAAAAGTGATGGGTCGGTGTGAAGGTCTAATGTTTGTGGAGGCCAGAGTTCAGCACAGAATAAAATAGTGGAGGAACAACAATTTGGTACTGACCAGGTAACTTCTCCAGCCTCAGCCACAAGTGACAATTGCCACGGACACTTCCATTATGTGCTGGGGAGTGCATGTATACAACTTGACAATTTCGGGCACCTGGACCCAACAATAGCAGCAGCAACTGCATACCAATTTTCTGTGGCTGATGTCAGCACAACTGGCAATGAGAGGTTCTTACACAACAATTCACCACAAGATCTTGCTCATCTGAATAGACAACATGACTGCAATGTACTACAAAGCAAACACAAGGAGATGATGGACGGAGCACTGAAACTTTTCAGTCACTCACCCCCAGTCACAGATCTGGGTTGAATCCATCATCGTTCTTTAGCTCACTTCGCCACCCCAGTTCAGACACAGCTATATGCAAATCAGTCTTGACCCCGTGCCTCATGGGAACAGTCCAGCCCTAACTGCCAAGCCATGTCTTCCCTGGACCAGAAACAAGCATCCTGGGACCGGTTTCGGGCTAACAGGCCTCATCAGCCAGGCTAGCTTGAATCCAGTGGCAAAGTGAGCAAGGGACTCACATCTGGGCATACCCTGCCAACTTAGGGCGAACAAAGCAAACACAAGGAGATGATGGACGGAGCACTGAAACTTTTCAGTCACTCACCCCCAGTCACAGATCTGGGTTGAATCCATCATCGTTCTTTAGCTCACTTCGCCACCCCAGTTCAGACACAGCTATATGCAAATCAGTCTTGACCCTGTGCCTCATGGGAACAGTCCAGCCCGAACTGCCAAGCCATGTCTTCCCTGGACCAGAAACAAGCGTCAGGGTCAAGACTGATTTGCATATAGCTGTGTCTGAACTGGGGTGGCAAAGTGAGCTAAAGAATGATGATGGATTCAACCCAGATCTGTGACTGGGGGTGAGTGTTTGAAAAGTTTCAGCACTCCGTCCATCATCTCCTTGTGTTTGCTTTGTTCGCCCTAAGTTGGCAGGGTATGCCCAGACGTGGGTCCCTTGCTCACTTTGCCACTGGATTCAAGCTAGCCTGGCTGATGAGGGCTGTTAGCCCGAAACCGGTCCCAGGATGCTTGATTCCGGTCCAGGGACGACATGGCTTGGCAGTTCGGGCTGGACTGTTCCCATGAGGCACAGGGTCAAGACTGATTTGCATATAGCTGTGTCTGAACTGGGGTGGCAAAGTGAGCTAAAGAATGATGATGGATTCAACCCAGATCTGTGACTGGGGGTGAGTGTTTGAAAAGTTTCAGCACTCCGTCCATCAACTCCTTGTGTTTGCAATGTACTACAACCAGAAACAAGTACACACAGCTGGTAACTTCAGTACAAAGATGGCATTAGGCCATTCATCATCAAGCTTTCTGATTACCGGAATATCTCCCCGGAGGGGAAATACTTTTGTAGACTTGCTAAGCAGCATGCATAAGCAAACGCATAAATTGGAGATGAATCCCCAAGCAATTCATAAGTATGTTTGTAGATGGGGAACACCCACAGTCGATCTGATTGCCACAACAGACAACCCCCTGTTATTCACATTTACTAATACTTTGGGCCTCAGAATCTTATTGGATTGCAAGGTATTGTGCATGCGACAGGAGGGTAGCTAACGGAGAATGCCAGTATTTCTTCTGAGGAATGGTGCCTTGCGATCCAACTATGTAAAATAATTCTAATTCTACCAGGCATGAAAACTCGACATTTTCAAAGAATTTGAAGAATCTACTGCCCTTCATATGAAGTAAATTTGGTGACAGAATAACTCACTTTCCAGATGTCAAGCAGACGATCCTTTCCAGAGGGAATTCCGGATCAAAAGCTTTAGGGTAAACCAAAGTGGATTGGAATTGGATATAGAAATTAGAACTTTAAACGTTCTTTAGGGATCCAGAGATGTATTTATGCTGCATGTAGAGTAGGTCAGAGTATTCTTGCTCAACAATAGCTTGATAACATGTCTTCAACGTTTGCATTCTGGCTGGAAGAATTATTTATTTATGCAGCTATGAAAATGTCCATGGCCAATCAGGGAAGTGTAATAAATAACTACAGACATAGCCACTGGTATTTATCTTTCTAACTACTATTAATGATTATAAACAGGCAAAGTTTAAAAAAAAAAGATCTTTATTGAACACAGTAAATACCGATAATCACGTTCAGCATAGGGACAGAAAGGGCATATCGAACCGTAGTTGCTCTGAGTACAAAGCCTATCAGTTTACAAAATCGGAGCTCAGATAAATGAAAATAACACCTCTCCCCCACCCTTTCGAGCCAAACCTTCAGTTAGGTCCCCAAACCTCACAGCCAGCTACACTAGGCAAAGGTGAGATTTTGAAATAAGTGTACCATTAGAGATATTATTCTAAACATCAAACATGCAGGTAGCTACAGCCCATTTATACTGTTTGCCTGGACCTAATTCCAAGTTTAGGGAGGCTGATGATCTTTTTCAAAGCAGTAAAGAAAGACTAACTCATCCCATTGAAAGGCTGTTAGACTCGTACATGAGCCCCCCTTGTCTTCTCTTTGTAGGGCATAAATTTGCGTTTAAGCCCAAACTACAATGCTACTATTTCATTTACTGGATGAGGTTGGCCTATATGCCTTCCACCCGAATGTTAGTTCTTTCTTAACTATCAGCAAAGCTAGGTCAGTAAATCTAGTTGCAAGCTTATCTTTCTTAGGCTTTTTCACAGACCCAAAATTCACCCTTCAAAATGAGTCGGGTCCATTCTTCCAGTTAATAGGCACAAAACAATAATAACCCCCAGCCAATAAGGTGCCAGATAGTGACAGCTTCACATCATTTGTTTAAAATCTGCATTATCATCAACGGACCGTGAGGTGTTGAATGTTGCTGTCTATTGCACGTGCGACGACTTTTGTGTTTTCATGAAACCAGAAATCAATAAACATATTTAAACAAAAAAAAAATCTGCATTCTTATCATGACACCTAGGGCACAGTGTTGCAGCATCCCTTGGATCGTAAACAGCGTCAAGGAAGCTCTATGTAGAATGTAGAATTGTATGAGTTTAAACCGGATATTGTAGGAGACCTTATGCAGGTAGGATAATGGTCTTTCCCGTTCTTTGCTATTAAAGTCACAACCTATATCTTACAACCATTTATACTAAGGTGTCTGAAGGGAAATTGTGGTATATCCGCTATGACCGTATAAACCCAACTAACCAGTCTACGTCCCTGTCCCATGGTATGCAGGGTCTGCAGATTTGTATGCGAGGGTGATTTGTCTTGCCTTATATCCCAATGCATTTGAACAGCCCTCAATAGTCTGGCATATAACAGGAATTGGCCCTCCTGGAGGCCTGTATCTTCCTTAAGCAACAAAAACCTTGCCAGGACGCTGTCCTGAAATAGTTCCCCACCCCATGAGATCCCAGCCTCCTCCAAAAGTGAAAAATCCCTCTTCCCAATAATGCCAGTTTTGGACAGGTAGACATTTAAGTGGAGATCACAGGAGCAATATCTGTCAGTCGCAGGGCACTCTGTAAACAAGCCCAGGCAGTAAAAATAAGCTTGGGAGAGCCCTTCGGGGATCACCTTTAGGGGAAAAAGATGGTTTTTAGAACTCCGTTCTGCCATTGCATCCATGAAAACCCTATCTTTGTGAGGTTGCAGCTTGCCAGCCAGTGGGCCACCCATTGTAACGGGACTGCCAAGTAGTACCCATCAGAATCTGGGATGCTCAAACCTCCTTCGTCCACAGACAACTGCAGTTTCTTTAAAGCAACTCAGATGGCCTGATCTTGCGAGCTAGCAAACCATTTCACCAAAAACAATTACTGGGGCAGACCATAGGTAGGTTACCAAAATAGTAGAGGAGGCGCGGTAGTGCCACCATCTTTACCTTGTATGTCTAGTGCAGAAAATGCGATCAAGCCTGAAATGTAGATTATGAGTGGTAGAATTGAATGAATAGCGTCCTGTTTTGGTTCATAACCCACCTAGTCTACTAATGACCAATGTTGCAAGCGCCTTAGCAGTATGTATGACTGAAAATTAGGGCAATGGAGGATGAGACCTGTCTAGAGCTCTATCTAACTAAGATGCAGTTGTAATGCCTCTAAAATACAAAGCAATACCCACCCAATTAGTTAAAGTATTAGAGAGTGTATTAAAAAAAGGTCTGTTGCTCCATGTTGGGAGCATATATGCTGCCTGGACATACTGGTAATCCTTTTAGTGAGCCCTTCAAAAGGGTGAATATGCTGTTAGGATCTAGAAGGGTAGTGTCTAAAAAAGGACTTCAGGAAGAACCCAAATTGCTGCCCCTCTTCGATAAGCGAAGTAAGTGGTTGAAAGCCCTGCTCTCTCCATCTGCGTTATTTATCACATTCAACAGCAGTTAGGTGCACCTGTTGCAAGAGAACTAAATGGACCCCTCTCCTTTAAAAAAATCTGTAAACATGGTAGCATTTGCTAGGGGAGCTCATGCTATGGAGATTCCAGTTTAACATTTTAAAGTTACCATAAAAAGCATAGGTAGTGTCGAAGGAAAGAGATACCATCTGTACCTCACCTCAAGACCCCCCTGAGCATAGTGGAGAAATGGCCGAATTAAGCACCCAAGAGTTATGGTGCTGAAGATGAGCTCAACTCTCCCATTAAACTGCCCTCTTGCCCAATTTCCAGCCCCTGGAACAAATCAGGAACAGGCCCTGTCCAAACAACAACAAAACAGGTAATGAAGGCAATCCATTGTAATAGCCAGGGAACCCATCGTAGAACTACTTTACCTGGCAGTGAGGGAGGGGGGCTTAGTGCCATGTAACCAGATAAACTCTGCTCATGCCACGTAATAAGCATAACTATGGTAGGTGTGGCGCAGCCCTCAACTGTGAAATATATCAAAGAAGGATGAGAACACAATGCCTGAAACCAAGTAGTAAGGTAAAGGACAGACCCATGCAAGGACTGCAAAACACGTGACTGCAGACCACCCCAGGATCTTCTCTCCACCAATCCGCCCGCCAGAGACACCATTTAAGCAGGTTAAATGTCTAGAGTAATGCAACATCATGACCATCAAAGCAGGACTGTCGAAATCACATCATGATTATGGTACCACATAAAAATGAAAAATGGTGAACTAATAAATAGAATTATAATAAATCATCAGCAGTTTGTGGTGTGACTGCTGGTATGGAACATAGGTTGTCTCTGTGGAATCTGTATCAGATGTTGCACTCACTGCTTCATCAAATTGTCTGCACGTGTTGCTGTCCTTAAGCATGGCAGCCCCGTTTAATGCAGCCGTCATTCTTCCTGATATTGCGTTGGCGAAGGCATGATACATATTGAAGTGTTTTATTGCCATTCAGATGGACGCTTCGTCAGCTGGTACCACAGAACATGTTGGGATAGTGGATGAGTGGGCTGTCCATCCCCTGTGTTGT
The DNA here is from genome assembly GCA_963921515.1 of Calotriton arnoldi. Classification (NCBI taxonomy): domain Eukaryota; kingdom Metazoa; phylum Chordata; class Amphibia; order Caudata; family Salamandridae; genus Calotriton; species Calotriton arnoldi. The sequence goes on from CAWUFW010011393.1 coordinate 546,113, forward strand.
AGCATTGTTCTAACTCCAGGCATCTGTGGGACCCTTGAAAAATGTGCTCACTGATCCGCAATAATTTTGAGTCGGGCGGTAAAGATGAGGACATATATGAGGCCTAGCTCTCTCGCTTTCTTTTTTATTGTCTTGAAGGAGGCCCACTGGTGGTGTACAGCAAAAGTATAGTTTGGAAAGATCATCAGTTGGAGGTTATTTTTCCTGGTTGCTTGCACTATATCTGGATCCCTGTAGTTCAGTATTTTTGCCACTATTGGTCTAATTGGCTCCCTTGGAGGGGGTTGTCGCTGGAGCCCTGTGAAGTAGGAAAAGCGACCTTGGGGAGATAATTCTGCTTGAGCCATGATTCTACATAGTTGTGTTTGAGCCGCCAGCATTCTCCACCAGAGCTCTGATTTCGCCTACCTCTCCCTTCAGCATCCTCAACCCACCCTCCGAGAACCTCATTTGTTCTGTAAGGTCCTGTATCTGCCGACTCAGATCAGACGCCGTGGGAGCAGATCTTCAATGCAATGGTTGTATTATCTTGCAGCCCTACTTTGATTACTGTACTCTTTTTCACCTTAATGTCTCTGATGCTGGATTTTAGTCTCATCAGCATCGCTGTACATACCTGTTTGGTGGATTAAGTGCAGTATTTTGGTCTTCTGCTTATTTATGTAACTCTATGACTTTTTTCATCCTGATAGAGTTTTCTGTCTTACCGACAATGCTTGTGTCCTGCCAAGGTGAAATGTGACTACTGTCTTTTGTGGTAGGGGTGCTGAAATCTGTTTCATTGCGGATACTTTAACATCCAAGTTTATATCCTTTTTTTGGCATCCAGTTCGTCATATCCATACAAAAGAATATATGCCTTTTCATGATATGTAATCTTTTGTTTGTAGTCTGGGCTAAAAATGGTAAAAATGTTTTTTTTTTTTTTTTAAATGTTTAAAAAATCGAGCAGGTCTTACACTATTTATAGTGTTTTACTTAATGGCTTACTGTACCATCAATGGCCACACAACGTAGGTGTTTCTTAACCGTTTATGACAAGATGCAGAGCTGACCCAGGCTGTTGCTAATGAAAATGGTGTCGTTTTCATGAAGGGTATAAAGACAATTAAGCTGGCATTACATGGCAAGAAAAGACTCCCTCTTCATGCATGTGCACTCTTTGCTGCTGGCAAAAAAGCTCTCTGCTGCCATTTGCATTCCTTGTCCCTGCTCGTCACTTGTCCCAATCATGTTTACCACTGCAAATCCTTGAAATAAGGCTTACATCAGACACCGGTATGTACTGCTGATTGTTCCAAAACAATTGTGTGTGAGCACCGCAACACAATAGGAAGCTTGCTAAGCAACAGCACTATGTTGTTTGTAACCTGCTGAACCCTTAAAAAAAAAAAAACCACCCCCCCCTCTCGAAGGGAAATGAGAAGCTGTAAGGGGCCATCAGAATTAAGATCACACTTTATCACTTTTTGAGAGTTCTTACAGGGAAAGTGTAGGCATTAACGTGTATTGCCCATACGCTGCTGTTGGTCTAACACAATATGTGGCTACAGCAGGGATTGGTTAACACGGTGTGTAAAGAAGACCAGGGGAGTTTGTCTGTTATGGCGTTGTGATGTGAGCCCCTAGCCTCCAAGCAGAATTTCTGCAGTGCTGCCAGAAGGGTGCAATGTAGTGCATAGATCTGGCAACGCAGAGTGCTCCACTTGAGCTGCAAGGATTTCTTGACTCAGCCCAAGCTAACGGATGTGGAGTGGCTTGCACGTGAAATGCTGACCAGTTTCTTATTGGAGCAGCCAGGTTTTTTTTTTTTAACGGAGTTTTATATAGCGCGAACTTGACCCGAAGGTATCGGGTATCAAATAGGGGTGGGCGGAATTTGCGTAGTCGCGCTACGCAAAGCTCCGCGAAACGGTAAAAAATCTCCGCGAGCACGTAAAAGTTCCGCGAGCACGCGGAATTGCTTGTTCCGCCCGTTCGCGATGCTTTTTTCCTGTTCGCGAACGCTGTTTGCGTGCTCGGGGAGAAATATCTTGCGAACACGCATTTTGAAAGCGCGAACAAGCAAAAAATTCCGCAAAGCCACGGATCGCAGAATTTTTGGTAATTCCGCGTTCTCCGCGGAACGCAAAATTCCGCAAATTCCGCGAACGGAACGGAATTTACCGCCCAGTCCTAGTATCAGAGCGCTTTACACGAGCACCAGTTGCGTTACATGAGGACACATTCATTTTTGGTAGGCACGGGGAGATTAAGTGATTTGCCCAGAATCACTGGATGTGGTGCGTCGCAGCCGAGACTCGAACCTGGTTCCCCAGCTCCGAGGTCGACCGCCTTAGCCGGTAGGCCAACTCCTCTCCCAGGGTTTGGCTGTGCAACTAGTCTACTAGCTGGTGCATCCCTCTTAGCTGAATTTATTAATGGAGGTGGCAAGAGCACTGGCCAGCAGCCTACCGTAGGCATCCTATGCAAATACAATACCCTTTATGGCATCAGACACCTCTGTTGACATCGCCTGATCACTGACGTCTGGACAGCTGCTCATTATGGTTCAGAACTGCTTGTGATATCTGCCAGAGCTTGTCAGATGCTGAAAGTGCAATCAAGTCGTAGCCACCAACTTTCACTCTTGAATCATGCAACACACACCATCTATCATCTGTACCCAGTAACATGCTGTGCCCCATGCAATACCTACCATCCTTCGAAACCTACATATTTAGGATGACCCCAACTAAGAGAAAATGTACGCACTTGTTGATATATGGATTAAAATAAAAATTGAAGTGTACACCCCTATCTCAGGACTTTATCATGATTTTAATTTATGATGTTACTTAAAGGAACCATTCTCATAGTAACCCACGCCACACCCCTAATATTAGATAGGTAATACGTCAGTGCTCCAAAATGACTGGGATATATATATCACTCCGACAGGGCCTTTCGCTTGCCAGCATAATGTAGCCCAAATTACAAGAGTCCCTGAGTTATTGAGTTCAGGCAGCAAGCAAGTCAGCCCTTATCACTGGGAGCTTGAAGATTAGGGCAGATGACAATGTAATTTTTTTAATATTAGGGCATTAATTTAGATTTGATCTCAATGGCACGAAGCACCATTTTTTAAAACTATGTTATACACAAAAAAAGACTTCTGGAAAGACAAATAGCTGACACAAGCCGTTACCAAACAACAAGCATTGGCAATTCCAGTTCTCATATTTTACTTTGAGCAGCTGTGCACTCTTGACCATAAATCGAACAGATCTTTACGCATTGCCCCCTGTTTAGAGTTCCAATAAAGCTTCGAAATTTCCCAGTCGCATGACACACTATAATCCCCCATACAAGCCACCCATGCCACTACTCGTGCAACACCTCACCTCAGAGCAAAAACTTGAGTAACTGCAAATTAGAAACACATGGAGGCCAATGCGTGAAATGTGTAGGGACACGAAAAGCATAGTGCCTGCAATGCTCATATACACTAGAACTGAACTGATCATCTCTCCCTCTTCGCTATGTAGAGAGGGGTGTGTGTGTGTCATACACAGTAGCCAAAGGCATGTGCGGCACAAGAATTGCAAAGTGACCGGTGTAGGAGAGTAGGATCTGCTTCTTACAGTTACCCCTACTTTTTGCTGATGTTTCACTGTTTTCGACTTAGTTTGACTGGGATCCTGCTATTCAGGACCCCAGTCTATCTGCTTTCTCCTCTAAATTGATTGCATGTACTTTAGGTACACTCCAGATTGGATTCTGGGGTACCCTTATAAGTCCCTAGTATATGGTATACTATATACCCAGAGCATAGGTACCCCAGAGGCCTCCCAGGGGCTGCAGCATGTATTATGCCACCCCTGAGAGACCATTTAAAATGACACCACAGGTCTGCTACTGCAGCCTGTGTAAGGTGGTGCATGCACCCCTTACTTAGATATAGGTTCACTATATCTATCCTAATCACTGCACATATAAACCTATCAGTCACCCCTATGGCAGGCCTTATCAATCCTGAAGGCAGGGTGCTGGGTTTTATGTGAGAGGGTGCCCATGCATGAGCAGAGCCCCTCTGCAGCCTTCGTAACCTATTCTCCGGGGTTGTTGGTGATGCAGCCAACCATATATACTTAAGTGCATTATAACCTCGCGGTAAATGCTAACTTTAAAATGGCTGCATGGAAACATGTCGTGTTTGGTGTCAAACACCTTGGAATCATACCTCCACACCAGTAACTGGTGTGGGAGGTATGATTCCTCCCTCCTAGAGGGAGAAATATGACAACACCGGTACACCCGGTACCAGCTTCACAGAACCCTGGCATCACAAAATGGATGCTGCCAGCCACAGACCCGAGTCTGCCCTCCTGCTGCTGGACGAAACTCCGGCAGGGGAAGGCTTGACAATAGGTTTCCTGTCACAGGGAGGTGTGACCACCTCCCAGACAGGCTTTAGTGTATTGGGGCTGGGTGGGTGCACTCTCAGTGCTTTGATGTCTGCACTGGGGGCACATTTGGTGTCCTCGTGCATAGTCCAGCTCAAACCGGTTGCAGGGGCTATCAGCCCCTGCTCTGGCGCGAAACTGGACAAAGGACATGGGTGTAGCCACCCCTCTGTCCTGACCCTCCCATAGGTGGGTCCCCAGAGTTTGTCCCATCCCTTCCTTGGGTATAAAGTAGGAACCCCTGGCTACAGGACTTTAGATATTACCTGGACTAAACTCTGCTACAGAAACCAAGTAACCTTCGACGATCTACGCTCTGCTGGACGACTGAAGAATCTCCCTTGGAGTAAAGGAGTTACTCCCCTGCTGAGCAGGTACCTAAACGCATCTGACCGGTTTGCATCTACGAAGCTCCCGAAGGACTCCGAAGATTTCTGCAATACAGGAGGTGGGTTCCCGAGGTCTCCGAGGTCGATCTGCGCTCTCAGCAATTCTGAGGCCAGTATCCCTCGTGGGGACCGTGAAGCCCGTACCCCTGGGCACCGTGTACATTTGCAGCAGCATATGCTTTTCGGCGATCCCTGAAGCTGTGCTTTGGGCTACTTGTAGTCCTGACCCCGAGCAGTAATTCCACCGAAGATTTCCGGCCTACACTCAACGAGTGTTCTGTGGGCTGGCACTTTGTGATTCCTCTCGAGGTCCCTTCGCGATCCCTGGTCCGTTGGCCTGTGGGTCCCTGAGAAGGCAACTTTAACTTTCAGTGGGCTTCTCTGGTTGCTCCAGACATGCCCTGACTCTCCATCGCTTGGGGAGTCCCCAGGACCTTGCTGGTCCTCACAGAAGCATCTTTCCTCTGACCGTGTGGGTTGCAGTTGCCAAGGCTTGTTGCTGTTCAATCCGGACACTGACCCCCCAGCACTCGACATCCTTCGTGGGACATCTCGAATCCGGACTGTGGTCGTCGCAGACGTCTCCTGGTCCCCGTGGCTGCAGAGACAAGCTTCACCTCATCGCACCTGAAGCACCCGACATCGGTGGGCATTCGATTGCTCCGCTCCTGGTCACGTGAAGTGACCCAGACTTTGTCCCCTCTGCTTTCAGGTTCTTCACATCTCCGATCCAGGCTTGGATCACACCGGACACTTTTCTTCTCCACGGCAGCAGTACTTTCTCACATCACGCCATTGATAACGACGAGGGTTTCCGACACCACTTGACCCCTATGCACCCGGCTCCTCTGGGATAGGTAACACGGGTACCTCGGTACTCTCAAGGGTGCTGGCCTTAGAACCTTCTATGTTTAGCTGGGTTTGCTTGAAGCCTTCTCCTAAGTGTCCTTAATCTTTAAAATTCCAACCGCGACTTTCCCATAGAGTTGTACGGAGCTCGCGTCTGTGTTCCCACACTGCACCCGTCCTCCGTGGGTCCCCTGTGTCACTACCTTGGGTGGTTCCTTGGGGTCCCAGCGATTCTACGTGCTCTAGGCACTGTGTCTAGTCAAGTCGTGGTTCTTATACCACTTTCTTAGTATATGGTTCGGTCTCCCCCTGGAGCCCGCTGTGTATTGTGCTATTTACTGTTGGTCTAATCTCATAAAGAGGTTAGTAGAGAGTGTTTAGTAATAAATACATATATTTTATATACACCTGGTGTGGGTCTCCTTTCATTTGGTCATTCAGGAGGTTATATACTGGTAAAACAAGCTGCTTTACATTCCTTCAAGACTTAGCCTGAAGGCTGCTCTCCACAGCTACCACTAGGATAGCTTTCTATAAAGGTTGTCTTTAACCTAATCATCAATAAGGGTCGTTTGGACTGGTGCAAGGTGCCCACTTTAATTAGTGGACAGCATATACCAGGCCAACTTCTCACAACCGGCAAATCCGAGATGAGATGCAGAGCTAGGCACAGTTGAAATTTCTACTAATCTGCCCCATGTGTTTCCTGTATGCCTGTGCACGTGTGGAGAGTCCTACTACTGGCGAGATCCATAAAGTTTCAAGATTGCTGCTATATTTACCTGTGCAGCACCTCTGCATGGCGTGTGGTTTCACTTTTATCTGTACTTTTTGCACACTTCCCAATTAGTTCAAAAACTAGATACATTTACAGTGATGTGAAACAAATTTAGCCCAAGATGGCATTTTCCCTCTTGCGCATTTGTGAATAATTTACATGGCCAGTTACTCCATTTCCCCAAAAGATAGCCAATCGCTTGCAACAAAGGCAGAGACCATTTTGAAATGTGATGAAATGCAGTGTAGCACAAGCCAGCGCTCCCATAATCTATGCATGGGGTTTTTGTATTTAAACATTTCTAATAAATGTGCTGGTGCAGTAGCAGTATTATTTCCCTACAATATCGCCAGTCTTCAAGTATGTCATCAGCACGGACACAATAAACAATATTACGCGATGGAACCTCGATTAGAGACATAAAAGCATCAGTGTGTACAGAACAGCTACAGATATCGGCTGATACTCCTTTGAAATCCTTCCGGGTGCACGAACGTATTTAGCACAAATACAAATGTGGCTTTGCGTGTATTAGTACATTAGCTTTACTCCCAACGAGAGCTTTCACAAATGTTTTTTTTAATGTAAAACATGCAAAATGCAAAAACAAGATTTACCTTATTGCTGAAAACACAAACAACTCACAAAGAACAAATGAAGGCTTCACTGACACGGCAGAGAACAAAAAGGGAACCTTCATGAGACATGAACAGAACCCCCCCCAAAAAGTGGTGCGCACAAACCAACACAACAGCTGAAAGGATAAAGGCTACAAGTAATACGCCCATGGTCCGTGGACGGTAGCAACACATGAAAAAGGAGGGACATTTAAGAAGAAATAACCACTTAGAAGCAAGTATTTACAATGGACACTCCAAGTTACCAATCAAAAGCGATGGTTGGGTAGTAAGCCCACAGAGTAGATGCGTAACAGAAACAACGGTTCCAGCGGAAAGTTAGGCTAATCTATAATAATAATCAAATGCACAATCGCAATCACAAAAACGGGTTAAGGTGATGTCAGAAAGAAAGAGGGCCTTGCAGACTTTATGTTCACATTAATTCTTTTTATCAGATTTGTAAAATTCAAATTGATATATACACAGACCAAGAAAAAACAATAGTGCTTTTGTGTCCCCAAGTGAACTGGAACCATAAAACAAACAGTGAAAAACATGTAACGTGTACAGCTTGGTTTCCACAATTTTTTAAAAAGGCGACCAAAGATTAACTTAGTAATGATTCCAGCTTCTGTGTACAATAGTCAGAGCTGTTAAACTGGTTCGCTTTCAAATACAGTCGACGGCGTTTTGACCCTTTTACAGTGCAGGGTCTCTTCAGGACCAAGGGATATGGGGACAATCTGATGGCGATTGTTCAGCCTCGTGAGACAGTGAAATAAGTGAGACACCGGTAAAGTGAGAGAGGAAAAGGGAATACTCACACGGGGACCCGGTCGGGTGCCCCGTATGAAGAGACGAACTGGTGGGCTGACAAACGGTCTTAATCATAGGTTGCTCAATCGTGGTAGATGGCAGAAGTACATGACCCCCACTTAGTGTAGTAGTGATGGAGCAGATTCTTCAATTTAATTGAACCGGCCGCAGGACCAATCGTGCCACGGGAATAGTATTACTCTTTGGAATGAATCTGTCAATTCGAACTGCTCCGGTCGTCTGCCTGGTTACAGGTAAACAAGATGGCAGGATTTTGGCCGGATTAATGAGGGCAGAGTAGATGCAGCATGCCTTGTAAAGACAGCCCATGTGCTGCCTAGGCGAGACCTAAAAACCTAGTACTGTTGTTATGCAAATCAAAAAAACATCTTCTGCTATCATTTGCGCTACTGTTGCCCATCCTTTGATTCATTTTAGGTAGGATTTTAAGGGGACACATCCATGAACCTCTACTCCTCATTCTTCTCCAGGCAGGCCTGAGCTTCCCAAAATGGAACACAGGGTCTCCCATGAAATGTACCATTAAAGACACACTTGCACTCACTGTATGGGAACAACACACACACTATTCAGTACTGTTACCTCCATGAATTGTGCTGTCAAAAACACACATACATTCAGCACACACATCCGCTCTGCACACACTTCAGTATGGTAGCCCTTCTGTTTTACGCCAGTGTGTTCTACTTGTAAACACACACACAGCAATTACACACATTTATCATGCGCGCACTGCACAACACTTTCATCTATTGTACTTTTCGCAAGCACACATACACCAAGCACATACTTTCACTGTGCACGCACTGCCCAGCACTACTACTCTCATGTAATGTATCCCCTCAGGCATACATATACTTAGTACATGCAATCACCATGCATGTACTGCACAGCACTGCTCTATCCCTGTACTCTACACTTCCCAGGCACCATACAATGAGCACAGAATCACCACTCCAGTGCAGTACTTTACATTTTACTGATGTAAGCCAAGGGTGAGTTAGGCACACAGCAGGGGAACCTTTTAAGAAGGTGAGTGAGCTTGTTGGCCTCAATCCAGTGACACAGGTTAAAAAGGACCAGTTCAATTTTACTGATCACTGCACCACCACGCTCGTGCTACTTAACTGCTGGTGAAGGCAGTAACCTTCCGCCACTATGAGGGTAGCACTTTGGGTGCCCTTCCCGGTCTAACGAGACCGCAATCCTTGAGACAGGCCATTGTCGTGGCACACGCGCATGGTCCATGTTTGCCTATGACAGCAAAAATCAGCATTAGGGATCCAAACAGTAGTACAGTTGGGCATTCAGGGCAGGGATACATATCGTTTACTATGCAGAGGAATTTTTCATCCCAACAGACAAGGAAGGAAAAAAGACCCACAGTAATTGTATTCATTTTTAGACCTATACTAGGAATTTTTAAAGCAATAGGAATCTTAAAGAAAGTGATGAAACAAAGATCTGTAAAGCGGATACTGGGGCTACAAAGTTGAGCGAAAACTCATGCTTTAGTGAACCCAAGGGTTGGAACCAAGAAAATGGAGGCAAGAAAGTTCCAGGAGAAAATGTGAACACAAAAGAGGCCATATAGATGCAAAAAAGAGCAAGGAAAGACTCAAGATCCAAAGTATGACGAAGGATCACGTGCTGGTTTGAGATTAGGAAATATGTTACAACACTCTCCAGTTACCCCTACTACTTCCTATGTGTCATAGTCACATTTTTATTTCGGATTCACAAATGAGATCCATTAAAGAACAATACATCAATGCAATCAAATAAAACTATCTGTAACAGAGACACCTAAGCTAAAAAGTTAAATATCATTTGAAAGTTGACACAAAGAAGATAATGTTATTTAAAATTATGCCTGTTGATACGGCATATAGCATACTCTGTACCCAGTATTGTTGGCCACTGCCTGTGCTGAAGTGAGATGAACCCTTATACCCCTGTCATTGAGGCAGAGGTTTCTGCCATTAACCTACTGTACGGAGCAAAGTGTGTTGACAGACGAATTACTGATACAGGAGTGGGGGGGGGGTGGGAGGCAGGGTGGGGACCTCAATTCATCGCATGAAAGAGTCTGTCATCGCCAAAGGACATGTTTTACTTGTTTGAAGTGTACACTGTGCAAGTGTTTCTATTGCTAGACTGCCTGGAAAAGGAGCAAACTTTAATAAAAAGATGTTTTATAAAAAAAAATTAAAAAATGCCTGTTATCATTGTGACAGTTTTGAGGTATTCATGCACTGACGTATCTTAATAGCTTCTTTAAGAAAACTTGCAACACAAAAACATGTAAATTCAACATGTAACAGTTGCAAAAACAAAGAGGCAGGACAAACTTGAATAAAACCTTGTTTTTTCAGCAACTGTGAAATAAAATGTCTATGAGGCACATTAAAAAGCCCACGAAACAGCATGAATTGAAAGGTATCCTGTGGAGACACACCGTCTCAGCCACAGGGACCTAAGTGCTTAACATGGGTCCATACTTTCAGGAATGCCAAAAGGCAATGTTACAGGTTTAACTGAAACCTTAGTAATAAGCAACAGTGGTTACTGTTAGCAGCTGTTGCAAGGTAGTGTGTAGGATGTGGTCATTAAGAGAACATATCCCCTGAGTGGGTTTGCATAATTCCAATTCTTCCCTTTCTGCATCTCTGAAAGAGATTTAAAACTTTTTTGGTTCAAGCAATATCATTTTTATTTAATCGCTGTAGATGAAATAACATATCGGAGCGACCCAAGGCTGTGAATGTGGTCTTAACCAAGATGAGGTAAGGGATAGACAAGCCCTATCCAACCCGAGGCACTCCCGCAGGACGGTCCGATTTAATTCCAATTCTTGCATTGTCCAAACAGTAATCCACTCAAAAAGTGGACAGAGATGATCAGATCGATACGGAAGCCCTAACTCTTAGTCAGTTATGAAAGAGGTAGTGCCGGCAGGTAGAGACAACTTGAGTCTGGAAAACTGATTTTCCATGTGTCAGAGAATGGAACAGTCCTTGTGTCCCCAAATATTACTGCCTTAGGCAGCAGCAGACATACTCCTAGACTGGTATTTCTGTAACCTGGTTTTTACCCGCTTATTGCCAAATCTAGTTGCAAAGTCAAAGACCGAAGTGTTTGCCCTTGACAGAAGTTTATTTTTGTATGAAAATAGGGGCAACCATGCACTCGCACGGTAGAATCAGACCCCTAGATATGAGAATGAGTACACCCTAGAAATCACTGTGCCCTACATGCTAATGGTCCTGGTTTTTGTGGATGTGAACTTTGCCACTATAACAAATGATTTGGAAAAATTGGTGAAAATCTCCAATTAATCCATAAGCTTGACAAAAGTGTCAAGCTGACGTTGGAGACCAGGGGCCAAATTTATCTAAATGTTACATTGTCCTTGCTTTACTCAAGATAACACAAGGGCAACTCAACTCTAAAGTCAGATTTACCAAGCCACACAAGGCCACCTCGTGTGGCCCTGGTGTGCTTGGTAAATCTGGAGTAAGGCAAGGCAGTGCAAGTTTCTGCCTTGCACTACTCTGCCCCAGAGAGGCGTTCCATGGGTGGAGCGTGGGTGTTCCAACGCATCCACCCATGGATTTTGGCACCTTCCCAGATTTACCATGAGTGGTAGACCTGGGACTGCAGCAACATGCTATGCCTTCCCATGGGAGGCGTAACAATGAGAACTATGTTTATTTCTCCTTGTTGTTTCCCCTTTCTTTGTGTGCTGCATTGCAGCACACTTGGAAAGGGGAGAAGCCTCAGAGGATTGTTTTTGTGCAGGAAGATCCTTCCTGCACAAAAAACAATCCTGCATGCAACGGAGGCACCCTTGCACCATGGTGCAAGAGTGCCTGCGTTAGTGCTAGACAGCACATAGTGCGACAACGCAAGGAGAGGACAGAAATGCGCCATATAATGTTAAATATGGTGCATTCCTTCCTTCTCCCTGTCATGCAATACAGCGCAGCAAGGTGTCCTGCTGCACTGTGTTGCGTGACATTTTGATAAATCTGCCCCCAGATGCGGTTCTGGCCATCAGGACCATATCTACATACAGTAACACAGTTATAAAACAACTCCCAGCATGTGGAAAATCTGAACTGATAGACAATAAAACAGTTTCCAAGTTGTTTACGAAAAGGGTAAAGAAAAAAGGTGCGAGCAAATACCCTTGTCTCGCATCTCTTTTAACCGAAAAAGACTCAGTGCAAGAGCCATCGCTACTGAACCTTATCACAGCAGGCGTGTTAATGTGAAGGTCCCCTAACAAGATGGCATTATCATTGTAGACTCCCATAGTTAAAACAAATGTGCCAAAGTTTGTCCCGATTGACATGGTCAAACGCCGAGGTCAGGTCCATAAAAGTCATATGATTTAACATGGATTTGCCAACTATGTACTTAGTGATTACAACAATACAAGTTGAGGCACTGATTAGTGGTACCCATTCCCGGCCTAAACCCGTATTGTCGGTCAAAGAGGATATGATTATCCTCAGCTCAGGTTGTTAGCCTGTTCAAAAATAACCTGCCCTATAACATACAGAGTCAGCAAGGGAGATATATCTATTGCAACTAGGTTCTTCTTTCTTGAATACTGGGATTATGATGGACTGGGACCAGGAGATTGTTACTCCTACTTTAACTGAGGCATTCAGTGCTTTGGTAAGTAGGGAAGCCTAAACCTGTGCTTCAAAAAAATAAAGGTCCATTGGTAATCCTGTCAGGGACTGGGGCTTTATTTTTGTCCAGCCACAAAATTGCATCATACACATTCTCTAATCTGAATGAGATATTTGAGAATCAATCAACCATTTCTGTGGTGCCATGAGGATCAGCTGGTGGGGTCTCATCATAGATTGCTGAGAAATGCTTAACACAAGAGTCAGGGGGTATATGAGAGCAAAGGGACCCTTCGTCCGATTGGGCAAATAGTGGATGGTTTAGTATCTTCCAGAATAATGCACTGTTAGCCAGACAGCCCGCTTGGAGCAATTGATCCCAGGCTTCGTCATTGAGATTTTTTTTACTGCCAGTTGACCTCAAGTTTATATATTTACCGACAGAAGGGGAGATTTACTATGATTTTGTGTTGGCGTTTTGTCACGTTTGTGGCACAGCCCTGACGCGAAATAATTTTTGGTATTTACTAAAACATGCAAAGCCACTTTGCCTGGCTTTGCATGGTTTAGTAAATACAAAGTAATGCAACCCAAAGGCAGTCTTGTGTTGGGAAGGCGTTCCATGGGTGGAGCATGGGCGTTCTCATGCATCCACCTATGGATTTTGGCGAATTCTCGGGTTTACTAAAGCTACTGAACCTGGGAATGTGTCAAAATGCTATGCCTTCCCAAGTGAGGCATAACAAGGAGAAGTATATTTATTTCTCCTCATTATTTCCTCTTTCCACGTGTGCTGCATCCTGAAGCAAGCACTGAAAGAGGAATATGCCTCTAAGGGTTATTTTTGTGCAGGAAGGTATGCCTTACTGCACAAAAACAATCCTACCCATAACACAGGCACCCTTGCACCATGGTGCAGGGGTTCTTGTGTTCAGTGCATAGCAGTCTCAAGTGCACTAGTGCAGGGAGAGAGCTGAAGAGCGCCATGTCTTAGTATATATGACAGTTTTACACACACTCTCTCATTCATTGCAAAGCAGCGCAGCAACTTGCCTTGCTGCACTGCTTTGCATGAATTCTAAGTGAATTTGCCCCTAGTTTTCTGTCCCTTAGACGTGCTTTAAGTACTCTCTGTAGGCCACGATGGGCACTAGAGCAATTTCCATTAAACCACATGGAGTAGTTAAAGGCGGACGAAGAGGAACCTTCAATAGGTGTGCCACTGTGTCCGAGTGTGACTTAAAGGTGCTGAGAATCTGGGTCCCCACGGGCTGTTCCTTGAGACAATCTGAATCTCAGTGGCCCCGGTAAGAAAAAGTTTACATAGAGACTCATCCTGAACCACCTTTGACCACTTCAAGTGCCTATCCCATTCTGTGGTTTGTAAACGTCCGCCCTTCACATTTAACAATGCTCCTGATAGGTCTACACCAACCAAGGGACATACAAATAGGATTATGGTCACTAAACCATAAATATGGTATTTGTATACTCTTTATAAGGTTAAGGGCAGAAGCTGAGGCGAAAATAAAGTCAAGAACCGAGAAACAACCACTCCAAACATAAGTTGGTGTTATACGGTGTGGAGGGTAAGAAACAAACTTTATCAAAGGCATAGATATGCATATGTAGAGTACCCTCCAGGGTAAACTTAACTTGAGCAATTGACCCTACTATATCACCAGACATAGATGAATATTAAAATTGCCCATTAAAACTCAGTAAGAGAGGAACACTGCCTCCTATAATTTTCAAAAACTGAGCATGGAGCAAATAGCTGTTCAGGGTTCCTCCATTAGGAAATAGCATTAAAAATAATAATTATCAGCAATTTGAAGGATTCAAAAAGGGAGAACTCTACTACCTAATAATTAGCAGAATCAGTGAAAATTTCCCGCCAATGCCCGTTAGTTGCTAGGGACACCAAAATCAGCATACCTCCTTTGGCGCTGACCGCACAAGATGGAATTGCCAGAACATGAAATGAACAATATCCGTCCAGGAAAAGTGAGTTTGCCGTAGCCCAGGTTTCTTCAAAACAAATAGTATCAAGCTTAGATATAAAATCATAACTCACCTGATGACTTGTTGGAAAGGCCTGCAATGTACCGACATAGAATATCCAGATTTGTTCTACATCTGTGATCGATCTGACCATAACTTTGCCTGGGGTGTTGGGCCCAGTGGGAGGAGCAGCTACCTTATTGGGATTATGTCATTCATTTGTGTCCAGAGTGCCCAAAGCTTCACAACTTTTGGAAGTGATCATATTGAAGGTGGCAGGTGGGGCGAGTCTATCGGTGTGAAGTGAATTAGGAAAAAGATGCACACCAGAGATGATTGGAGATTTATAGAAAATACGTGTGGCAAGATCTGAATAGAAGGGGGGGGGGGCTGTTTTTTCTTGTGTGGGTCAACAAGCTACTGAACACACCGGGCTGGTTGAAATTCAGTATAACACAATCCCCCCTTCAAACACTTGGGTACCCGACCTATCCACCCAGCTCGGGTAGCCATAATAATATGTTGTGCAAATTACTCCCTTCCTCCAATGCAGCTACGAAGCCAATAAAGACATTTATTTTGTTCTTGAAAAAAGCATCTTGTTTTCTTGAAAAATTATAATTGGGGCTTCAGTTATGTAAACAGTCGCAGTGAGTGCTTATTAATGGCCTTTCATCACTTTTTTTTTTTTTTTTAAACCTCCTCCATCCATCTTTTCTCATCCTCAAGAGCTTCACACCTCTCAGGAGGCTGTTTTCCTAATGGTTATGTTTTTGTACGAGTCTTCAGAATAATACTTCTTGTGTCTCCATGTTATGAGTTCCCTTTTCACCTTCCAGTCATAGGTTTCCAGAAGAGATGACAGGATCTGCTTGGTCTAACATCTGTGTTTGAGCTTTGTCCCTTCAGCTGCTTCGCATGGTCTTCCTGCCACCTTCTAATCTTTCCCTGGGCATGGCTGCAACTTTTGCAGGCCGCCCTGTGATGCTAGATGAGGCTTAGATTCAGACACCAGTTTTCCTGTGTCTTCGATGCTCCTCACATCACTTTGAGCTAATTAAGGGGCATGAATATCCACTTTTTGCTACTCTGACATCTTCTGAACCACACTTAGCCTCTATGCCTCATGTAGGATTAGTGGTTTGCGGTATGGCAGGGCAGCTTGTCCCCCTGATTTCCCCAACCCATTTCCTGTAGATGTTAGATAAGAGCCCTTCCCAAATCCTTACTTATTTTTGTGCAGGCCATGCCCCTCCTGGCTCTTCCTTGTGCATTTCACAGCACCTTTCTAATAACTGGTGTGTTCCACAGCTTTCCTTTTAGGACTTCTTTCAGTTGCATGGGTTGTGGGTAGATCTATCTCCTCTTATTTGCCTATCCACTGCATGACACCAAATATAGCTTTCGGGGCGACTTGAGAGTGCAGGGGCCTCACAGTGTGACTTGTTTCACCCTTTTCCTGTTCTAAAGCTCACAAGCTCCCATCTATATTTTCACAAAAAAGGACTTCCATTCTAGGGCGCCACCATACTTTGGTTCATCATGCAAGAGTTACCTATCAAGGTTCTGTGCCAGTGGGATGCACACATCAATTAGAACATCTACCATCCCACAGCCTTCTTGTGCTCAGGTTTACCTGCTCCTGGAGTCTGTTGCCCGCTGTTACGATGGATAACTGCTGATGACGTAAATACAAGGAGTAGCTCAGTTCTGTCTGTTTTTCTTTAAGAATCTGCAGATTTTGTTATTCCTGGATGGCAGTAGCCTTGCTAAATTGGCATGGCTGGTGTGGAGCTCCATGCAGGAAGATCTTGTGTTCTTACAACATCGACACACTCCTCCTGCAAAGTCTTTAAGTGATACTAGCAAACTAAACTGTACCAAAATTCTTGTGAACATTTACCATTCAGTAGGAAAAATTGTTCTACTCTCTTTGTCAAATATGGAAACTATACATCCTAAAAACGATGATTTCCTATATCTTCTTTCAGTGCTGCCTCTTCAGACTCCGAGGATTCCCCTATGTTCTCTTGAAACACCACAAAATGAGTGTTAAAGAAGTACTTTTCATCGAACATAGTGTGTATACTATATTTGCCTGACTTTTACAATAGAAGGAGCACAATTTTTATTTTTCACATTGATGAAGGATTCAATAGACATTTTCTTCAAGTATTAGAAATGTAATAATGCTGTATAAAGAAGTCAAAAATCATGAGAAATATAGGTAAGCGTATGTGCATGTATCATTAAAGAGAAAATTAAGATTTAAATGAGAGGAAAGGTACAAAATATGCGGAAAGTACTACCGGCTAAAGTGGTTTCTTCAATTCAAAGCAATTTGGGGGATGATGCTTTATTACACACAATTAGCCCTGCCAACAGAGGTCATGAGCAGTTGACCACGTTCATTGTTGAAGAAAAAAAGTACAAAATAGCATGTAGATGTTCGAAGATTAGTTAAGGGTCATTCTAGGATGTCATAGTGTCTTCATCATGTTCATGCGAGCACCCGGGTGGTTATCCCTTTATTCATCGACAGTTGGTCTTATCCGTACCTGTTTGGGCTAGAAACGGAAGTTTATCCCAGTATTTGATTTATGTACCATTAAAAGAAAAACACTGTATAGCACATAAATAATTCTGCAGTGGCCAAGTTGTGTGGAGAGATAGAGCTACAGTGGCAAGTTAATAGAAACCCATATCTTCTCTAGGACAGCAGGCTTCATGTGAATAATGGTGGAGGATGGCAACAATGTATGTTATTGCATATGGAAACTCTAGTGAGGTGTGTCCATTAGCATCTGCATTTGATTGGGCTTGGGGCCCCCCCATGGTGCGTGGAACATTGTGAGCACCCAAGCAGAAAGCCTGTGGCGTTGGAAAATGAGGAAGTTGTGAGTTCTAAGATAAGGCTCATGGGGGCATTAACTCTTCATCCCTGCTCTCCTCCATAGGCACACATAGTGCATCCTATTCTCTGGCTGTTGGGAGCTTGTGAAGGCCACGCACCTCCTCCCTTTGTAAGGCTGTGCTTTTGCTGGTTGTAAACCTTTTAACAGCAGCTTTCCATAGCGTCATAGGTAGGTTTGAGGAGGATTTCCAATGCATGGCAAAGGTACATTTCTCTCCGATTAGTAATAGATCTGCAAATTTGGTGCCCGCTTTGCCCAGTTTGGGGCAGGGCGCGAGACCCAAGAGGTAGGGTTCTGGGCAGTGTAGCAGTCCCTGTCCGTGAAATTATATTAATGCACATGTATATCTTTTTATCAAAACTGCATTACTAAAGGGCAGCTCCACATCATGTGAAAGCAGTCTGCTGCAATCTTGTGGCGCCAGGGGCAGTTTGCTGTGTTGTCGAGGTATAATTTGAGTATGCAAGAAAGATGTTTGTAGCTGATAGCACTGAAGTAATCTGGCGTTCCGGGAGGTTTCTCGAGGATGTTTGAGTATTTTATCCCAAGTTTTGTCATCAAGCGGGTGCTCTAAGTCCCTTTTCCACCAAAGTTTAAGTTTAGTCAGGGGGTACATGGAATATTATCAGTGGCCTGTAAACCCATGTAATTAATCTACGTCCCATACTGAACAGTGTTTGCGGTTCAGTGGTGGTGATGTGCCAGAGCACGTGCAGCTGAGCCAGGAGGATCCTGTGGGTCAGGAACACGCCAGGTTGGAGCTCAGAGCTATTATGTAAAGATTCATAGGGCGATACTACAATGTTCTCAAAGAGGTGTCCTATTGTAGTAAGACCAGCTTGGGTCCATCAGGCCATTGTTGCTCTGCTCTGAATGGACGGGAGAGTAAATAGTAGAGAGAGCAGAATGTCGGGTGTGTATAGCACAATAGCAGATGGCCGTTGCAGGATCCGCCAGTGGCAATATTGAGCCACTCTGAGTAACCTGGGTTTGGCTTTGTGCGGTCTGGAGAGGCACAGGACCCAATTCGCTATTCCGGCCATTTCCTTAGCGCTGCCAGTTTGACCCAGTTAATGGAGATTTAAGCTGCCCACCCAACGTGAGAGCCATTGAACTTGTGCAAATTAGTAATAAAGTTCCAAATCGGGTGGTCCACGCCCTCGCAATCCACCGGTGATTTCAGTGTGACCAGGGCTACATTGGGGGCAGGTCTTTTTCTAAATCAAATCCTGCAGTAGACTGTCCATCTGTTTAAAATGTGATTGAGGTAAGATGCATGATAAAGTTGTGTAATAGTAGAGCTGTCAGGGCAATGCCACCATTTAGGCCACTGCTATCCTGCCCACCATCGACCAAGAAAGGGAACGCCAAAAGGAGACCTGGGAACGGAGGGATCTCACCGCCGTCCTATGTTCCATTCTATGATATCTGCTTCAGCATGATAGACCCATACTCCATCTAGGAAGGGTATTCAAGGTAGAGTCCCATGCTAATGGGGTGTGCATCTCCTATAAACATATTGCTTTGTCATGGTGTAACACTGCACCCGTGGTTTTACTTTCTTTCTAATTTTTTTCTGAGAAATATCATCCGTTCGTTTTTAACATTTCGTATTGCATCACTTTGAAACTGTAGTGTGTTCCATTGAAATGAAGTCATTGGAAGTGTTACTGCAAAAAAGAACACCTCAATTAGTTTTTTTTTTAACAGAAAAGTGTAACAATCAATGAATCAACGAAATGAAACACATTTCCAAAAGTGACAATAAAAATACATTTAATTATAGCAGTTAACTATTTGTGAACCCCATAGCCTTAACTGTACATCTGTAGCCATTTCCCCAAAACCATATACCCTTAATTCTTATACCACATGCCCTATACCCCAAACCCTCAGCGCAAATCCTTAACCCTAAACCCAACGCCTAACACCGTACAGCCTCTATACCCCATGCCCTTAACAGTTAACCTATAACCCAATACACCTATAGTCTATACCTGAGAGAATTATTCCTATACCCCTAACACCATGCCCTAAATTCTTAACCCTATACCGTTAACCTTACACCCCAAACCTTTAACCATGGATGCTTAAACCTGTAACCTTAATCCCAATTCCCCAAGCCTGTTCATTTCTTTCATACTGTCCTTACTTCAATATATTTTGGGAACAAACACTTTGGGATGTGTTCCTTTTTCAAATTATTATTTCTAAAATTATTAATTGGGAAGTTTTGAAGCAATGCTGTGCCCATACTAGGAAAAGGGAACTTGGTCCATTATAGGGGGGCAGTGATTCCTCGGTAATATTCACCTGTTTATGATGTCAGTAGGAGATAGATGGTTTCTTTAAAAAACAATAAGTGAATCGCTAACTAAAGGTAATCAAATGTAAATTCAGACGGCTAAGGTGCCAAAATAAAGCATTGATTTAAAAAAAATAATAATAATTGTTTCAACATTTATGTTGAGGGATGGTATCGCATCATCTATTGATCTGCCCTGGTTCGTCATGAATTGCTCAGCAATTCTGCACAGCCCATCCTCCTATATTGCAGGTTGAGGAGGCAGACTCGGAATTGGAAGTTGACACACCTCCTGGCCAATGATATGAAATATATATTAACAAATTATAATTTTCAAGTTATTATTGTTTGACAATGCAATTTATACTCATTTGTTTACAGACATGCATCCGTATTTTTTGCTGCTTCGGTTGTAAGATATACCAGTTTAGCAAGGACCACAGCCACTAAACAAATGAGCATTTTTCTCTGTTAACAAACATTCTTTCTATTATGGGTAAGACACTTATCAAATATTTGCGCTTTCCACCAAGGAATCGTGACAGATATTTGAATTGTGCAGTTTATTCTCACAATAGACTGAATAGTAGTAACTTTTGCAATTAAAATTAGCAACATAATGTGACTCCCGTGAAATGTTATTACCACCTCCTATCAACAAGATGCGAAGTGACTTAAGACAATCATGCATTTGTTTAGGAGGCAGAACATGAGTGTAGTTTAGAGTAGTTGGGCAAAATGATTGGAGCGGTTATTGGATTAGTGAAATAGCACACTTTTAGTCCCGGGCAAACAAGTGAGGGATTACACTAAGAAGAAAGCTGGTTTCTGCAGCCAGGTAACAGGAAATTGAGTATGTCCTTATTAAGACCACAGTTTGCAGGCAAGTCTCAAAACCTGTCAGCATACTAGATGTAATTTAGGAAATTAAGTTAATATTGTATCCTTTAGTCACCACTTTTGGTTTAGTGCTAATATAATTTGAGCTTTAGGAGCTGCGTGCCATCGTACCGACAGTATTGCCTAATTAGCTTTTGCAGTACTCTGAAATTGATAATGAAGTACAGAAACAATAGAGAGCAAAATCATTGATGAAGTTGAATATTTAAACCAACCCTGCTGGAAACTGATAGTAATTACTAAACCAACCGTAAAGAGACTGCTGTATGTTCTTACATCTACACAAGGTCCAGCATAATACAGTGGGTTATTGTTTTCAAGGAAAGCAATAGGGCTGACCAGATGGTGCTCATCTTCTACACCAGCTCATCTGTGGTGCACAACATTTCAGACTCTGTAGCATTCAACCTGAACAGTCTGAAGCCAGAATGTTATGATTCAGGGAGCGTCTGAGTTAGGTACCTTCCATTTGTTCATAGTATACATTGCTCTACACGCAAGTGTAAAGATAACAAATAAGGTGATAAGCAAAAAGCGGTGTAATCCAAGTTTACTTTTAACCAAGGATTCACAATACCCTCTTTAGTTCCTTGCAAGAGGAAATATTTTATCAGTTGTAAAAAGATGTATACCACCATAAAGGGACAATATTTGACTTGGACGCAGGGGCATGAGCGTATGTATGTTTGTTGGCATTGTTTTTGTTTTGAATCCGCACTTAAAACTCCTGGTGTGAACGAATAAGAGTGGTATTTTCTTAATATGGGATATGTTATTTTAGAAGAATCCAATCAGGCTTTATTCGACATGTGGTCATAAAAGCACGATACAATTTTTTTGAGTATAGGTACATAAAAATGTCATACATGGGTTGCAAAGCAATCAGATTGGTGGAAAATTTATAAAAACTTCACATCTGCCATTATTAAAACTAATACAAAATTCACAATCATAAATACTCAATACGGCCCACTTCAGTTCTAATAATGGTTTTACCTAATCTAGGCAAAACAGAATAAGTTTATATGAAAGGGAGATATATACAATACTGGTTCAGTACACTAGCTAATCATAGTACACAGAGATGTTTCATACAGACATCGATTTTAGCTTTATTACCCACATCCACCCTAGGTATTTTGCAACAGCTATTGTAATTGTTGGTAAGGTACTAGTACGTATAATCCTTTCGGCTTCTACACTCCTTCTAGTACCTAATAATTTACATAGGGGACTCAACCAGACCCGTCGAGGGACTGCATAAGCAGGGCAGGCAAAAAGCATGTGTGCGACTGTTTCTTTATGAACCACACAAGCGGGACACTTGTCATCAAAAAAAAGGGACCACCCAGCTGTAAAAGATCTTATGGGCAGTGAACCTGCCCTCAGCTGAAGGTACAATTTCCTGTCCAATGGTTTGGTAATGGTGTCCCAATATATTTCTAAGCTTGGAATATATTTGAATTCTAAGAAAGTTCCTGTCAAAGTGGCTGAATCAGTATCTCTCAAAACATTATATGTAACCATCTCCCAATATTTTTCCTTTAAGATCTTTTTGGAGGGGAAACGGGCCTCAGTTGGATTCTCCCACAACGCATTCATACCAATACCCACTAGAACATTTTTGACTCCCGTAGCCAGCCAATTTTGTGGAAGCTATCCGATTTTATTACATCTAAAAAGCCCGCTGCATACGATGATAATTCAGGTGTTGTCCACAACCTGCGCCAGTATAACACTGGTCGCAGTTTGGCAACATCGGATCTAGATTTTCTTCCAAGATCATATCGTAACAGGCATATTGGGGTACTTTGGGGGAGATTAGTAATGCTACGCAGGAACTTATTTTCTGAAGTACTTAAATTGGCCATGTTCTCAAACCCCCATAGTTCTACACCATAGAGGGTTGAGCTGACAACTTTCATATCATACACTTCGAGCACGGGTCTGATTGGTTTTGTAAATGACTTTTTATGCTCAATGCTTAGTGCTCCCGAGAGTTGTCGGTGCTTCAATGTGGCCATATCAATTTGATAATTCCACTTTAAATCGCTCTGTATATTCACCCCCAAGTAGGTAAATGCTCTAACTTGTTCTAGTGGACGATTATTCATTAAAATATTACCTTTAAAAGTTCTGTGAGAGTTAAAAACCATAAATTTCGTTTTTGACACATTGACTTCAAGGCCGCGAGCAGAACAAAAATTTTCAAAAATTACCAAAGCTCGCTGGAGGCCACTTGGAGACTTTGATATTATTAATGTGTCATCGGCGAACATTAAAATCGGGATTTTTACACCTGCTAAAGAGGGGGCATCCGTATTCACTGGCGACATACAGTCAACTATACCATTAATATACAAAGAAAATAACGTAGGTGCCATAGCACAACCTTGGCGCACCCCTCTTTCAACTGGAAATGGGCTGGTGACCATACCCTGCACGCCCCACCGAATTTTGGCATAATTGCCCTCATGTAGCCTCATTATAAGTGTTAGTAGCTCTTTGGGAATACCTAGTTCATTCAACGTCACCCATAAACTGGAGCGGGGAACAAGGTCAAACGCTGATCTTAAATCGACAAAGGCAGCATACAAACTACCTTTACCCAAAATCACTATCTTCCAGTATAGAAGAATGAAATGGAACACCTGGTCGATTGTACTAATATACGCTCGAAAGCCTGCTTGCAAGGGTGACAGTATGTTACTGTCTTCGATCCAGACTTGAATTTTATTCAGGATCATCCTACCCACTATCTTTTGTATCGTATCTATCAGGCTAATGGGCCGATAATTCCCCGGAAGAGATTTGTCTCCTTTTTTATATACGGGGATTATCTCTGCTCCTTTCCAGGAATCCGGTCTGGGTGCGCCTGGGCCACAGCATTAGCCACCAACAAAATATATCTGCCCCATCTTTGTTTATCATAGAGGAACACGTCAGGCGGGAACACCGTCTGGTCCCGGCGCTCTACCTCCAACCACTGCTCCAAGAGCTGAAACAACATCATTGATATTAAAAGCCTCATCTACATAAAGCACATGGCTAGGAGTCGTCCCTGTATTTCTCTGTTGAACTACGAGCATATTGTGGTTTAAAATAGTTGACCCAATCTTCCTGTAAAACATGGTTTTGTGGTTGCTCAGGTTTGCCCCCTCTACCCCATTTTATGATGCTCCAGAATTGTTTACTATTATTCTGAGAGCTTGCTACTTTAAGGTCCTGCCATCTTTGCTCATCCCATGAGCATTTAGCCTTATATATAGATCTTTTGTATTCTTGCCTAGCTATGCGTTCGTTAACCGGTACACCACCCTTAATTGCATTCCCAAGAAAGATTCTTGCCTGCCTGCATTCTTTGTTGTACCAGCAACATGATTTCAAATCTGCTTGTTTCTTTGATCTACAGCGCTTAACAAAGTGGGATCTCATACGTATAAAAAAACTCTCATGTGACTGTATGAGAAGCTCCAATTTCCCATTAGAAGATAGAATATGCTCTAGCTCTAATATAGTACTATCAGCATCTTTATTGATATTACCCAGGGACTCAGGGTTTTCAATTATGCGCGGCCATTTCAGCCGCCTTGTGTCATTAGTAGGGACTAAATCCCGAGAATGCAATTCAGTCTCCCCACAATGCGGTAACTCATGCTTCCACCATCCATGTGTTACACACAGGGGATTGTGGTCACTTTCGGGATGATCCCTTACCACCATGTCATCAATTGTGTGCCAAAATTTCACGCTCAAAAGGATATAGTCTATCCTACTCTTACTGTACCCATTATTGAATGGTATGCTATGTCTTAGTGCAGAGCTCTACAGAACATCAGAGTCAGCGTACCCTTCCCAAAGACCAGCGGTAACTTGTCAGCAATTCCCAGCACCTCTTACCTCTCTTAAAAGCTTGTGACCAGGCATAGTCTCGACGTGTAATCCATACTCACCTGCTCCCGCTCAGAGCAGTCCGGCTCACCTACCCGCTCTTACCAGGCCCCTCACTCCCACGGCACCTATACGGCAAGGAACAAAAGATCTCCGATAAAGAGCCCCTTTATGGGTGCCCGTCGAGCATTGCAGCGCCGGCTCGACGAGGAGCAGACCCATATGATGAAGCATGACACCTAGCTTGCTGGGTGTGTGAGGGTCCTAGTTCCGAAAGGAGGTATTCCCCACCTCCCCACCACTCTGAGTACTAACCAGGAAGCCAACTTGCCACCCAGGAACACCGTACCTCTTTTGTCTTCTAGTTCTACCCAGGGCAAGTACGGTGGACCTTTATCAAGCCCTCATTGTCCCCCTTGTTGTTTACTAATTCCTTAACACTGACACCTAATTCTTGTCGGATCCAGATGGTTAGGCCACCTGCAGGTCGACCTTTTGCTCCTTTGATCGCTGGAATATGAAAATTTAAAAAACCAGGACAAAAGTGCGGTGCCAGAAGCCATGTCTCTTGAAAGAGACAGACATCAAACCTATTGACAAAAATAAGCCATTCTGGTAATATAGATTTTGAGCTCAAACCTGCAATATTCCATGACATTAGTGAACCCCTTACAGGGACATCACATGTGTACAGTATATCGTTTATAGGACCCAAAGAATTATGGCTAAGCTGGTGCTGGTGCACTGGACAAAGGGTATGCAAAGATCGTGTTTCAGTGGGTTTGACAAGTCTGTTTATACTATTAGAATCAATAGGTGGATAACTATCCCTCGGGGCAACTAAATCGTCGAACCTAGCAATACATGGCCCTTGCTCATGCACTCCTGTCAGTCAATCAATGCATTCTAACGTGGAGCTTCCCGCCCTACCTGCCATATGCGGGCCAAGATATTGGTTGGTCTGTCTGCCCGGCAAAAACCTCCTTAGCTGAATAGAAGAAATAGGCAGGGGGACATGTTCTAAACTCAAGGGCAAACAGGTTCTCAGCCAACTCCTCCCTCTGAAAAATCTATTCAATACAATCAAATGGTTCAGTGGTGTAGGTGAGCCTGCGTGCCTTTATGATGTCTTCCCTAATCACAGATCGACATCCCCTAACCTGGCGTATCCAATGGATTGCCTTATTGGTCAGAGAATCTACACTTTCATAGCTACTACTTGGGGCTAGTTTAGGGACATTCGTCATAAATATTTTATTATTGTTAAATAATTTATCTGCAATCAGGCCCCCTCTTCCTACCCCAATATTATCCCGGTGGTTTGCAGGTAAGCAAATATTCCTTCTCCTATTGGGTGGTAGGTTGCTCCCTCGGTGCTTCAGCAGTTAAAAGCCTATGACTGTTTGGTGTAACGGTGATGTTTCATTTATAATAATAGATGGTACAATGGGTTTTGTGTGCTTAATCACCTCACTATACAAAACATTATCATTATTCAACCCACCAGCATTTGGGGCACCTATTAATTTTGCCTGGACAGCGCTTTGAATTGATGGAGCAAGGTTATTATCTCTCAGCATTGCGCTATCTTTATTCACGGGCCCCGCTGTCTAGCATAAGCCTAACCATGGAAGTTAAATTTTCAATCGACGATCTCAGGGTTCCTAATTCGTCCCGAAGTGAGTAAACCACCTGAACTAAATCCTGGAAGGCTAATGTGTGATTTGTTGCTGGCTTTACAATTTCTTCTGATGGTAAATCAGATAATTGTGTATTGCTCTCTCCTGGGTGTCTGTCAATGGAGCAAACCTGTTTGAACAAGGTATTATGGGTTCGTAAGTGCAGGGATAGCTATCATTATTTAGTGGAGGACTCCCAGGACTCCCGATACTATCAGCCAAAAGGCTCGCCTTCACTGGTTTCACTCCTTTCTCACCCCTGTGACTTTCCAAACCTTTCTTATGCGTAAGGAACATGGCGGGAATGGCGGGACCCTTACTTAAGCTTTCTTTCTCTATTTGGGCTGTGCTAGTGGGGGCCAGATTCCCATCTAGATACAAACTTGACTCTGTTACTAAAATATCCTCACATTCCTCAATTAGTATATCAATTCGGTCAAGTACACAATTGCTGCCCGCATGCTTAGTTATCCTTCTAGCCTTTTTCCCTTTACGAGATCTGCTAACATTGCCCACATCTACCCCCCCTCCCCCACCTTCCATACACTTTCTTTTTCCCATAACTATGCAAAACAACCTACTATAAAAAAAAGAACTTCACAGATTTACTAGACTAGGTCACACGCGAAGTCCAAAGTTCCTCCACATATAAATGTAAGTGCAAGGAGCCAACAAAGAGTACCTCTTGTGTTCGTAATTAGCCCACGCCTTGCTCCAGCTCCGATGATAGACGAAAAGGGGGTGGCCCTGCCCTGGCTCCCACGGGCAAGGACGGGCCCGCCCTTGGCCCGGGCGCGGCCCGCGCACGTCCCGCGCCGCGGGGGGAGAGGCAGCGCTTTGAGCGCGATGTCAAGCGCCTCCCCCTCGCTAGCGGCAGCTGTGTGTGCACGCACTGCACACTGGGACCTGTAGTTCCCCTGGTTGTCGTCTGGTGACTGGTGCTGCGGGGCAGAGTGGATGGAGTTGTCCTGGGACTCCGGTTCCACCAGAACAAGAAGATAGGCAAAGAAAGCTCCCGTGAGCAACGCGACCTGCCACAGAATAGAAATTTGCAGAATGATGTCCCGCGCCGCGGGAGAGAGCAGCGCTTTGAGCGCGATGTCAAGCGCCTCCCCTCGCTAGCGGCAGCTGTGTGTGCACGCACTGCACACTGGGACCTGTAGTTCCCCTGGTTGTCATCTGGTGACTGGTGCTGCGGGGCAAGAGTGGATGGAGTTGTCCTGGGACTCCGGTCCCACCAGAACAAGAAGATAGGCAAAGAAAGCTCCCGTGAGCAACGCGACCTGCCACAGAATATAAATTTGCAGAATCTTCTCTAGCAATATGTTCCAAGATTACAACTTAGCCTGACATTTCTCAAACTGGAGCTAATACTGGGGCCCAGATTTACTAAAAAGTCACACAACGCAGCAAGACAACTTTCTGCACCGCATTGCATGACGGGAAGTGAGCAGGAATGTGCCATATCTACTATGATATGGTGCATTCCTGCTCTCTCACTGCGCTGGCACACTGGATGCTGCCTAGCGCCAACACAGGCACTGTGGTGCAAGGGTGCCTGTGCTACAGGCAGGATTGTTTTTGTGCAGGAATGAACACCTCCCGGCAAGAAAACAATCATCAGAGACGTTTTCCTCTTTCTGTTTGTGCGGCAGAATTCAGCACAAGTAAAAAGAGAAAATAACGAGGAGACAAACATTTTTCTCCTCATTACGCCTGTGTTTTAAAGGAGTACCAATTTGACATATCCCCAGGTTTACTATTCTTACTAAATCTGGGAATGTGCCAAAATCCATGGGTGGATGCGTGGGAACACCCACACTCCACCCATGGAACGCCTTCCCAATGCAGAGTAACACAAGGCAGTGACCTGCGCTGCCTTGCATTACTCTGGATTTACTAAGCCAAGCAGAACCATGCAAGGTGATTTTGCCAGGTTTAGTAAATCTTACTGAAGCCCTTGCATTGCCTTGCACCGCCTTGTGTGACACAATGACAACGCAAGGGCTTCGAAAATCTTGGCCCTGGTTTGTAGCATAATGCAACAGCACGTAATTGCTTGAAAACCAGTGTGTCTAACTTGAGGGTTTTTCGTTTCTCTTTGGTGTTTAGATTAATGTACAAATGCAT
This sequence comes from Calotriton arnoldi, assembly GCA_963921515.1. Taxonomy (NCBI): domain Eukaryota; kingdom Metazoa; phylum Chordata; class Amphibia; order Caudata; family Salamandridae; genus Calotriton; species Calotriton arnoldi. Next base: position 574,498 of record CAWUFW010011393.1, read on the forward strand.
GTGTTCATATTCCATATCATGCAGCAAATGACAAAATAAAATTCTAATCAACAGGTTTTGGAAAAAGAAAAAGAAAAGTTGCAGATTCTTTGCACGTACACCAGGAAAACCTGCAAGAAGAAGAATCAGAAATATGTGATGATTTTGAAAGTGCTTTGAGTGACTCCGAGATTTTGACATTTCAACTAAACACAGATCAGCAGTGTGGACTATACACATGCGCAGAATGTGACAAAAATTTCACTTTGAAAGAAAGCCTTATAATTCATTTAAGAACACATGCAGTAGATAAACCCTATCCATGTGCGAAATGTGATAAGAGTTTCAGTCTGAAGAGAAATCTGAAAAGACACCAGAGAACTCACATAGAGGAAAATGAACGACGATATCGATGTGATGAATGCGAGAAAACCTTTTGTCAGAAGGATAGCCTTGTCAAACACAAAAGAACACATACGGGAGAGAGACCTTATCATTGTACCGAGTGTGATAAAAGGTTCAGTGTAAGGGTAAATCTTATCACCCACCAGAGGATACATTCTAGTGAGAGGCCCTATCAGTGTACTCAGTGTGACAAAAGCTTTACCCAGAAGGCGCATCTCATTGGACACGAAGCAAAACATACTGGAGTGAGGCCTTATCAGTGTTCTAAATGTGATAAAAGCTACAGTTTCCAGGGCTCTCTTATAAGACACCAAAACTCACACACTGGGAATGCTTGTTCCACTACAGCAGCCAAAGAGAAAGCCCCAAAGAAACAGCAGATATGAATCCTACAAGGATTGAGACTCAAATCTGTAAGTGAACACTTGAATGAGAGTGGTATCCTGCTACTTGCAAGGCAGAACTGTATAATCAAGAGCCATGGTTCATTACTGAACTCCATTCAGTACATCGTATATATGCAAAAATGGCCTAGGTTGTAAGTGCCTAGCTAGAAGGGACCTTGAGGTTAAAAGGATCAAGCGTTCTACCTGCAAAGCAGGGCGTTATCCTGTTCCGCTTTGAATTTGGAAAGCAGTCATTTGCTGTGATAACATGGAAGCTTATACAAACCAATTTGTGTCTATTAACCCTGAGTGAGAATGGAGTAACAGTGCAACATTAAAGATCAGAAAAAGAGTACACCAACAGAGATTAAAGATGAAAAAGCACAAGTGAAAAATTAAACAGTTGAAATACCAGCATTGACATTTACATGAAATACAAAATGTAAAATACAAAATGTATTAAATTATTTGACTGTAAAAATAAGAAGGGTAATATATAAATTACTTATACATACATGTACGTAACAATAAAGTTTACTTATAGTGACCAGCCTATGTGTAGGAAAGGTTTTGCAGTAGTTTTACTTAATTTATTTGAAATATGCTTTACACATTCAAACTGCAGCTTCTTCAAAACCTGATGTCTTTCCTACACAGGAAAAGAATTGAATAAACTAATAAAATGCACCTTATTTAAATAAATAATTATTTAAAAAAGGAAAGTGGTTCCCTTAGAATGTGTAATGCTTCCAGAACGTATCTCAAAATTAATGAATTGCAGAGCAGACTTCATTATTTCCAGCAAGACGTCTCCCTTAATCGGGCACTATGTCTGCAAAGTAGGTGTGGTTTTGGTACATCCAGCAGGCATGTTTGCTCAAAAGCAATAGGAAAATCTAAATATCGCAAATTTCTCTTTGAATTTGAACATAAGAATTATTGTAAATATAGTTTTAATCCTGATCATCTGAATATTTTATCATTTTAGTGCTATAATAATTGATGGCAAAGTACGCTAATTCTTTATTTCTTCTTGTTACATTAAATTATAGTTGGAGTTCTATAGAGACCTGCTTTAGAAGTTTGGCTGCTAATCCCCAGACCGTTTAATTTAATATTCAACAATAAATCTGTTATAATTTTATGCTTCTGAGGTCTTTTTTCTTTTTATCTAGAACAAAATAAATGTTATAATTACCGGTTTTACATCCTGTTTTTCTCCTATTAAAAGCAACTGTGATTTTGTCTTTAATTGACATAAAAATCAGCTGTCTGACCGAGTTCATATGTAATTGCTTAGGGGCCGATTATGATGGCGGGCGGACTTTGTCCGCCCGCCATTGCCCCGGTAAATGGGACCGCCCGCTATGTGTGCGGCGGTCCCGCACATGTGATTAGGATGCCACGGTGGCGGTGGCATCCCCCATTTCCAGCATTGTGGCGGGCGGTGCTCACAACACCGCCCACCACAGTGCTGGAAATGCATGTTGTGCATCTGCATGCACAACGTGACAGGCACCACGCGGTGCCTGCCACCTTGTGCATGCAGATGCAGGGGGGTACCATAGGTACCCCCCATGTGCAGCCCCCACCCCCCCAACACCCTGGGGGCCCGCAACGGGCCCCCAACAGCAAAGACCGCGAGCCTTTCCATGGCAGCGACGCCACCATGGAAAGGCTCATCTCCGCCGGCATCATAATATGGATGGCGGTGTCTTGCAGACACCGCCACCATATTAAACCCTTTTCCGCCCGGTTGACTGTTCGGCCGGGCGGAAAACATGCGGACGGTCTTACCGTCTGCCGGGCTCCCCTCCGCCATGGTAATATGGCGGGGGGAATTGTTGGCGGACGGGCGATTATGGCGGGCGGATCGCCACCGCCATGCGGGCGGTGGCGATCCGCCCGACATCGTAATCGACCCCTTAGATTGGTGTTGTTTTTCTGAGCACTGTGATTTATCTTTGCAGTTGATATTGTTTCCTTGTGTCCCCAAATAGATGTTCCACATTAGCAGTGTTTACCATGCGTATGTAGGTCCTAACCAGAACTCTTTGAAATCCAACGTATTCTTTCAATAAATTGAGTTAATACTAACCACCTTTTAATGCACAAGTAAAAAGGACGTAAATGGGTGCAGTACTGTAATACCACAGGGAATCAAGAAATGGACACACTCGAAATATGATGACACAGCAACATAATTAACTTTGAAAGAAGCATTAACACTTGACTAAGTAGGAAGGAGTGCATTGAATATTGTAAATCATTCCTAGCAGGCCTTGCTTACTAAATGCTTGCCCGAGTGCAAACTACTCCAATATTTGCCATTGTGTATTAGATACATGTCTAGTTTCAAAATGTAGAAAACACCATACAGCTGCAGGATTTGGTAATTGAAATAAAATGTGGATAAAGCACCCACATAAAGAAATTACTCACCTGTATTTCCAGTTATCCATAATTTATATCTTTTGAACATTCACATGCTTGAATCATTGCCCGTCATCAGGCTGGACGGTGTCAAACTGGCTGTAGGCTTGTTTAGTACACCTTTCACCTTATTTAAATCAACCCAAGTCTAGCCAATGAGATGGAAATGCTGAGCTCTCTACTCATCCTAGAGACCACCATACATCAGATTTTATAGCACAAGTATGAAGGACAGAAAGGGTACCTAATGAGCTTCTTACTGGGAAGAAGGAATGGCTGCACATAAATCTATTCTTGATACCAATGTTCAAGAACTGGAGTAGCGGTGAGCATCTCATTTTGTCTCTAGTATTGGACCTTTCATAGATCCGGCTCACCTTCTTTGAAACAGGATGCATAGTACTTCTTGGCCTATAAAAGAAATCAGCTGCAGTGTTCAAGCCCCGGCTGTAGTACTTGGTGAACATGTGCCTGTTTTTCCACATAGCTGCTCGACAAAGGTCCAGGAGTCATACCCCTGTGTACAGTGCAACTATTGCCAACATGCTTCTGGTGGAATGCGTCGTCACCCTGCTTTCATGGGGTACTTGGGTTTCTTACGACAGTGATGCCATCGGATAAGTCCTTACTTAGAGGTTAACCCCTGCTTTGGCATCTAAAGAAAACAAAGAGTTGGTCTGATGTTCTTTATTCCTTATTTCTTTCCAAATAAAATGTAATACATCTATGAACATCCAGTAAGTGAAGTGCTCTCTTTGGCCATATTCGATGACTTTGAGTGGGGGGGGGGGAGCAATGGAGAATCACAGGTTCGTTGAGATGAAAATCCTTGGGGTACCTTGGTCAAGAACAATGGATTGGTTTCTCTTTCATGAAGTACATGTATGGCTCTTTATTGTGAAATCTCAAAGCTCTCCAACTTTGCTTGCAGGTGTCAGTGCTGGAGAAGTATGGTTTTCCACCATAGATATTTCAGGTCTGCCCTGTGAATGGGCTCGAAGGGTGGAAGCATCAGTTGACTAAGTACTATATTTAGTTTCAGTGACACTCTTTTGCAAGAAAGGGGGGAGGCCATCGCTCAACCTTCTGAACCTCAGAATTGCTACCAAATGAACTTTAAACAATGTGCATTTGAAAGCATTCTTGACTAGTTATAGTGGGTATAGCAGAATCTGGTGTGGTTGAAAGAGATAACATTCAGATCTGTATGTTCACAATTTATACACAAACTGCTCCCACTTGGCCTTGTAGGTTTTTCTAGTAGCCAGAACACATGATTAAGTTAGTATTGCCCTGCCGTCCAGTCTGCAGTAATGACTAGAAATGAATGGGTGTCCGAACTTTTGGTGGTCAGGACCAAGATGTCAGGTTGAACGATTTTAAGTCTTGGTGAAGGCCCTGACCATTGTGTCTGGAGAGAAGCTTTCTGGAAGTGCTTGGTGAGGTACTATGCATGGAATCATCCCTGACCAAGGAGCATCTACTTTTGATGAGAAATCCTCTTCTAAAGAAGCTATGAGGCAAGCTGTATTTCTCTGCATTTCAAAGTATTCAAAGAGATGTCTTACAAGTGTCACAGTGAGAAGCCTTGTGGTTTAGATACAGGCAATGAATGTTCTGTAAGTATGGTTCATCTGAATAATTTTTTTGCCACAGGATAAATAGATTTTAAAGAAAAATCTCTTCTCCATATCAACCATGGTTCTAGATGAAAGTACCTCAGCTGTGATAGGAAAGATTTACATCCACCAGAATGAAATCGCAGTTGAGCTAAGCTGAAGTTATGCATGGCTGTAGTTCAAGGAGGGTGAAGAAGATGTTGAGAATCCAGTCAAATTGGATTTTAGAAAGTAAAGCAGACCAAATTCTCGGGGCTCCCTCACATAAGGCATATGGTAGAAATATGAGCTGTGGTGGCCTCTAGGGGAAGTAAAGAGATAAGCACTTCAACCTCATTGGCTCAAGTTTGGACTTCAAATGTACTACTAGGAAAACTCTATTGTTGGGCAAGTGGTCATTTTAACATTGTTCACTGCTATTTTGTAAGTACTGGCGATTCCAAGCCTGACGAAAGGGAACAAACACGTGAATCTACGAAGGCTCCAATGATGAAGAATGAGCAACATTACCAATTAATTTGGTATGACAATCTGTACATCACAGACCCAATGCAGACCTTTATTGAAGTCCCGAACCCCGATTCAAAGCACATGCAGATTTGTTCGCCCTGCTTTTTTAGTTTATTGATGGGTTTCCACACCAACTAGAAAACAAAAGTCTGAGGTATTGGGATTTTGTAAGTTGTGTGTTCAAAAGAATGTAATTTCTATTTGGATACATTCATCCAGAAAGAGAACATGGGCCTCATAGAAATTCACTACATCTTTTTTTTGTCAGTGTAGGCTTAAAGTGCCCAAGAGTCCAAATTATATGGTGTAGGATGGCCATGACACTGGAAGTGACGTTGTATGAAGAGACACGCATGGCTAAACCACGCGTGCCTCTACCACGCAGCCCAAACCACGAATGCGTCTTAACCAGGCATTCCTTTACCACGCAATTTAGTGGTAAAGGCATGAATGGTAAAGGGTTATGTGTGGCTAAGGTCACCACTACTCCCCTGCCCTGAGGCCCAAAACCTCTCCACCTGACCCCCTCCCACGCCCAGCGCTGTCCCTAAAACTACCCCAACCTGTTCCACTGTGCTTAGGCCTAATACCCTAACACCTAATTTTAAAAACTACCCGACCCCCCGCACCCTAACAACTACCCCAACCCCCCCCCCCATCAGCCCTGAAAACTGCCTCGACCCCCCAACTCTGAAAACTACCCCTAAACCCATACAAACCCAGCCCCAGCTTACCTCACTGCGTCCTCTGGCTCTCTTCCTGGCGTCTTCCTGCTTCCACCGAGCAGCAGCTAGACCGCGTACTGCCTTAAGGCAAGCGTGGTAGCGCTTGTGTAGTCGGAACACGTGTGGGTGAGGCCGCGGTGTTCCGACTGTTTCCCAGAAGTGACAATTCGTTTTTGAAATATTAAAACATTTGCCCATACTTATTAACGTTCTAGGCAGGTGCTCACGCGACACAAAAGATAGCACCTATTTACCATGAAAAATAAAGCATGCACAGTGCTAAATTGCTTTGCTTGAGCGCCTGTGCTAACGTTTTTAAACGCGAGTCTCATTCTGAAGAGGAAAGCCTTTTTACGATATCTGTTGTTTTGCCATCTGAGACTCTGAACAGAAATCACACGCAATAACATTGTCAATTCATGTGAAAGGCAACTGAGAATTATTAAGCCAATCCCAAAAAATGTTTGAAAACCTTGTTAGCGAGACATTAGGTATTTTAATTACTATCCCTGCCTCCATTATTTTCTCTGTGCAGGATTTACACCAATGCTGGGCTTTACACAACTAATCTTCTGGAAACAGTAGATTCTGCCAAATGCCTGCCTTTGGGAAATGTGATCAATTGTTCTTGCTCAGAAAGCACCATGATCTGGCAAAATGTATTTAAAAAGGCAAATGTTCAGGGGGCAGAGATGCCTTCTGGGATAGCTTATTGTTCCACATCAATTTTTCAAACCAATGTAAGAAAGTGTCTAACTGCTTGTGTCAGTACTTTGATTGGAGCATTTAAATAAGAAATTATGGTGTAATGTATCATAAAATAAACAGTACTGAGAGACAAAAAAATCAGGAACTTTAGTTCTAATATACGAAAAAATAATTTTCAGCCTCTAGCGAGCAACTTAAAAGGCCATTTTAGAAACCTGTCCGGTCCGGTCACAGGATGCTGCACACTCAGAAAACTGCACTCTGTCCATGCAAGCTTTAATAATGAGGATCAGACATTTGTGCACAACATACCAACATGTATGCCATAACATAAAAATACACTTACAGTACACTGTGGAAGCTCTTCAGGCACACAAATCATAATCTAAAGCAGCGGTTATTAAACTTTTGATTTCTGTGGACCCCACTGACTCATTACTGGAAGCCTGCGACCCCCGACCTAATCAATTTCTATGAATTGAATCCGAAACCAATCCACAAAAATACAAAAACAAGTATACACCAAACAAACTCTCAAGTATTGAAATATGTTGTTTAATTCACAATCAAACATTTCAAATGCTCAATTTGCTTCTTTAGTTGTATATAATTTATTAATTTTAATATGATTTACTGCTTACCATCTAATCATTTAGCATAGCATACATTTTTAAACATTTTCTTGTTTTATTTGGCAGATGTTCGCTGAGGATATAATTACTGAACTTTTCAAAACAGTTCGCACTGCTACACTCTTTACCAGGGGAATAATTAGTTTATGCACACAACTTCCTTGTTTAGTGTCACACGTTATGTTTTATCATGTACATGTAATGTTGCTTTTTGGTATAATGATGAAGTATTTTTTCTGTTTGTCTTGCCTGCATTTATCGCCAGGTATTAACGTGTCCACTGTACAGGGTGACCATCAATACACCTATTTTCCTGCAGCGGGACCTCCATCCTTAAAATATATAAACTGATGAAAGCAATAAATATGTTAGGCCCAAAGTTGTCACAGACCTTATTAAATGCAACTTATTTGTTGATTGGGATCTTATCTGCACCATTTTCCTGCAAGGCATATGTTGCTGCCACTTTCTAAGATTTATACTAGTGTGTTCACAACTCCACAAAACCCGGTAACTTACACGTGCAGCTTGGATTTCAATAAGCACCCAAGGGAAAGGTGCCAGATTCAAACAGATTTCTAAACAGGCTTCCCTTATGCCATTTATAAACGTTTGAAGTCCGAAAACATGCCCCAGTAAGTGAGAGACGCACATGAAATGCATTGTGTTTAAATATTGGCTTGCAGAATTAAAGCCACTGAAGTATTCTCAGACTGGTAGGTGTCCATTTCCCCTAGACCCCCTTCCCTTTGCTTCTTTTGCCCAGATTCAGACGTTTAAAAATCCCATTTGCTGCCAAGTCTCATTTGTCTCTCCAAATAGAAGAACGTAAATCGGGTGGATTCCACCTGGCACCCCATGCAACTACTGACTTCCATTTTTTTGTCATGAAAGTTAGTTATCCCCTCAATAAAGCTATTTAGCTTCTCGAAAGGTATCCTTTATAGTTTTTTGCTATGAACTTTATACGTTCCTCTACAACAAAAGTTACTTGAGTTTTAGATTGACTAAAGCCAGCCTTAGCTGTGTCTCTGGGCTTCTGGCACTATAGCCTTGATGTAGATTGTCTGCTTGCCTGGCTTGATCCATCCTGCTAGGCTTCCTAGACAGCCTGAAAACAGCCAACGCGTTTCGTCCACCACCCGTAGACTTCATCAGGGCGTAATAGTATATCGTATTTTCCAATGCGTTTAAAATCATCAACTCCAACACATACGGAGTGATGCCGTTTGTTGAAACGATAATCGGTGCTTATCAAGGCATTATTGCTGCAACGATTCAAATAAAGGTATAAGGAAAACTACCTGGCCCTGGGAACATGAAGGAATAGGAATATATAAGGGTGAACCACTGACCGGAATACCGCAGGGTTGGAGGTGATGATTTTAAACGCATTGGATAATACAATATACTATTACGCCCTGATGAAGTCCACAGGTGGTGGACGAAACGCGTTGGCTGTTTTAATGATATGCCTCTGAATATTAAAGAATACTTTGGATACATTCTGACCAAATGGACTAAGTCATTTTTGGACACATTTCCTTGCGGTGCACTTCACAGTCGTGTTTGAAATTACTTTGGTCCCTGGGATCACTGTTTGGAAACAGCGGGAGTAGTGGATGTGCACGCTAAGCAGTTTAAAAAAATCTTTTAGACCTTGGACTTATTTTGGGTAACGGGGAGGGAGGTGCGGTTGCCATATAGGCTTACTGTTTCATTGTTGTTGTTGTTTATATCTCTACACTGCCTGACTCCGCCTTGTTAGGCGTCTGCCAATGTAAGGTGACCTAGTTAGTCTGCCTTCTAGCCTGAGAACCGCTGAAGGTGTCCGCCACTCAATCCCTGATGGAGGTAATATACCTCCCAAAACAGAAAAAAATTACCATTTCTGAGATTGCCAACATTACAAACATACAGCTGTTTTAGCATTAAAGTAAGATGAAAGTGTCACACATGAGCACACTAGCAATATCACATGTAAGCAAAAGTAAAACTTGACTTGGATGTGAGAGATGAATGGGAAAGCAACAGCAGACAGGGCTCATGTGGAAGGAATGTCTCGGGGGCCTATTGACGAGAATGACACGCAGTGCAGCACAGCAAGTCACCTTGCTGCGCTGCACTGCGTGATAGGGAAAGGGCAGGAATGCATATATGGCACATTCTTGCCTTTTCCCCTGCACTGGTGCCCTTTTGACAGCCTAGCTCCAATGAAGGAACCATGGCAACACCTTCCTGCACAAAAACAATCCTGAGAGGCATATTCATCTTTTTATGTGTGCTGCAAAATGCAGCACACATAGAAAGAGAAAGTAACAAGGAGAAATAAAGATACTTCTCCTTGTTATACCTCACCTGAGAAGGCATATATATATTTGACACATTCCCAGGTCTACCAGTTCTGGTAAATCTAGGAATCTCTTCAAAATCTATGGGAGTTGCACAGGAACACCCACGCAACACCCATGGAATGCCTTCCCAGGGCAGCGTTTTGCACTGTGGTGCCATACTCAAGATTTATGGAGCCACTCAGGGCCACGCAAAGTGGCTTTGCATGACTTCATAAATCACATGTAAGGTTTATGTCGCTCTTGCACCACGTTGCATGGTGCAAGAGCGGCACACACCAGCTCATAAATAGGTCCTGCAGTTTTTAAATTTCAAACATAAGCAGCTCAGCTGAAGCCTAATTTGTTTTTTGAAGGTATATATGTGACATTTCAATGTTTGCAGCGTGCCTATGTGTGATGGTTGCCCGTGTCATGTTTTATGCTTTATTACATGCTGTAAATTGAACAATGCTGAGATCGCCAACCCCAATCGAAAACTGGACCACAAGCTTAGAAAAAATGGCACAGGCATAGGAGGTACAGAAAGAAATAGGTTGCCCAGAGATGTCAAATATTCTGTGCACATTTGTACATGGCTTTGTTTACATGTGTAGCGTCTTAAAGCCAGACCTGTTGGTTTTGCCAGTGTTTATTGTCAGTGTGTTTGAGGTCTCTCGATTTCACTAATTCCACCTCGGTTTAGCATAGGCATGGTGTGTTAAGTTCAGGAGTTTGAAAGGAATAAAGAAGTGCTCTGACCATTCCAATATGAAATGATAAGAGATTTTTATGTTTTGTGTGTGTTTTTCTTTATATAAATCCTTTCTAGGGTAGAGTCTGTTTTGTAGGTACTAACGGTACAATGTTGTAGTAGAGTGTTGTTTGATAGTATTGAGGAGGGATCACTGACAAAATATCGAAGGTCAAAAAATCGACCTACAAAAATATCGGAGCAAGAATATCGATGTCAACAATATCGATATCCTATCTACAACATGGTAAGTACAAAAATATCGAGAAAAAAATATCGATGTCAAAAATATCGTTATCAAAAATATCGTTTTTTTTTGTTAAACAAAATATGTAAAATAAACTAAATAATACTTATAAAATAAACAGTTAAAAATATTTTATAATGTTTAAAATTAATAAGTAATATATATAATTTAATAAAACATTAATTAAACATATACATATAATATATAATATATATACTTACTTAATAATCAGTTTTAATAATTATTTTAATAAATTATAAATTAATAACAAATATTATAAATTACAAATACATCTATACACATAAAACAATAACATAAATAAAAATTAAATAATTATGTATAACAAATTAAAAAAATTAAATTTACTTTTAATATTTTTAAAATTAATTATATACTACATTAACTAAAATAATACAAAAATATTAAATAGCGGAGGGAATAAAACTACTATTTCAACTCCCAAAAAAACAACAGTAAGAGAAATGTTGGATAGCGTAGAGGTTAAAATTACTATTCCCACTCTAGAGAGTGCAACAGTAGAGAAAGTATTGGATAGCATGACGGTAAAAATTACTATTCCCACTACAGGTAGCGCAACAGTAGGGAAAACGTTGGATAGCGAGAGGTAAAAATTAATATTCCCACTCCAGTGAGTGCCACCGTAGGGAAAGCGTTGGATAGCGTAAGGGTAAAAATTACTATTCCCACTCCAGTGAGTGCAACAGTAGGGAAAGTGTTGGATAGCGTAGGGGTAAAAATTACTATTCCCACTCCAGGGAGTGCAACAGTAGGGAAAGCGTTGGATAGCGGGAGGGTAAAAATGAATATTCCCACTCCAGTGAGTGCAACAGTAGGGAAAGTGTTGGATAGCGTAGGGGTAAAACTTACTATTCCAACTCCAGAGAGTGCAACAGTAGGGAAAGTGTTGGATAGCGTAGGGGTAGAAATTACTATTCCCACTCCAGGGAGTACAACAGTAGGGAAAGCGTTGGATAGCGTGACGGTAAAAATTACTATTCCCACTACAGTGAGTGCAACAGTAGGGAAAGTGTTGGATAGCGTAGGGGTAAAAATTACTATTCCAACTCCAGAGAGTGCAACAGTAGGGAAAGTGTTGGATAGCGTAGGGGTAAAATTACTAGTCCAACTCCAGAGAGTGCAACAGTAGGGAAAGTGTTGGATAGCGTAGAAGTTACAAATAACATACTTATAAATAAAATAATTTTTTAAAATAATTAATGAATTATTAAATAACTGTAAACTATTTACCAATACCAATAAATAATTATTAAAAACATAATTACCAATAGAAAATGTATTAACAATAAATTAATAATAAATACCAATAAATAATAATTAATAAATATTAATTATAAATAATAAATATTGAACAATAAAATATTTTTAATAACAAAAAACCTATAAAATATTAAAACTTAATTACCAATTAACTAATATTGAACAATTAAATGCTTTTTATACCAAAAATAATAATAATTAAACATTAATTATCAATTAATAATTACTTCTTAATATATTAATTAAATTTATCAATAAATAATATTTAATAATATTTAATTACCAATTGATGATAAAACAATAAATTAATTTTTAGAACCAAAAATTCTAATTAAAAAATGTTACCAATTAATAATTAATGTCCAATAAATTAATTATCAATACCCAAAAATAAATTTAATAAATACTTAATTAGATTTCAATTACTTCCAAAAGTATTCCCCTATAAACGCACAACACACTCCAATAATAAAATAATACACTTAACATAATGATCAATTAATCAATTAATAAAAATTAATAACCAATTAATAAAAATTAATTACCAATTATTAATTAATTAACAGTAATATAATTAATTAAAATAAATTATAACGTAATTACAATTAAATTACATAATGATCAATTAATCAATTAATAAAAATTAATAACTAATTAATAAAAATTAATTACCAATTATTAATTAATTAACAATATTATAATTATCAATACCAATTAATTAAAATAAATTATAACTTAATTACAATTAAATTACTTCCCACCCTATTCCCCTATAAACCCACAACCCGCTACAGAACTTAAGCGCAAAAAATAATTAAAATTAATTTATAATTCCTAAAAATTAATAATTATTTTAGTATAATTAAATTACTTCCCACCCTATTCCCCTATAAACCCACAACCCGCTACGGTACAAAAAAAAACAATAAAAAAAAACATTATTAACATATAAAAATTGTATACATATATTTTTAGACAAGTAGAACACTTAACAAAAACACATATAGCACATACATATTAAAAACATAACAAAATACATAACAATAATACAAATATCGATATTAGTAACATCGATATTAGTAACATCGATATATTTGATTTCGATATTACTAACTTCGATATTACTTACATCGATATAAAAAAATTCGATATTACTTACCTTAGGGTCGATATTCTGTCCATCGATATTCTTAACATCGATATTCTGTCCCTTCGATATTGTGACTTCGATATTAGTGTATGTCGATATTTTATTTTCAATATTTTGACTGCTCACCATTGAGGAGGGATGAGTGAGCATTTTTGTCTTTCTGCCACTGAAGGTTCAAATCTACCAGGAATATCTACTCATATGAGGAGATGACTTGATACATATTACAAGTGATGAAATATTCAATACATTTCTTTTTAATGCCAGGTGGATGGTAGAAGATGTTCAGTCTCAAGGGTTTAGGTGTTGTGTTAGTAATGTCACGCAGTGAGGCATTGCAGAGAGGAGTTGAGTTAACAGTGTGAAAGATAGTGGTATGGGGATGAACAGAACAGAGTCCCCACAAGTGTAACAGTGTAGTGTAGATATGGAAATTGTATTAGATACAGCAGGCCTATAGTTCAGGAGAGCAGCTTTAATATGATGAGTAGGAGATGGGTCAGTTCATTGAGGTAAATTGACGGTTTGGAGATAGCTTGGCCAGATTGATTTGTGTTTGTGTTTACAATGTCGAACTCTGGAGACTGTGATAACAGAATGTGTTGTAGGATCTGTAACTAAAGAGTATTTTGGTGTGCTTTGTCCATTAGAGATAATGCCCATTGAGAAGTACTCAGAAGAATTGGGGTTGGTATGTTTTGGAGTCTGCAAGAGTAGACATGTTGAGTGATGCGTAATGGTGTTATGGAATTAAGATTGCTTGTGGGAGGGAGATGTAGAGTGTGGCTTGTAGACTTTTTTCATCTTGTGCATACAATGCAATTTTGGAGTCCTGGCGTTGGACTCTGTTGGCACCTGTCTCCTCTATTGCCGCCTGTCCCCGTGCCCCCCTTTGGTCAAGATAGACCCTCCCTTGGGCAATGAGTAGTAAAATGAGGCTCGGTACAGATTACCCTCAACACTTAAGTGTGACTTTTTGATATAGTATGTCATGTGCGTTACATTTGTGTTTTAATAGTGTGATCCCTATGGGACAGATAGGGATTAAGTTTTGTGTATGTATATATGTAAATTTGTAATGTCAGTTTTACATGTTTTTATGTGTGATGATTTATAGTATGTTTTATGTGATTGTTTCAGCCCTGATGAAGTTCCTAGTGTGACAGGAACGAAACGCGTTGGCTGATTTTAATTCATATGCAACAGTTTTCAATAATAAAAGAAGATGATGAACTGAAATTTGCCATATCGAATTCATTTCTGGTGCACCTTCCTTTTTGAAGTATATCATTTTCGGTGGAGTAGGAACTGTCCGGGCAGTAGGCCTCTCTCCTCAGCTAGTTGGGCAAAAGGGAGAGAATCGCGCTTTGCGAAGAGGTCACCCACCTCGAGGAGGTAATACTCAGTCCAGAACGTAGGTATTTTGTAGTGTAAGGGTCTCACCCGCGGAGCAGGCCAACGAGGGGCAGGTCAGGGGTATATAGGGGGACCGTCCGAGAGAGGCGGTGGATCCTGGACTTCCACGCCACCGCCACCTGCAGGGGCCAGGTAGATGCTGGGTGGAAATCCGGAAGGACTGGGGGTTGAGTGTCTGAAAAGTTTCAGCGCTCCGTCCATCATCCCCTTGTGTTAGCTTTGTTCGCCCTAAGTTGGCAGGGTATGCCCAGACGTGGGTCCCTTGCTCACTTTGCCACTGCATTCAAGCTAGCCTGGCTGATGAAGGGTGTTACCCAGAAACTGGTCCCAGGATGCTTGTTTCCGGTTCAGGGAAGACCTGGCTTGGCAGTTCGGGCTGGACTGTTCCCATGAGGCACAGGGTCTAGACTAATTTGCATATAGCTGGGTCTGAACTGAGGTGGCGAAGTGAGCTAAAGAATGATGATCGATTCAACCCAGATCTGTGACTGGGGTGAGTGTCTGAAAAGTTTCAGCGCTCCGGCCATCATCTCCTTGTGTTTGCTTTAGTCACCTGAGAGCAGGAATGGGCAGGGAGCCCGTCTCCGCGGAGGCTTCACCAAGGTAACGTCCAGCTATCCAACGAGACAATCACTGCAGCTGCGCCCCCAATAAGTACGCCTCAAAGGACGGTGCCTCGAGACCTCCATGATCAGCTGGCAGCTGCAATTTGGATGCAGCCACTCAACTGCGGCCAGACCCCCCCCCCCCCCCAAATGAGGGTGAGGAGGAGGGAGTCAAGCTCCTTAAAAAAGGAGCGGGGGAACACTGGGAGGTTCGCGAAATGATAGGGAAGGCTTGGAAGCTCCATCATTTTCACCAGGGCTATCCTACCTACAGGAGCAAGAGGCAAGGTGCTCCAGAAATGTCTGGGATTGGATGCTTGCTAGCGCCCTGCGGGGATTCCCCTCATAGAGATCGTTAGTAGAGTGTTAAAGGCGGATTCCCAGATAGTGGGGTGCCGGGTTCTGCCGATGAAGGCACGTGGAGCCTAGGAACACCTCTTGGGGAATCTGCTCGGGGTGGAGCGGGTATATGATGGATTTCTCCCAGTTGAGCTGTAGTCCTGCCATGTAGGCAAACTCCGTCAATGTGTCCCAGATTGGCGTTAGTTTGGTCGCGATATCTCGCACATAAAGGAGCAGGTCGTCGCCATATAGAGATGTTGCATGAGTCCTATCTGTCAGCAGGATGCCCCAGTCCTGGCCCTCTCCACGGAGGCAAGCGGCTCCATTGCTATTGTGAACAGTAAAGGGGATAGTGGACACCCCTGCCATGTCCCCCGATGGACCAAGAACGGTGCATAAATAAGGCGACTCGGGCGTACACAGGAGACTGGACTGGAGTATAATAGTTTTGTGTAGGCCAGGAGCCTAGGCCCTATTATCAGGAGGGCCAGTACAGCAAATAGATAGGGCCAGGATAAGGTATCAAACGCCTTCTCCAAATCTAGACTAAGGCAAGCGCAAGGTTGTCGCTCCCTTATAAGAGAGGACATTTAGGTGCAACAAGACATCGACAAGCTTGTGCCAATTTCGATAATATAGAGTTGGTTCTTGTTAGTAGTGATTTAGTTGACAACTTTGTGGCCTTTGATATACGCACCTGTCTATTCTTTAAAACTGACATCCGTTTCAATCACACCCAGTCCGATAACTCTAGCCGCTTTGATCTTGTAAATCTTCGCATTAGCCTTCATATTGACTTGCCTACTCGGATGGTGGATTGACAACCACCTCCCATCACCCTGGACTTGAGGGTGCATTTCTGTCGACCACTAAAGTTTAGGATAGACCAAAAGCCAGTCAAATTAGCCCTAAGGTCTTTACCTCTGCTAATTATTTGGTTAAACCAACTCTACATCGAATTGAAACTCCAGTGGAGGGATTTCCATCACGTCTCAGTAGTGTTTGTTCCGACCCAGAACTCTTGACCTCTTGTAGTCAACAACCCCAGCCATTACTCTTCCAGCCAGGATGGGTATCTCCAAAATATACTGGAATGTAGCAGGCCTCAAATCAAAAATTGCCCTCCCAGATTGGAGCAGCTTTGAGTCTTACGACATTTGCCTGCTCCAGGAACCCTGGTGTATTGATCCTGTCTGTAAACCAGGATATTTAAACTATTTTACTCCTGCCTTACGAGTATCTGCTGGAAGGCCCTTAGGGAGGTTAACTATATGGGTGAGACAAAATTTGGACCAAAGGATATCCATCGACTCCACAGATGTTCTAGCCATTCGGCTAGTGACACCTAATGGGAGATCCCTCGACACCAACTTTTTGTAATGTCTATTCCACAGATGTTCCGGGGAGGACTAAGGTCCAAGCCTATTCTGTTCCTCGAAGAATACCTGTCGGCATATCACCACAATTCGTGTTTGATAATAGGGAGTGACGTTAACACTACTTATGAGCCCTTAAATAATGATGACATTATTCGAGGTGAGGAGGAGGATGAGACTTGGGATTTTCCACAGCTTGACCTCCCGCTCATACGCAGATGGACAGAGGCTGCCCTACAGCTGAAAGCTTTTACGTTGGACTTTGGCCTAGGAGCCATTAATGGTAGAACTAAGCCCGACAGGCAGGGTGCTAACACCTTTAGAAGTTCCATACACTCTAGTTGCATAGACCATATCCTTTTGGATCTCCGATTGTGGTCTTCCCTTGTAGACATGATGGTCCCAGCAAGGATAGAGAGTGACCATGACCCGTTATGTCTTTTCATGGACTCCCTCTGCCCAAAGCTCTGAAATTATTTATCTTCACCAGTCTCTTACAAGGAATATTATTCCCTCAAACGACATGCATTGTCTAAAATTGTCCCAAGTTCTAGAGTCCCCTGATATTTTACATCCAATAAATAAAGACTTGCAGGCATGTCTTGTGGAAGTGACTTATAGTCCTTTCCCTTCTATATGTGATGAGATAATGACTGCAACACTCACTAAATTCTTTAAGAAAATGTTGTCCCATCTTACAGTGCCCATTAAGGCCGATAAAAGGCATATGCCCAGAGCAAACCATTGGTTCAACAGGGAATGTAGGGACTCGCATAGACACCTGGGAAAAGCACTCCAAACCAGGGATGTCAAGCAAATTCATTTGGCTAGAAAAATGTACAAAAAGGCCCAGACTCGGGCCAAAACGTTTTTGGATGATGGGAGGTGTCGAGATCCAAAAATGGCCTGTGCGACCAAGGATTCTACGGGGTTTTGGGCAAGTAAAATGGGGATGAGACGCTTGTGCTCCATCTCCTAAAAATAATATTGCCCCTCTGGCTTGGGTAAACCACTTTGCTAATCTTTACTCAGTGACACTCCATGCTAAGGCCCAAGAAAATGCCTCTGGTGATTCTTACACAGTTGATTTTTCCATCCCGTCCGACCACTTTTTTGATCTAGCTGATGTATCTTTTGCTCTAAATGCAGTAACCAGAGGTAGGGCTCCAAGATTAGATGGTATCCCCACTGATATCTTTTTCCAGGAGAAAGAGAAATGGTCTTGGTATATCCTCCTCTTATCTAATGCTATCCTGTGTGGCACTCCCATTCCAGACTCATGGAGGGGAGCGGAGGTCATCTCAATATACAACAAGGGGGATAGATCCCTCCCAAGCAATTACAGGCTGATCAGTTTGATCGACAGTATACAAAAAATAATTGTGCCTTTGGTCCAGAGTGAGATCGAGGAATGGATCACTGACAAAGCTATTATCTTCCCTTTTCAGGTTGGCTTTCGGAAAAAGATATCTATGATAGATCAAGTATTTTGTTTCCTTCTACTTTATTGGTAGATTGTTTTTTTTTTTAATAGAGCTTTATATAGCCCAAACTAGACCCGAGACATTGGGTATCAGAACGCTTTACATGAGCACCAGTTTCGTTACACAAGGACACAAGATTGTTGTGGTCAGTGGGGGCAGCCTATACATTGTCTTTGTTGACCTCAAATCTGCTTTTGACCTGGTCCCAAGGAGCAAACTTTGACAGGTGTTGAACGACATGGGTATTCCCAGGAGCCTTTTGATTCTTTTGATTCGCCTCCATGAGGAGAACTTTGCCCAGGTTTGTTGGGGCTCCCAGGGTCAAGTAACGGATCAGTTTTCTATCATAAAGGTGTCCGCCAGGGTTGTATGACTAAACAACTGCTGCCTAAACCACGACTGCCTTAACCACGAAGGCTAAACAACGAGCATTGCTAAACCACTACTATATAAACAATGACTTCCTGAAGCACGAAAATTCTTCGTGGTTCTTGAAAGTCGTGGTTTCGGTCTTCGTGGTTCAAGATTCCTCGTGGTTCTGACTTCGTGGTTAAGGTAAGTAGTTTTTGCAATTTCGTTGTTTAGGATGTTTCCCGTCCGCCAGGGCTGTGTCCTGGCGCCCACCTTGTTTTCCTTATATCTGAAAGATGTTGTCCATTATTTGTCCACCTTTTCAATCGATGCCCAGACCCTGGCTGGTTTAAAGACGCCCAAACTGCTATTCGCGGATAACACCTTATTGATCTTGAAAATACCAAGCGGCCTTCAACATGCACTGTTCTGTTTTGAGGCATTTTGTATTTAACGTGGGCTTAAGATCAACTCCGTGAAAACCAAGCTTATGGTGTTAAACAAGCATAGGCCGTTCAGAGGGAGGTTCGAGTTGGGTGGGCACATCACTTGAGAGTGTAGACGTCTTTAGTTATCTAGGCATTTCCAGTCTCTCATGGAAACCCCAGATGGATCTCCTGACCCTTAAACACAGGCAGATTACAGGTGCTATTGCTAGAGAACATTGCCGTTCCTTTTCCAAAACCATAGTTCCAGTATTACAGATTTATGATGCCAAAGCTGTTAGTTCTGTACTTTATGGTTCAGAGTTGTGGGGCATTTCTAATTTAGTTTCTTTAACTAGTTCAGATTACAGGTTTTTAAGGAACCTAGTCCGGTTGCTGTTGATCACCCCACTCAAACCCCTGATGATGGATATGGCCAGGCAGACCCAGATAGACCGAGCTCGGCTCCGACCATTGTTGTTCTGGAGGCTGATATGGTCGCAACCGGAACTTGCCCAGTGTGCTTTGGCCCTAAGGGATGTGATGAGGGTCGAAAGGTTCCACAAAATCGAGTGGTTGAACCAAGATCGAAATCTGTTATCAGCCATAGGCCTTGGCGAACTTTGGGAAAACGCCCATTCTAAACGACTCCCAACAGCTGAGTTGTTAAAGAAACACAACTGGCTATGAGTAGGTAGAAATGCGGTAAAGCAAGCATCAGCCACTCACTAACCAGCAATTTCATGGATTTTAAGTGCTGCAGTTATTTGTAACCTTACTGGGATGCTGTTAGAAACGGGGTAGCTTGGCGCGGAGCGGGTAGGCTAAACTTAGGAGCAATGTGTAAAGCATCTGCGCAGCACCCACACACGACGACACACTAGGCACACTACAAAGAGACTCTACACAAGGTTATGTAAAAATAACGTTTGTATTGTGTAAAACACATCAGAGAACAATAATCACAGGTATGTATGTACTGTGCCAACCGGCGCCAGGTCACAATTTACAGGGGATTATGTACAAGGCAGCGCCAATCGGGTCGCTGCCGGAACCATCACAGAAGTACAGGTAATAATTGCAAAATACAAGCAATCAGGGTAGAACAGCCAGTACCTACTGGCAAGATCATGAACTTAGATTCATTATGTCAGCATGAGGCATCCCCACGGTAGACCAAGCACATTAGGCATAACCCCAGCCTAAATACATTATGCATACATCACCTCACAGGAGGCAATCATCATTAGCAGGTACCACCTTAGCAATAGGCATCAAGGTGGGAGCATAGAGGCATCAACCTTATAAGCATGAATGCAACATCCTTAGGCATAGAAATACATGTATTAGGTATTCTCCTCAGGCCTCAGACACATTAAGTCAGGCACTTTATGCATGAACTCAGCAGTGTACGCATTAGGGAAAAGCATTAGGCACCATCATTAGCATGCCATTTAGGAAAAATCACAGTAACCCCATGTACACTCTATAACGGCATTAGACATTGAATTACATTAGGCATAAATGCAACATTGGGCATAAACTTCTTAGCCTTAGGTCTAATCACAGGAGCATGAGGCGCAAACGTGAGCATAGAGGCATAACCTATTAGCAGTGGCATAACCCTAAAACATCATGGCATGACGGTAGGTAACCTTAGGCATAGGAACCCCTAATGCATCATATCAGCATAAGTCACATTGGGCATAAAATCAGCAATGCGAACATTAGCGAAGAGCATTAGGCCTAAACACATTAGCCAGACGGCGCACCATCCCCATAATCATAAATCACCTTAGCGTTAGGCCTAAACCACCTTAGATCAGGCATGCATCATGAGCATAAAGGCACCATCGTTAGGCATGAAGATGCGTTATGCATAACATCAGCATAGCAGGGCACACCTAGTAACACCTAAAATAAATGCTCAACGTTGCAGTTGCCCACGCTCTCGTGGTGCAGCTGTAAAAACAAGTACTGGCACTACCGTGCCTGGGGAGCCCCTCTTCCAGGGACTCTAAAAGGAATGTCACCCACAACGTTGCAGCGGCCCGCAACTGCGGCGCCGCTGTGTGTCCCAAAAGAGTCTGGCACATTGGAGTCCCTTCCCGGGACCCGAGGCTCAGAAAAATGCCTCCCGTTGCAGCGACCCGCAACTGCGGCGTCGCTGTGTAGCCCCCGGGGCACTGTGGCCCGGTCCCTGCTGAAGCCCCACGAGGGCTTCAAAACCAAGGGGGCTGCACGCTGCAGCTGCCCACTGCCAGGCGGGGCAGCTGGGAAAATTAGCACGCCCACTCTGGTCCTCTTAGACGGACCACCGGGGGCGGGCACCGACAATGTGCCCCGTTGCCCCCTCCACCACCAGTCCCCCAATGAGCCCCACTCACCGGCTCTTGGGGCAGGCTCCGGACGTCTCCTCGGGCAGGGAAGACACCGACAATGTGCCTCGGCAGTCCCTGCCCGACCGGAACCTCTCCTGCCCCCTCGCTGCAGGCTTGGCACCACGCGGGGCTCTCCTCAGCTCACGAGAGCCCCGCCAACAGCAGCGCCTCTCCTGCCTTCACCCGGGCCGCGGCGGTGATTCTTGGGCAAGCAGCGCTTCCCAGCCACAGCGCTCCTGCCCCACAACGCAACCAGGTCCCGGGCAGCGGCGGTGAGTCCAGCTTACCCAGCGCTTCACCTCTCTCGCGGCGCTACACAGCGCGCGCGGGGCCCGGGCGGCGGCGGTGACTTCAGGTACACAGCGCTTCACTTCTCCCGTAGCGCTACACAGCGCTCATGGGACCCGGGCGGCGGCGGTGATTTCAGGTGCACAGCGCCCTCCAGACCAGGTAGGATCCGCAGCAGCAATGATGTCTTTCTCTCCTGGCGGCAATGAGGGGTAGGCACCCTCTTAAATTGATGCATAAAGCGGGGTGGGCACCCGCTCTCTTCAGGCAAACGCGGGATGGGCTCCCGCTGTTTAAATATGCAGGCAGGGGGGAATCCCACACACCGGGATTCCCTCGTAGCGCTTTGGCAGCACAGCGCTGCAGGCGTCAGCTCCTCTTCTCCTGGGCAGGTGCTAGATGCAGCGCTCACGAGGCGCTAGGTAGCTGGCAAAGGTTCTGTGTCCCACACAATAAAGTAGCGCCCACGGGGCGCTAGGGGCCAGGAGAGCAGACAGGCAATGTTGGGCAAGATCAGCAGGCAGTGGGCAGCTCATCAGAACAGGACAGCAGTTCCTTGGAACAGTCAACCCCCATAATGTGGCCCTCCTCCTGGCACAGCAGTCTTCACTCCAGCAAAGGTCTCTCTCTGGTCCTGTGGACAGCAGAGGGGTACAGATGGGCAAAGGGGCCAGCACGCAGGCCCTTGCGGCGGTACCTCCTGGCAGAGTGTCCCCTCCAAGTCAAAGTCCAGCACACCCACATGGAGTCTCAGCTCCTCTATATATACACCCCACCTACTAGAAAGGGTCAGAAGCTTCTGGAAGGGTCTCTGGAGAAACCGGTCCCAACTGGTTTTGGGGGAGGTGTAGAGCACCCTGTCTGCCAGACTTCCCTCCTCCCTTCCTGAGCTGGGGTCTGGGAGACAGACACACCCCAGGGGGCGGAGCCAGCCTTACACAAGGCAGGCACACAGCACACCGAAATGCCAAGGTTTAAAAGTGGCATTTCCACAATGGTGAAAATAAATCTGTGCAAACCATTGCGCAGCATTTAATATTTCCATTCCATACACACCAAACATGGCATACATATTTTCCACCATGGGGGAGATATCCCATAAGGGGGGGTTCCTAATGTAAGCCTATGGAAGGCAGAAAGCACACGCACTTTGCACTGCTAACCAGCGCTAAAGTGCCCAGAGTCCTGAAACCACCAACCTTATGTCAGGAAAAAGACTAGGGGGAAGGCCAAAAAGTTTAGGGACGTGGGCTTAAGATCAACTCCGTGAAAACCAAGCTTATGGTGTTAAACAAGCATAGGCCGTTCAGAGGGAGGTTCGAGTTGGGTGGGCACATCACTTGAGAGTTTAGACGTCTTTAGTTATCTAGGCATTTCCAGTCTCTCATGGAAACCCCAGATGGATCTCCTGACCCTTAAACACAGGCAGATTACAGGTGCTATTGCTAGAGAACATTGCCGTTCCTTTTCCAAAACCATAGTTCCAGTATTACAGATATATGATGCCAAAGCTGTTAGTTCTGTACTTTATGGTTCAGAGTTGTGGGGCTTTTCTAATTTAGTTTCTTTAAAAACTCCCTTCCGATGCACCTCCGCATGGAAAAACACCATCTTAAATTTCGCAAACAATTGAAGACCTGGCTCTTTAATCAATAGATTCTGTCCCGCGTGCTCCTCTCTTGTTACGTCGTGTCCATAGGCGCCGGGAAACATCCGGGTAGCTGTGCGCCATATATAAATTCAAAAATAATAATAATAATAATAGTTCAGATTACAGGTTTTTAAGGAACCTAGTCCGGTTGCCGTTGAGCACCCCACTCAAATCCCTGATGATGGATATGGCCAGGCAGACCCAGATAGACCGAGCTCAGCTCCGACCATTGTTGTTCTGGAGGCTGATATGGTCGCAACCGGAACTTGCCCAGTGTGCTTTGGCCCTAAGGGATGTGATGAGGGCCGAAAGGTTCCACAAAATCGAGTGGTTGAACCAAGATCGAAATCTGTTATAGCCATAGACCTTGGCGAACTTTGGGAAAACCCCCATTCTAAACCACTCCCAACAGCTGAGTTGTTAAAGAAACACAACTGGCTATGAGTAGGTAGAAATGCGGTAAAGCAAGCATCAGCCACTCACTAACCAGCAATTTCATGGATTTTAAGTGCTGCAGTTATTTGTACCCTTACTGGGATGCCATCACAGTTCCCTTGGATAGGAAATTGTATTTCCAATTTAGGGTTGGCTCTCTGCCCCTTAAGTCATTCACCCGTGGTTGGGCACTGGGAAAAGATGTTTGGTGCTCGACATGTAACAACTCGCCTGAATCAATCGGGCATGTTTTATTTGTCTGTTCGGGGTATGTTGTCCCACGCCGAACGTGGATCAAAGCGATCTGTATACAAATGGGGACACGAAGCAGTTATGGTGCCCTTAGAATCCTTAGATCGAATCAAAGTTTAGTCTATGCATGCGCCCTGGCAAAGCTTTTGGGCAAAATGTGGGTAATAAGTGCAAGGGCCTTGATTGCAAATGGAAAATCTTCTTAATTCCCTGCCCTATACATACTTACATTTGTTATGAGCCAAGACCCTGTAGCCACGAGAATACCCCTAGAAGACATAGGTGTAGGGCAGTGTATCTGTTGCACACCCTTAATTATTATTTCCTTGACAGTTCCTGTTTTGTTTTTTAGCTCCCACACAATAATATGATCTGGGGTTTAATTCCGTATTCATGGATTTTTTTTTGTGATACAATAATGCTGAACTTCTTTTGTCCCCACAGTTATTTGCTATGTTGATCACTGCCTTGTTGATTCATACCTTTTCAAACTGTCTTACGACTATTGTACATTTACGTTTAAGAATAGGGGACTGGGTCAATGGGGAATTGTTTGTCGTTATCTTTGTTTATTTTATATCTATTTTTTTTTTAAGTTGCCATGATAATTCAGATATGCTGCAAAGCATTAGCTCTCATACCAAAATGACAGTTTTTATGTGAAACTTCTATTTTACTGTAAATCTTGTATATTGTATACCTATGCTTTTAAGTCAAATTTTGTTGAATGAAGCTAAATGAAATGGAAATGGCATATAAAGCTTGCTGTATCCAGGCGTAAAACAAGCACTGGAAAAGTCAGCAGATCTGGCTTCAGTGTGAGTGAAAAAATGCACATAAAGGCATGTGAATATTAATTGCATGTGTGAGCACACTAAAAGCATACCGGTTGGCTTTGCCAATGCTAGGTGTTACAATCATTCAGTGCTATAATTTACCAATGTGTTGGGTTCGTCCAATGGTCTGAATATAACTCTAGCCCTGGCCAATTCTGTGCAGATGAAGAACAGTGTAAGCACAGCACTCCCTAAAGGAATAATTCCACAGGCATTTGAACTGGTAGGTGTGAGAGCCTCCTCCAAGACCGACACACACTCCGAGCCCCAGTAGCCATCAACAGTCTGACCAAAGGAGTGGGTGTCTGCTTACAGACAGTGGCACGCATGACTGGTTGTTGGCTGTTGTGTTTCCCTGCATTTATACAATATTGTTCTAGGGTGCTGGAATCTTACACTGTTGTTTATTGCTATGTGTGTATGTGAGTTCAGTGTTTATACCAGTGCTATATTCGTTCTGTGAGAGAGCGTGTGTATTTGAAAGAAGTGTACAGTGCTGCTACATGTGCTGAACTCGTGCTGTGTGCTATACTGAAATAAACAATAAAGGTAAAGAATTTAAATTGTGATGTTTCAGTGTGCTTTTGAGATGCATACCTTCCAATACATCTGATTCAGAATGGAGTCTTCTGATTTTTTAAGCTTTAATTTAGATGTCTCCAGCCTAAAACTGTGTCCACTTCAATGTATTTCCCCGATTATTTTCAAAATCTCTGTTTCATCCATTTCCAAGTGTTTTCATGTGTGGAGAGATAGCCCTCCATACATTCCTCATCGTAGGAGATTAAATAACACACCAAAAAGCCAATAGGATGAAGCGAGATAAATTCCTCTCCTGAGGAGTACTCACCGCCAACTTCACATATATTTTATAGCATTGATAACAGCTTGTAGCACATGAGCAGTGCCAAGTCAGACTTAAAGAGCATACATTTGATTACTTTCAATGTACCATCATGGTTACAGGAAGGGGAAAAAGTATTTCTGATGGATACTTTTGACCACAGCTTCCTTAACTTGTGAATGCCCCCACGTGTGAAACTGGATCAGGAGAATTTTTCTCAGCAACTCTCTTGCACACTGGTCTGTGCTGTTGTGCGCATCTGGCTGGTCCACCCTGGCCCGGAAGTGATGTTGGGCCCCATATAACTGTCACCTCTGTGCGTCAACGTCAGTTCCTTTCTTTCCGTTGCAAATCAGTGGCTCGCTCCCTTAATTTTGTCACCTGAGCAAGGACTTTTTCACAAATGTCTCCAGTTTGCAATAGAATGTCTCTCCCCAAAACTGGTGTATTTAAACTCTGCAAGAGTTGCCACAAACGGATGTCAGTGATAAACCCTCAAGAGGACTGTCTCTGGTGTCTGGACTCCTTGCATGACTCAAAATCATGCAATGACTGTGTCGGATGAACCCGCAAGCCATCTTGACCTTGTTCTAAGGTCCGCCCCGACTCTGAGGCCGATGCCTGCTTCGACTCCTCATCTGGCAGAGAGAAACGCACCGGTCCCATGCGCCGACGCTGGCACCAATGCGCAAATGCCAGAGGAAGAACCTATAGTCCTATCGGACTCAGAAGTGAATCCACAGTGACCTTTGTTGAAGTCGTTCCCATCCTGACCGGAACCCCAATCAGACTCTGGAGGTATGCTTCTGCTACTACAAAAATTTTCAGAACTAGAACCACATGAATGATGATGATGGAGATGATCAAGCTCAACTCTATGATGAGGAGAACTTATTCTGTGACCTCCAAGAAGCCCGTGACCTGGATAAATGCCCTCACACTGGCCTCAATTCTCCACCTGGCCCCACACGGAGGAATAAGCATCCTTTACCATGGTGATCAGGAAGGCAGCCAAAGTCCTCAACCTCCAGCTACCTTCAGTAATGGTCAAAATCAATGTCCTCACAGAAGTCCTGCAGCCAGGACAAACCTCCTCAGAACTGCTCCTCCCTTTTAACAAAGTCCTCACAGGCACCTTATCAAGTACTTGGGCAAAACCAGGGTCTTGCCCACCTCCTAACAGGCAAATGACTAGGAGGCATAGACTGGCTCTAGAGGACCCATCTTTCCTCCTCTAGCATCCCACATGAGAAAGTCTTATAATACAAATCTTCACTGGTAGGTTGAATCCTAATTCCTTACCAGCTACACCTCTAGACAGAGAGTCAAAACACATGGAGTCCCTTCGAAAAAGGATGTTCTCCTCTACCAGCTTCACCGTCAAATCTGTGAACTCATGTTACCTCCTGGAGTGTTACTCGCATGCGTTGTGGGACATGGTGAGTGACATCTTGCACGCAGTCCCTCAAGACCGACAAGCCAATCTGCAGCAGATCATATCGTTGGGCATGGCACAGCGAAATAAGTAATATGGTCAGGCCTGGACACTACCGACTGTGTGGAAA
Organism: Calotriton arnoldi; assembly: GCA_963921515.1. Classification (NCBI taxonomy): domain Eukaryota; kingdom Metazoa; phylum Chordata; class Amphibia; order Caudata; family Salamandridae; genus Calotriton; species Calotriton arnoldi. Next base: position 601,926 of record CAWUFW010011393.1, read on the forward strand.
GGGCAGTTGGTACCAGCGTGGTGCTTCGTGGATCAGATCCACAGGCTTCTCCAGTGATGTCCGAGCGTCATTCATAGACATGCCATTTGATGGCACCCATCTCTCCAGAGACAAGGCCGGTTCATTCCTGGAGCACTTTAAAGAGAGTAATGCTAAAGTAAGCTCCTTTGGCCTTTCAGCATCCGTGTGGCAGTTTCCCCTACAATATAACCCTTTTCTAAGCTTTGGAAGGGGCATCCAACAACAGCAGTGCCACAACCTTCCTCCACAACAGTAGACCTCCCAACCCCTTTCAAAGTAGATGTCAATGATCTGGCCGACAGTGACCAGGCCCGGAAGGGCAGCACACTACCCAACTCCCACCCCCACATCAACCCTTCCACTCCCGCCACTGCAAAATCACATTAGTATGCCCTGGGCGGCACATTGCACCCAGTTGGAGGCACAATAAGGTATCACCGCATTGGGTGGCAAAGCATCACCTGGGACAGGTGGGTGATTTAAATCATCCAGAATGATTGCGCCCTACCCTTCCTATCCACCCTTTTAACATGCCATCTACACCACAGTGATTTCCGGAGGACCACTTGTCCATCCTATAGAAGGAAGTCCAGTCTCTCTTGGACAAGGGAGTGATCAAAAAAGTGCTGGCATCAGAAGTCGAGACTGGCTGCTGCTCCTGTTACTTTCTAGCATTAGAAAGGAATCAGGACTTCATTCTATTTTAGATCTTCACCCTCTGAACTTCTTCCTCAAAAAGGACACATTCAAGTTGTTCAATTTTGCCCTAGTTCTGTCTGCCTGGATCGAGGTGACTGGACAGTTGTGTTGGATTTGCCTACTTTCACATCCCCCATCCTGTAGTCCCCCAGACATTACCTGTAGTTTCAAGTAGGCCACAAGCACTTTCAGTTTTTGGTGCCACCATTTGGCCTCACCAGTGCCTCTCAGGTGTTCACAAAAGTGATGGTGGTTGTCGCTACAAATCTTTGGAGGTTGGGAAAACAAGTCTTCCCATACCTCAAAGACTAGTTGCTGAAGGCAGATTTGCCTCAATTAGTAGTGAACCACCTCCAGACGACGTCCAAGCTGTTAACAGCCCTGGCTTTCTCCATGAATGTGCCAAAGTCACCTGACTCAACAGAGGATCTTGTTCATTGGAGCCATCCTAAACACAGTGTTATTCTGAGCCTTTCCTCCACCTTAACAAGTCTAGGACATTCAGGCTATGATCTCAATGTTTCAACCTTTGAACTGGGTCTTAGTGAGAGTGATTCTGCGACATCTTGGCCTCCTTCTTCCTGCTGGTGGACGATGCGAGGTGGCACATGCGGGCTCTGCATTGCATCCGAAGTCTCAGTGGGCTCAGCACCAAGGACACCTGTGATACTCAATCCAGACGTTGGAGGAGACAGCAAACAACCTGCAGTATTAGTTGCTGAACTGCATTTTGACCAACAGCCCACCCCTCTTCACATTCGAATCAGAGTTATTTGTTGTGACTAATGCATTGTTGCTAGATTGGGGATGTCATCTTAGAGATAGAGATGAGAGGGCTCTGGTGGAAACCTGTCTCCACATTAATCTGTTGAAGTTGCGGGCAATATGTTTAGGATTGTAAGAAATTGGGTTACTGGTTGAGGAGGAGTGTAACCCTCCTCAACCAGCAACCACAATCCTTGTCAGGGTGAGGCAAAAGCAAACCCCAAATTAACCTGTGCTCAACCCTTTGGGAGCTTGGCACAGAGCAGTCAGGTTTAACTTAAAGGCAATGTGTAAAATATTTATTCAGCACTTCAAACAGTTATAAAGTGAAAACACCACACAAGAAAAATTCCACACCAATTTTGAAATATAGGGCTAAATTTAATCCATAAATCAAGACCAAAACGACAATAAATCCAATCTGTAGAACTGGAGATATGCAAGGTTAAGGATTTTAGTAAAAATTGAGTAACAAAGCACCAACTGTAGATATCTGGTCGCACTAGACTGGGACAAAGTCACACGTTCAGGCCAATATCAATTAAGTGCGGGCTGGCTACAGGGACCCAGTTAGGCCCACTTAATAAGAGTACCTTATGTCCTAGTTGTGGAGCGTTGCGATGTCCCGCGTCGAGGATGAAGCAAACACAAGGAGATGATGGACGGAGTGCTGAAACTTTTCAAACACTCACCCCCAGTCACAGATCTGGGTTGAATCCATCATCATTCTTTAGCTCACTTTGCCACCCCAGTTCAGACACAGCTATATGCAAATCAGTCTTGACCCTTTGCCTCATGGGAACAGTCCAGACCGAACTGCCAAGCCATGTCTTCTCTGGACCAGAATCAAGCGTCCTGGGACCAGTTTCGGGCTAACAGCCCTCATCAGCCAGGCTAGCTTGAATCCAGTGGCAAAGTGAGCAAGGGACCCACATCAGGGCATATCCTGCCAACTTAGGGTGAACAAAGCAAACACAAGGAGATGATGGACGGAGTGCTGAAACTTTTCAAACACTCACCCCCAGTCACAGATCTGGGTTGAATCCATCATCATTCTTTAGCTCACTTTGCCACCCCAGTTCAGACACAGCTATATGCAAATCAGTCTTGACCCTGTGCCTCATGGGAACAGTCCAGACCGAACTGCCAAGCCATGTCTTCACTGGACCGGAATCAAGCGTCCTGGGACCGGTTTCGGGCTAACAGCCCTCATCAGCCCGGCTAGCTTGAATCCAGTGGCAAAGTGAGCAAGGGACCCACGTCTGGGCATACCCTGCCAACTTAGGGCGAACAAAGCAAACACAAGGAGATGATGGACGGAGTGCTGAAACTTTTCAAACACTCACCCCCAGTCACAGATCTGGGTTGAATCCATCATCATTCTTTAGCTCACTTTGCCACCCCAGTTCAGACACAGCTATATGCAAATCAGTCTTGACCCTGTGCCTCATGGGAACAGTCCAGACCGAACTGCCAAGCCATGTCTTCCCTGGACCGGAATCAAGCATCCTGGGACCGGTTTCGGGCTAACAGCCCTCATCAGCCAGGCTAGCTTGAATCCAGTGGCAAAGTGAGCAAGGGACCCACGTCTGGGCATACCCTGCCAACTTAGGGCGAACAAAGCAAACACAAGGAGATGATGGACGGAGTGCTGAAACTTTCCAAACACTCACCCCTAGTCACAGATCTGGGTTGAATCCATCATCATTCTTTAGCTCACTTTGCCACCCCAGTTCAGACACAGCTATATGCAAATCAGTCTTGACCCTGTGCCTCATGGGAACAGTCCAGACCGAACTGCCAAGCCATGTCTTCCCTGGACCGGAATCAAGCATCCTGGGACCGGTTTCGGGCTAACAGCCCTCATCAGCCAGGCTAGCTTGAATCCAGTGGCAAAGTGAGCAAGGGACCCACGTCTGGGCATACCCTGCCAACTTAGGGCGGACAAAGCAAACATAAGGAGATGATGGACGGAGTGCTGAAACTTTTCAAACACTCACCCCCAGTCACAGATCTGGGTTGAATCCATCATCATTCTTTAGCTCACTTTGCCACCCCAGTTCAGACACAGCTATATGCAAATCAGTCTTGACCCTGTGCCTCATGGGAACAGTCCAGACCGAACTGCCAAGCCGCGTCGAGGATGCGTCACACAGCGAGGTGATACGTCGGTTCCATTAAGCTGTGAAGCGCTGATACAAGGTCCTGCATTGTCGTCGAGAATCCCATGGATGAGGGCTTGCAATACAAAGTCCAGCATCGAGTATGCGGCGCGGCCGAGGCGATGTGTCAGTTCTGAGGAGCAGTGGAGCTGTGAAGCTGCAATGCGAGAACCTGCATAGTCGTAGAGGTTGCAGTTGAAGAGAGATTTGCGATGTGATGGCCTGCGTCGGGGAGGCTTGACACAACAGCAGTTCTGATGCGGACTGCGAGGTTGATGCAGAGTCCTTGCTCTGGGAGAATCCTTGCAGTAGAGGCAATGCTTCAGTTCTGCTCAGGGTTGTTCCGTGCAGCAGAGGAGATGTGTCCGTTCCCCTGGTTCCACAGATGGGCTGGCAGAGCACCTTTAGGCCCACTTCCCAAGGGTCCAGGACTGGGGTGGCACCACTTGACAGGGTAGGACTCACGGATGGCAGAGTCCAGGTGAAGGGTTAAAGGTTAGTGGATCCTTATGTCCCTGTGGCTTTAGTCAGGAGGCCAGCCAACTAGCCCTTGGAGTCACTCTGAGGACCTGGGTTTAATAGATGCATGTCCAGTCCTTCTCACCCAGTCAAGATTGCAGCAGGCAGCACGTCAGCACAGCATGGCAGCAGCCCTTCAGGCAGCAGTCCAGCAGAGTGGCAGCGCTTTCAGCAGCACAGCAGTCCTTTTTCCTGGCAATCTCCACAGGTCCAGAAGTGTACTGAAAAGTTGGTGTGTGATGTTCAATATTTGTACCTGAGCCTTCCTTTGAAGTGGAGGCAGCTAAGCTTCTAGAGGTTTACAAGTTTCCATGCCTTCACTGGCTCCACACTAGCTACAGAGTGTATGCAGCCCTCTGTGTGGAGGCAGGACATAGCGTAAGTAGGGCTGTGTCTAGCTCCGTCCTCCCATCCTGCCAGTGATGGCCCGTCCAGGCACACCTAAGCTCTCTATTGTGTGTGGCTGTCTAGGAGGAATACACAAAGCCCAACTGTTAGCTACTCCCAGTCATGTGACCCAGAGACAGGCTGCAGGCACCAAATGGCTAAGACAGGAAAATGCCAACTTTCCAAAAGTCAAACTAACGAATATGGGAGTGCACTCCTTTCCTTAAATTGAAACCATTCTTGAAAGTCTCCAATTGAATGTGCGTGCAAACAATGAACCGTGGATCGCCTCTACCACAGTATATAACAATAATGAAACCAGGGCACTTGTCTTGCGCTCCTTCACTGTTGCACTGCGAAAAATGGGATTTCTCTAGTGAAGGCGCACAAGACAAGTGCACGCACATTCAATTGGAGACTTTCAAGAATGGTTTCAATTTAAGGAAAGGAGTGCACTCCCATACTCGTTAGTTTGGCTTTTGCATTATATCGCCTCAATGAGTCTGCACCCTATTGATGGATCGACGGTTTAAGGAATTGGAAAACTACAAAAGAGTTTTTATCACCTCGGAGACAGTTTTATTATGGAGCGGAATTTTGTCATTAGCATTGCACATCATAACGAACAATTTTAACTGATTAATGCTAATAGCATTTTTAGTTTGTTTTTTCTTAGGAGTTGTGAACACGTCATCTTTTTATTTCATGTTATTTTATCGTTAAGTTGCAGTACAATTTTGCATATGCGATAATGGTTATTATTTGTACAGTATCATTCTTACAGTATTATTTGTATTTTGGGAGTAGCATAACATGTGAATTGGGGCAGTGGGGATATACAAATCGGTGCTTTGTGGTTATGCAGGGCAGGTTGTTTAGAGCATTATGGGAATTGGAGTTTTGAGTGAGAGGGCGTGACTATCAGGAGAAGAGCATTGGCGGGAATCCGTCATGGGTTTTGGATATTTAAAGCATGAAAGGTAGATTGAATTGTAGTTATGGGCGGATTTTCAGGAAAGAGGACGTTGTTGGAGAACAGCATGAGGGGCCGTTAATGGCGGCGTTTAGGAGGTAATGGGTTTAAAAAGTGAGGGTGATAGTGAGCGCATTATGAAGGGTGAAAGTTCGAGTAAAGTGGGTTGTATATATGGGAGGTTTTTGGAGTGGGGATGTTGTGAAGTTTGAAGGATATGGGTGGTAAATTCCCATGGGTGTTCGTGCGCAGTGGGGAGATAATTGGGGCATGAGATGTAGCACGGGAGGTTGCTTTGAGTCACGGGGAAGATACGGGAGGGTTATGGGTTGAGACGTTTAAATTTATTTACACAGCGTTTTTACTGTTTTTTCAGCAATGGGTCGTTATTTTGTTTTTATGTATTGGTCAGTTATGTTGTTCTTTCCATTTTGTCATAGAAACCCCTGACGAAGAGCCTTGAAGGCTCGAAATGCATTTGGTCTGCAAATGCTGTGTTCACTCCATTATTGATGCATCTGTAATAAACGAGCCGTTGTACGAAGCCGGAATAGGCATACAGCTGGTGGATGATAAGTTTAATAAAATGTGCAGATGGAATCTCACTGTCTCCGTAGTGATGAATCGAGTTGAACAAAGAAAAGTTAAAAAATAAGGAACAGTATTAATTAAAAGTATCAATGGATTATTTGAAGAGTACCGGGATGAATTGGTATTACATATGGGGAGCAATCCCATTTTTCGCAGTGCAACAGTGAAGGAGCGCAGGACAAGTGCCCTGGTTTCATTAACTTTCCAAAAGTGGCATTTTCAAAACAGTAATTTAAAATCTGACTTTACCATAAGAGTGGATTTTTCATTACAATTCCAAAGACACCAAACACAAACTGGATACATTATCCCATTTGGAAGTTACAGCTTATTAAATGCAATGTTATCCTATGGGAGAGGTAGGCCTTGTAGTAGTGTAAAACAAATTTAAGAGTTTTTCACTATCAGGACATGTAAAACTAAAAAGTAAATGTCCAGCTTTTTAAATACACTGCACCCTGCCCTCTGAACTGTCTGAGGCTGTTAGGATTTGCGCCATAAACATGGCTAATCCTCATACTGTGTATTAGAATTGACCCAATATATGTAGCATGCTCAGTCTTTATTTCTGGTTTGCTATATTTTGGTTTGCTTTATGGAATTGCACAAGTGTGAACTTTCATGCTTTTATTTTTCTTGTATAAACTGGTATGGTATGCTGTAATACTGTTATAAACATTAAGTAGTTCTTGGTATCTGAATCCATTTAGCTTGAAACAATTTGATTCAGCAGAACTAATGACAGTTAACATGTGCCTGCCACACCCGCTTTACAGTTGGCAATTTGCATAGGAAACCATGGATCAGCAGGACTAATGACAGTTAACATGTGCCTGCCACACCCGCTTTACAGTTGGCAATTTGCATTTCTGTTAAACCACCCCACCCACCTGAAGCCTATAAAAGGCTTGAAAGCAGAATGAGACGTGCTTGCGCTCGTCTTCACGATTCCCCACTTACCTGATTTCCTTCGAGTTCCTGCGCCGCAGGCAGTATTCCTCCTCTTCGGTTCCAGTCAGTCCTTGGTGGTTTCCAGGATAACTCCACGACTTCCTCCTTCGTTAAGTCTAGGAAATAATTCTGGCCTGCAACAAAGAAAGAAAAAGCAGCGCTCAGTCAAGTAAGGCATTTCTAATTAACAAAGCTTGCAGTGGAAGCGTGTCAAAGATTAAACAGGTACTTTTCTGTTTTATTCCAAAGGCTGATAATTTACGACTTTTGCGCTCTCAGAGGAAATGCTCCAAGGTTCCTTAAATTATAATTTCTTCGTATTTCAAGAGTGAGACAAATAAGACTTTTCAAATTAAAGATAGAAAGACTCATTTCCTACTCAGGAATAAGTGGACATTTTCTGCTGAAACTTATTTTGTGTTGTATTACTTTTATTTTATGATATTTTTGAAGACAAGAAAAAGGTGTTTTTGTTAGTAAGTGTTTCATGGAACATTTAAATTTCAGTTATTGGTGTATTATGCTGAAAAGGTGACACTGTGTTCTTTTATTTCACTACAGAGAGCAGCATTATACACATGTGTTTAAGAACGTCACTTTAAGCACGAGATGCATCTGATGATAAAAGGGAGACATTATCTCTGCTATATGTTGAGCAGCAAATTAAAGTGAAAGGTATCTTTATGTACAATGTAAATCAGGATACTACTGGATGTATTCAACTAAGTAGGTTAATGAATGTTTATTGATCTTTATCGTTTGTACATAGATATTGTCCCAGAAGAATTGCTGTGTTTACAGAGTGGTTAAGGTATCGCGATCAGCGCCACAGTCGTGCCAAGATCCGAATCCAGCAGAGTGTTTTCTTTCTGTTCTTTTTTATTTTGTCCCATTTTCCCCTTCCCCTGAAGATCTGTTCTTGTTAAGCTGTGTTATACATATGGTTTGACAGGCGTAGATTTTTGGGGGCGTAGAGAACAAGCGTCTCATCTCTCAAATCGAACATCCTGGATTTCAGGTGAGTGGAGACTTGACAGAAGCGCAAGCCTTCACAAAAACTCAAGTTCTTTTTGAGAGATATGGACCCAGAGAACGACCGCATTGATGCTCAAGCCATGGCCCAAGCTTTGATTGAGGACACTAATCAAGATCAAACTGTAGCAGTAATGCTACAGAATCTGCAGTTAGAAATGCAAAGATTAAAAGAAGAAAATACAGAGTTGCGTAATGAGTTAATACGATACAAACCTAGGGAGTCTTTATGGGACAGTCCCTTTCCTAAAGCCTTCAAGACTCCTGCAGAAACTGGTGCTCGATCAAAAACGTCGAACACTTTCATGGCATCTGATGCAGCATCATCGCCAGTACATGTAACAGTAGCGGTTCCTAATGTTGTACCTTTGGCTGCACCGGATCGTTTCTTTGGTGATAGTGCTAAGTTTAATGTCTTTATTAGTCAGTGTCAACTGCATTTTATTTGTAAGCCACAAGCTTTCCCTACCGATGCATCCAGAAGGGCCTTTGTGCTGTCTTATTTGGGGGGCACAGCCGCTAATTGGTCTATCCCATACATAGATGGGAATGACCCCATCTTGTATAATTGGCAGTTGTTTAAAGCCACCATGACCAAACTGTTCGCTAAGCACACATATGTTCAGGCTAGCGATAATGAGTTGTTGAATTTAAAACAAGGAAGTAAGGACCTGTTGAGTTATTTAACCACCTTTAACAGGTTGCTGACGGAGACCCAATGGCCAGAGGAAAAACGCACTTCCCTATTCTATAGGGGATTGCGGGATGACTTGAAAGTCGCTCTTGCACATATTGTTGAGTTACCAGAAGATTACTCAGACTTCGTAGAGTTAGTGGTAAAACTAGATCATCACCTTGGAGAACGAAAAGGGGAAAGATCTAGAATAGATACTAGATTGATTGTGGTTAAGAATGACAAGAAAGATGCTGAAAGCAAATTACCAGAACCAGAACCGATGCAGATAGGAGGGATCAAGGGACCATTATCTGCAGAAGAAAAGGATAGGAGGCCTAAATTAAATCTATGCTTATATTGTGGTCGGTCTGGACATTTTGCCAGAGATTGTTCTTTTAAAACAAAAGTACCTAAAAAGGTTAATGCCACAGCTTCCATTAATACAGAGCAGGAAAACTAAAGAGCTCGTCAGGAACGGAGGTCGCCTTGACGAGAGACACAGTTTCACAGATCTCCCAACATTTAGCCAACACAGTAGCTCGTATACCCAGACATTTCATCATTCAGGTGACATTGATTTTAAGTACACAAATCAGACATTCAGTTTCAGTTCTTTTAGACTCTGGAGCGACAGGAAACTTCCTAGATATCCGATTAGCACACAAATTGCATATTCCCTCAGTATCTAAGGCACAACCAGAACCAGTTTGTGCTGTTGACGGTTCTGCATTGTCATCTGGATTAATAACCAATCAGACTTGTCCCATCACTATGGTCTGTCAGAATGGTCACACAGAAATAATAAGCTTTGACCTCATAGACACATCCACCTTTGGACTTATTTTAGGTGTACCATGGTTGATGGGGCACAACCCAAACATTTATTGGGATTTAAGAACAGTGACTTTAGACTCTTTACATTGCCGGTCACATTGTTACCAGGAAGCACACATTGACTCCATGACGGTGTTACATTGCGCCACCACCACAACACCTTCTCCTACTATACCTAAGGAATATCAGGAGTTTAAAGACGTTTTTGACCCTGTAAAAGCTACTACTCTACCGTCACATAGATCATACGATTGTCGTATAGATTTAATCCCAGGAGCTCCGCTTCCCAGTAGTAGAGTGTACGCTCTTTCAGAGGAAGAAACACAATACCTGCGAAGTTATTTGGATGATCTATTGGCCTTAGGCTTTATCCGACATTCTACGTCCCCCGTCTCTTCGCCACTATTTTTCGTGCCAAAACGGGATGGTGGCTTAAGAGCGTGCATTGACTATCGCGGGTTGAATAAAGCCACTATTAAAAATAAGTATCCGTTACCATTGATCCCAGTCTTACTTGACCAGCTGCGTCATTCCACTGTGTACACTAAATTGGACCTTCGAGGGGCTTATCATCTTATACGGGTCAAAGAGCATGATGAGTGGAAAACAGCATTTAGAACCAAGTTTGGTTTATTCGAATACACTGTCATGCCCTTTGGTCTGTGTAATGCCCCTTCGGCCTTTCAATATTTTATTAATGAGGTCCTAAGCGAGTTTCTTGACATCTGTGTAATAGTGTGCATAGATGACATTCTCATTTATTCAAAAAATAAAGAAGAACATGTGCAGCACGTAAAGGCGGTGTTGAAAAACTTACAAGAAAACCACCTCTTTGCGAAATTGGAGAAGTGCATATTTAATACTGATACTGTAGAATTTTTAGGGTATTGTTTGTCACCAGCTGGCATAATGATGGATCCAAAGAAAGTGAGTGCCATATTGGATTGGCCAGAACCGATGTCTGTTAAGGAAGTACAAAAAGTGTTGGGATTCGCCAATTTTTATAGGGGGGTTTATCCCTCAGTTTGCAGAAACTGTTGTGCCTATCACTAAACTGTTGCAAAAAGGACAGGCTTTTTCTTGGACAGACAAGGCAGCTCAAGCTTTCACCAGATTAAAAGAAAAATTTACTTCAGCACCGTTACTGAGACATCCTGATCCTGAGCTCCCCTTCTTTGTGGAGGCGGATGCGTCACAAGTTGCAGTGGGAGGAGTTCTCTCCCAGAGGGACTCACAGGATGGGCAATTACATCCTGTAGCGTTCTACTCCAAAAAACTACTTCCTGCTGAGCAGAACTATACGGTGGCTGAGAGAGAGCTACTAGCAATTAAACTAGTCTTTACAGAGTGGCGACATCATTAAATGGGTACTCGATATCCTGTGACCATTTTTAGCGATCACAAGAATTTGCAATTCTTCAGTTCTGTTAAGGCACTTACACCTCGTCAAATGCGATGGTTAAATTTCTTTAGCGCATTTGACTTTGTCATTACTTACAGGCCAGGCTCAAAACAAATCCAATCAGATATTCTGTCACGTTATGGGCATACAGCTGACTTAAGGAAAGAGATGGAAAGCCCTCCTATTATTCCTCCTCACAAAATTGTAGCACCTATTGTACAACAAAGTTTCATGACTTTGATACGAGAAGAACACATTAAGTTAAATATACAGGAATGGTTAGCAAATCCAAAAAACACAATTCAGGATGGGTTATTCTACCATGATAGTCTTTTATTGGTACCCACTACCGAATTGCAAAATAAAGTGTTAACATGGAATCATGATTCAGCCTTAGCAGGTCATCCCGGATATCAAAAGACCTTAGATAACTGTAAGAAACAATTTTGGTGGTCCTCCTTGTCTAAAGATGTTCAAAACTACGTAGCATCTTGTCCCATTTGTGCCAGAAATAAATCTTTACATAAAGCACCAGCAGGGTTATTACAACCTTTATCTACTCCCCAAGCCCGTGGCATTCTATCAGTTTAGATTTTATTACTAATTTACCAGTAGCCAATGGGTACACCACCATCCTTGTGGTTGTAGATTATTTGTCAAAAATGGCACATTTCGTTCCATTGCATAAAATACCAACTGCAGTAGAATTTAGTAACGTTTTTATGACTAATATTGTCCGTTTGCATGGCCTGCCATCTAAGATTATTTCCGATCGTGGCAGTCAGTTCACGTCTAGGTTTTGGAAAGAACTCTGTAAAAACCTAAAAATGGAAATAGCCCTATCTACAGCCTTCCATCCAGAAACGGATGGGCAGACGGAAAGGGCAAATCAGACACTACTTCAGACCTTACGTTACCTAATGACTGACATTACTAGTGAATGGGACAAGACCTTGCCATTAGCGGAGTTCATTTATAACAACAGTGTTCATTCTGCAACACATTGTACCTCGTTTTACTTCTTAAATGGATATCATCCCAAGGCCTTGCCAATTTCTGTAGAGTCTTCCCTTATACCTGCAGTCACTGATCGCTTGCAAAATTTACTGGACATTCAAGAAAAAGCCAAAACATATTTAAATAACTATAAGACTTTAATGAAAAAACAAGCAGATAAACACAGAAATTCCGCTCCATGTTACAACATTGGAGATAAGGTCTGGTTATCCACTAAGAACCTTAATATTGTAGGCTCAAGAAAATTACAGCCACGTTATATTGGACCATTTTTAATAAATAAACTCATAAACCCTGTTACAGTTCAATTCGATTTATCCCCTGAATACCCTGTACACCCCACCTTTCATGTCTCTCTGTTGAAAATGTACAATCCTGAAACTAGAAAAGAACCCCACCTCCACCCATTCCCATTGACGGACATCTAGAATATGAAGTTAGACGTATGCTTGATGTAAAAAGAATTCAAGGTCGGCTCCATTATTTAATAGCCTGGAAAGGTTATTCCGATGCAGAGAATTCATGGGAACCAGCTTCCTTTGTCCATGCCCCCAAATTGGTTTGACAGTTCCATCTACGATGTCCACAAAAACCACGCCCTGTAGGGCGTCCTTTGAGAGGGGTGACTGTTAGGATTTGCGCCATAAACATGGCTAATCCTCATACTGTGTATTAGAATTAACCCAATATATGTAGCATGCTCAGTCTTTATTTCTGGTTTGCTATATTTTGGTTTGCTTTATGGAATTGCACAAGTGTGGACTTTCATGCTTTTATTTTTCTTGTATAAACTGGTATGGTATGCTGTAATACTGTTATAAACATTATGGGGTCGATTCCGATTCGGGCCGGAAAAAGCACCGACCGACTCGGATCCGGAAAAAATACCGACCGACACGTACCAGTGGCGCCCGACACGCCAAGTACGATGCAAGCCGCGATAAATCCGACCGACACGTCAGGAAACCAAGCCGACCGACCGACCCGCTCGGAAAATAGCAATCCGGCCGGAAAAACACGCGAATCCAACCGACCGACACGCACCCGGAACAAATCCGACCGAATCGTACCCGCCAACTCCAACCTGCAAAGTACGATGCAAGGCGCGAAAAACACGACCGAGTCGGACGGAGGACAAGCCGTACGACCGACACGCATACAAAACCGAGCCGAAGCAACACAATACACCGCGACCGACGCGTACGCAGCATACAAAACTGCACAAACACAGCGTGAACGAAACGGAAAACACCGTACGAGACCAATGCAGGGTCCGACTCGGTCACAAGAACGTTTCCAACATACACAAACAGCACAAAGGAAAAATCAACCAAAAAAGGCCAAACAAGCAATTACCAAGCCAATAAATACTGGGGGGGTGGGGACAGAGAACAAAGACACACCAACAACTCCACCTATATAAAGGACACAAATCACTACCATGAGCCTTTGCAAATGCCATTCCACTGCCAGCACCCAAGAGAAAGCAACCACACACCCACAGCTCATCCCTCACACAAGCCACACACCAGCAGCACACCAACAAATACCTACCTCACATACACCCAGCACAACACACACCCACACACCCTCACCTGCACACCAACACACACAGCACCCACTATCACCACCCATCACCATGCCCCCCAAGAAGAATCCCAAGTTCCTAGATAGTGAATTGGAAGTCATGGTAGACGAGATCCTCAGGGTGGAGCCACAGCTGTTTGGCACTCTGGTCCAACAGACCCCCATGTCGCAGAAAACCAAGATGTGGGAGAGGATCATCAACAGGGTGAACGCCCAATCACCATGTCGGCGCACAAAGACCGACATCCAGAACAGGTGGTATGACGTGCGCAGGAGGGTCCGGGAGCTGCTCAAGAAAGACTACCACCTGAGCCAATACACCGGCAGTGGCCCTCCTGCCAAGCCAGTATACCTCAGGCCCTGGGAGGAGAAGGTGCGGGCCATCCTTCCGCCAGTGAGCGTATATGGACTAGAGGACATCCCAGAGCCTGGTGAGTACACAACAAATGTACACAATAAACTGCCACAAAACACACACATCACTGTCAAGGGAGAGTCAAACCATGCACTCATAGCAATTACACAGCAACTAGAACAGAATCATCCCAAAATGTGTATGTCAGTCAGATAAACACAACACATGCCATCAAAAAGTCACATCCAACTGTGCCAACACATGTACAAACACAACCACAACTACAGCTAGGCAGTGGCACAAATAGAACTAACACACACATCCACACATGTAGCCACCACAACAACACCAACACACAGTGAAGACCACTCAAAGGAAGGAATTCTGTGTATGCTGGCCAAGTCAGTGTAGCCAATAGCATCATGGGAGTCGCACTCACACATATTGCCCCCCACAACTGTCCCATCAACACCACCCTGAACCATGCTCACATCACAGGGAGTGGAGAAGGACTCACAAGATGGCTGACACTGGCTACTGCTGTGGGGAGCACAAGGCTCTGCTGCCAACTGTGCACCAACAAACAGCAGGACACCACTGACTGACATCCTGAGAGACAACTTACACTCCCTGCAATGCAAGCACGTTCCATGGTGGGATATCTGGCTGGCTGGCTGGGTGGGAAGGGGGACTTGCAGCACTGACCATAGTCACCAGCACCTCCCCTCACACCCCCCCAACACAAACTCCACAGTACCCACCTGGTAGAATGCAATGCCCTCCATCCTAACACAAGATCCCACAAAGCACCACCACCCTGGGTTATGTTGTGTGAAGCACAGGGACACTCTTGGGACTCTTAGCCAAACAACTGCCAGGACAACACTCCCAGCCATCCTGTCAGCACAGCCAGCCCACCCCACAGGGAAGCAGAGTCAAAAGGAAGGAAGCATGGGCATGCTGGGAAGGGGGTGGAGGCAATAGCATGATGGGAGTCGTAGTCACAGACATTGCTCAGCCTCACAACTGGCCCATCAACACCACCCTGAACCATGCTCACATCACAGGGAGTGGAGAAGGACTCACAAGATGGCTGACACTGGCTACTGCTGCGGGGAGCACAAGGCCCTGCTGCCAACTGTGCACCAACAAACAGCAGGACACCTCTGACTGACATCCTGAGAGACAACTTACACTCCCTGCAATGCAAGCACGTTCCATGGTGGGATAACTGACTGGGTGGGTGGGTGGGTGGGAAGGAGGTCTGGCTGTCAACCAAACACAATCAATGCAGACCATGTTCACACCCCAGAGAATACATAGAAATGCCCAAATAATGCAGGACAATGTGCCACACCAATATCAACCCCTGACTGTGACGACTTAGGACAATACAATGTACAGGCCCGCACCCCGAGGCACAGTCACAACTGTCAGGTGTGTCAACCACTGATGCCTGCAGAAACATGACATACATTGTTTGTGTCTCCCAAAAACAGGTGATGATAGGGACACAGCAGCAGACGCTGAGGAGTCCCAGTCCCAGGCTCAAGAGGATGCCGAGCTCACTGGCGTCGTACAGCCTCTGTCCTCCTCGGACGATGAAGAACAACCTGGCACATCCGGTGCAAGTCAACATGCTGCACCAGCAGGACCACCAGCTGCAGCACCAGCAGGTCCACCAGCTGCACCCCCTGCACCCACCCCTCCAACGACTGTCACCACGAATACCATCCCTGCCGACATGGACAGAATAAGGAACAACACCAGCGCAGTGACCCTGGACCAACCTGGGGCCATGGACACCACCACCACCACCAACCCCCAA
Source organism: Calotriton arnoldi (assembly GCA_963921515.1). NCBI lineage: Eukaryota > Metazoa > Chordata > Amphibia > Caudata > Salamandridae > Calotriton > Calotriton arnoldi. The sequence continues at coordinate 617,725 of CAWUFW010011393.1, forward strand.
GGTGGACCAGGGTTATCTGTGCGTGCAACTGCACACACTGCACATGTCAGCAGGGGTGGTGGGAGGGGTGGGAGACAGAGGTCGCTGCTTGCAGA